>VZTQ01010260.1:109207-166767 GCA_013400755.1 Pelecanoides urinatrix | reverse complement strand
GGCGGCCCGGCCCCGACTGGGCGCCGCAGCCCGTGCGCTCGCCGCGGGGGGTGTAATTTGCATAGTCACGCCCCCACCCCAGCCCCGCCCACCGCCTGGGGCCGCGGGTTCGAGCCTGGTCGCCGCCCCCGCCGCTCACCTCCGGCTCCGGCCTTTTGTTGCTCCGTGCCGGCGGCGCCCCGCCGTGCGAGGCCGCGGGCGGCTCGGTTGGCCTCCGGCGCCCACCACCCTCCCGCCGGCCCCGGGAAGGACGCGAATAAATAAGCGCCGTCCCTCCTTTGTCTGCCGAGGCGGGCGGCGGGGGGCGGCCCGGGGCGGCGGGAGGCAGCGGGGAGCCGAGCCCGGGCGAGCCGGCGGCTTTGTGAGAGCTCCGGCGAGAAACCGCCTCCCACACACGGCAACTCCTTGGGCAGGGAACGGGGCTCCTTCCCCTGGCCCCACCTCGCTTCTTCTGCTGCCCCCCACCCCGGTTACCCGCCCCGGTGACCCCCGGCTCTCAGCCCAGGGGAGACAGGTGATCCCTGCCCTGCTCCGGGCCCCCAGCATGCCCCTGCCCCAGGACCTGCCGGCCCTGCATCCCTCTGCACTGGGGACCTGCTGGCGCCTGGGCAGTCCCTGCCCTGCATTGGTCCCCCAGCATCCCCCTGCCCCAGGACCAGCTGACCCCTGGGTGATCCCTCCCCAGGACCATTCCCCCTGCCTCCCCCTGCCCTGGCACCTGCCAGCCCTTGGGTGATCCCTGCCCAGCACCAGTCCTCCTAGCATCCCTCTGCTCCAGGATCTGCCAGCCCCTGGGTGATCCCTGCCCAGCACCATTTCCCCTGCACACCACAGCATGCTTCCCTCCAAGGCAGCAACGGGAGGTCCTTCCTGCCCCGAGCTGGGCACCTTGGAGCCCTTCAGATGCCAGACACATGTTCTGCTCCCACCAGGCCGGGGGCCTCTGCAGTGCAAAGACAGGAGCTGCCTCCTCCCCCAGCTACAACCCCCCTGCAAGCCCCATGGAGCTTGGCCCCATGCCCCCCACCCTAGCAAGACCTTCCCCCTTGGCCTCAGAGGTCCCATCCACAGGTTTGCCGCCTCTCCTGCTACCCTGCTCCCACGCAGGGTAACGAGGCGTTAAAGGATGCTGAGAAAGCACAAAAAGGGGTGCTGGAGGGGAAGGTGCCCTGATCTTAGACCCATCATGTGGGTGGGTGGGCCTGGGCTGTTCCGCCCAGGATGGTGCCAGTGCCTCCGAGCCAGGCTCCTGGGCAGGAGCAGGGCATGGGGAGACAGGGCCATCCCAGCACAAGGGCCACAGGACGGAGAGCAGTAGACACTCGCAAGCAGGCGTTGCTGCTGGAGCAATTCCTCCCCTGAACGCAGCCCCCCGCTCTGTCCCAGTGCCTCTCCATCCCCCCCAGTTACACCACAGGGAGAGGGGACAGTTTGCGGGGCAGGGTCTCCAGTCAGGCAGGGCCACCTTGTCACCCGGGCATCCCCTGGAGCTCGAGGAGTAGACAGAGGGGGGTCTGCACCCAGCTCCACTGTGCTCCGCACCCCGCTGCCACCTCCTTTCCCAGGGATGACCTCTTGGAAATACACAGGCTCTGTCCTTTGCTCTCATGCTTCACCTCTGGCTTTCTCTTAAAAACAAGGAGTTTGTCACCGGCTTCTCATCACCGGCCACTCTGTGTGTGGGAGAGGGTGGCTGCAGTGGCCCCAGTCAGCAGTACAAATAAATGGCCTGAAACATGATACGCAAGAGCTTCCTGGGATAAAAGAATTTCTAAGAAGAGGTTTTATTTTCCCCTCAGAGCCTCAGTCTCTCGTGATCTGGTCCAAACACAAAGGCTGTCCTGAATTTCCCGTCTCACTTTCTCTCCTCGCAGCCGGTGAGTTGGACGATGCTTTGGGGCACCCCCTCCCCTGCGCCGGTGCCTCGGCACGCCGGGCTGCAGCAGTGGCAGGTCACCCGGCCTCCCCAGGCATTCCTGGGCCACGGGGCTCCGGCGCAGCCTCCCGGCCCCTGGTTGCAGTTCTGGGGGTGGTGACACACATTTGGCAGCGAATTAAACTGGGGCAGTCACAGCCGTAGGCTGCTCTCAGCACCACCACCACCCCCGCTACCTGCCTGGTGCTGGGGGGGCTGCAGGTGCTCCCTCGAGCTGCGGTGGGGTGAATGGACCCTCCTGGGATCTGCCCCCCAGAACGGGTGCGGGGGTCCCAGAGACCTGCCAAGGAGCCAGGGCCATGCAGCTGGGTGCCCCCCAGCCCTCCCCTCCCCAGGAATCCTGGCTTACCGGCACAGAAAGTGTCCTGGCCCCACCCGGTGTATCATTAACCCAGAACTGAGCCATTAACTGCCGGACTCTCCCCAGTCCCCATCGTTATAAATTAGCCTTCCTTCTCCCCTGCTACAGTTTCAGCCTGTGGCTTCCTGTCCTAATTAACTAGTGAGGTTAATTGGCCTCCAGTCTCTTTACACCTCCAAGGTTCTCTGAGGGGTGGGTCACTGTATCCCCCCTTCTTGCACTGACCCTCGGACCCTTCCCCTCGCCATGAGCTCTCTGGGATGGGGAACACCAGGGATGGGGACACCAGGGATGGGAAGCCCTGATGCAGCCCCGCTCACACCACTGCTGAGGGCAGCTGCCCGCCTGCCCCAGCTCCTGTGAGCTGTTTTTTTCCTTCATGACCCTTGCCTGCAGCCCTGGGGTGGGCACCCTCCACCCATCTCACCCATCCCCACCCCCATTCCTGTCCTTGTTCACAGCCCTATCCCTGTCCCCATCCCCATCTCTATCCCCATCCCCACCCCCATTCTCTTCCCTATCCTTGTCCCCATGCCTGATCTTGTCCCCATCCCTGATCCTGTCCCCATTCCCATCCTTGTTCTTGTCCCCATTCCCATCCCTATAACTCCTCATGTTCCATTCCCATCCCTATCCCTGTCCCCATCCCTGCTCCTGTCCCCTTTCCCATCCCTCCCCTTGTCCTCATCCCCATTCCTGTCCCCACTGCTCCCTTCCCTCCCCCTCCCCTCTCCCCCCGGCCCTGCTGCGTGGCGGTGCCGGAGGCCCCAGGCGGCTCCCGGATGCCTCAGCACAGCCCGTGCCAGCTTCGTGCTCCGGCCATCTGTCCCCTGCCTGCCTGCCGTCTCACGCCTCCTCCTCAGGGCCAGGAGTCCCCGTCTCGCCCGCCCCAGGCAGCGGATGCCAGCGGGCGCCAGGGTGGGTGTCCCCGGCGAGGAGGATGATGCCAGGAGGGAGTCAAGTGATGCTGGCAGCTGAGCGGTGGCGAGGTGCCTGGACCGGGTTTGGTGGCCCCTCCGTGCCAGCCTGGGGACTGACCCGCTGCCACCCACCCCAGGGAGCCCGCAGGGACCCTAGGACCTGCTCAGCCCTTTGGGTCATGCGCCCGTGCCAAAGCGTCCCCAGCACCCCAGGCTGAGGGCTTGGGTGCTAGGAGCCCTGCGTGCCAGCTCCCCGCTCCCGCTGCCAGCCGGCCGGGCAGCGCTGCCTTCCCTGCCAGGCTGGCAGGCATTGCCTTCGGTGTCCTGCTGCTGGGGGAAGCATTCCTGCTTTTTATAACCCTGCTGACGCTCCCCAGCTGCCAGCCCCGTGCCAGCCAGCCCGCCCTGCCTGCCCAGCCCTGCCTGCCCAGCCCTGGGGCAGCCTGGGGGGCCGTGCCCGGGGGGAGCCAGGGTTGGGGGGCTGCAGGGCCCGTCCAACCTGCACAGCTGCATAGCTTGTCTCCAGCTATTAAACAAACTCCCTCCATCTCCCCCCGCTCCTCTCAGTCCCCTTCCCGCCTGTCAAACGGCTGCTTAACCCTCTGCAGCCCCGCTCCTCACCCGGCAGCCTCTGGGAAGTGGCATCTGCCCCTCGCTGCACCCAGGGACAGGGAGATTTGACTCACAGGAGTGACCACCCCGTAGTGCCAGTGCCCCCCAAGGCGGCTGGGCAGTGCGGGGTGGCCCTCCCAGTGCCCAGGGTGCCCGCAGCCTGGCACCATCCCGCAGAGAGCAGGGCAGGAGCGGGCAGTTGGCAGCAATGGTGGAGCCAGGGCTTCGCTGGAGGTATGGTGGCCAGTGGTGGGCACCCACACTGCGGGCAGGGCTGGGCAGGGCTGGGAGACGCTGAGGCGGGGGGCTGGGAAGGGGGGCAGGGGGCTAGCAGGACAGCGGGAGGCAAGGGAGAGCGTTGCAGGGCAGGGGGCTGCAGGGACTGGGGGCTGCAGGGACTGGGGGCTGCAGGGACTGGGGGATGCAGGGACTGGGGGGATGCAAGGACTGGGGGATGCAGGGCAGGGGGATGCAGGGACTGGGGGAGGGAGGAGCTGCAGGGCAGGGCAGGGGCATGCAAGGGCTGGACGGGAGGCAGAGAGGTGTGGGGTGAGGGGCTGGGCCTCCCCTGACCCATCCCAGCACTCTGCTTTTCCCACCCCACTGTGGGAAGCGATGCTGGGGGGTGCCCCAGCCCCCGGGAGAGATCCAGCTGCAGGTGTCCCCTGCAGATGAGGGCCTGTAAAGGAGGCAGGTGGGAGCAGTGGCCGTGAGATTTCCCCCAGGGCGGCCGCTCCCTTTCCTCGCTGCTGAGAACGGCACATCTCGGTGCATGGAGGCAGCAGTGCCACAGCCGCGCACTTCCAGCCCGGCTTAGCCTGGCACTGCCGTGAGAGCAGCCTCCAACCCCCAGTCCCCCCAACCTGCCGCACGCCGCAGCTCTCACAGACGCCAGCTTCATATGTACCCCGAGCAGCTCCCAGCCCAGGGACCGCTGCAAGGGATGCGAGGAAGGAGCAGGATTTACCCCTCCAGGATGAATCGAGCCCTCCAGAAGGGCTGACCTGGTGATGCCACGCTCCACTGCCACCGTCCCAGGACACTGTGGAGAAGACAGACCCTGCCCGGCCCCGCAGGACCTCCCCGATTGTCCTCGGCCTCCCACACTCCCTCCCACAGATGTTTGGGATATCTGGGCCCTTGCTGCTCCGGCCCCAGTGACAAATGCTTGCCTGAGCGGGGTTTATTATTGTAAGAGCCTGGAGGTGGCTCTGGCCAACTTTCCGCCTGGGGCCAAGCCAGCAGCTGCAGGGCACCCTTCGGCACAGCCACCCCGGGGACGAGCTGTCCCCACCCCAGGCACCCTCTGCGTGCCAAGGGGCTGGGGACCGGCCACCCCCTGGCATCGCTCAGCACCCCGTTGCAGCAGTGGGTGGGCGCCAGGAGCCCAGGGCAAGTCCCCAGTCCCAGGCGGGGGGTGAAGCCGGGCGCTCCATCCTTCAGCCAGCAGCACTGGGGTTGGGGGGCGTTGCTGAGACCCCCCCCAAACACCCCACTGTTCCTCCCCTGCGCTGCTCCCTGGCCGGGCTGTCGTGGGCTGGACCGCGGCGGGCTCGGTGATCGATGGCCGAGGCGCNTCCCCGTCTCGCCCGCCCCAGGCAGCGGATGCCAGCGGGCGCCAGGGTGGGTGTCCCTGGCGAGGAGGATGATGCCAGGAGGGAGTCAAGTGATGCTGGCAGCTGAGCGGTGGCGAGGTGCCTGGACCGGGTTTGGTGGCCCCTCCGTGCCAGCCTGGGGACTGACCCGCTGCCACCCACCCCAGGGAGCCCGCAGGGACCCTAGGACCTGCTCAGCCCTTTGGGTCATGCGCCCGTGCCAAAGCGTCCCCAGCACCCCAGGCTGAGGGCTTGGGTGCTAGGAGCCCTGCGTGCCAGCTCCCCGCTCCCGCTGCCAGCCGGCCGGGCAGCGCTGCCTTCCCTGCCAGGCTGGCAGGCATTGCCTTCGGTGTCCTGCTGCTGGGGGAAGCATTCCTGCTTTTTATAACCCTGCTGACGCTCCCCAGCTGCCAGCCCCGTGCCAGCCAGCCCGCCCTGCCTGCCCAGCCCTGCCTGCCCAGCCCTGGGGCAGCCTGGGGGGCCGTGCCCGGGGGGAGCCAGGGTTGGGGGGCTGCAGGGCCCGTCCAACCTGCACAGCTGCATAGCTTGTCTCCAGCTATTAAACAAACTCCCTCCATCTCCCCCCGCTCCTCTCAGTCCCCTTCCCGCCGGTCAAACGGCTGCTTAACCCTCTGCAGCCCCGCTCCTCACCCGGCAGCCTCTGGGAAGTGGCATCTGCCCCTCGCTGCACCCAGGGACAGGGAGATTTGACTCACAGGAGTGACCACCCCGTAGTGCCAGTGCCCCCCAAGGCGGCTGGGCAGTGCGGGGTGGCCCTCCCAGTGCCCAGGGTGCCCGCAGCCTGGCACCATCCCGCAGAGAGCAGGGCAGGAGCGGGCAGTTGGCAGCAATGGTGGAGCCAGGGCTTCGCTGGAGGTATGGTGGCCAGTGGTGGGCACCCACACTGCGGGCAGGGCTGGGCAGGGCTGGGAGACGCTGAGGCGGGGGGCTGGGAAGGGGGGCAGGGGGCTAGCAGGACAGCGGGAGGCAAGGGAGAGCGTTGCAGGGCAGGGGGCTGCAGGGACTGGGGGCTGCAGGGACTGGGGGCTGCAGGGACTGGGGGATGCAGGGACTGGGGGGATGCAAGGACTGGGGGATGCAGGGCAGGGGGATGCAGGGACTGGGGGAGGGAGGAGCTGCAGGGCAGGGCAGGGGCATGCAAGGGCTGGACGGGAGGCAGAGAGGTGTGGGGTGAGGGGCTGGGCCTCCCCTGACCCATCCCAGCACTCTGCTTTTCCCACCCCACTGTGGGAAGCGATGCTGGGGGGTGCCCCAGCCCCCGGGAGAGATCCAGCTGCAGGTGTCCCCTGCAGATGAGGGCCTGTAAAGGAGGCAGGTGGGAGCAGTGGCCGTGAGATTTCCCCCAGGGCGGCCGCTCCCTTTCCTCGCTGCTGAGAACGGCACATCTCGGTGCATGGAGGCAGCAGTGCCACAGCCGCGCACTTCCAGCCCGGCTTAGCCTGGCACTGCCGTGAGAGCAGCCTCCAACCCCCAGTCCCCCCAACCTGCCGCACGCCGCAGCTCTCACAGACGCCAGCTTCATATGTACCCCGAGCAGCTCCCAGCCCAGGGACCGCTGCAAGGGATGCGAGGAAGGAGCAGGATTTACCCCTCCAGGATGAATCGAGCCCTCCAGAAGGGCTGACCTGGTGATGCCACGCTCCACTGCCACCGTCCCAGGACACTGTGGAGAAGACAGACCCTGCCCGGCCCCGCAGGACCTCCCCGATTGTCCTCGGCCTCCCACACTCCCTCCCACAGATGTTTGGGATATCTGGGCCCTTGCTGCTCCGGCCCCAGTGACAAATGCTTGCCTGAGCGGGGTTTATTATTGTAAGAGCCTGGAGGTGGCTCTGGCCAACTTTCCGCCTGGGGCCAAGCCAGCAGCTGCAGGGCACCCTTCGGCACAGCCACCCCGGGGACGAGCTGTCCCCACCCCAGGCACCCTCTGCGTGCCAAGGGGCTGGGGACCGGCCACCCCCTGGCATCGCTCAGCACCCCGTTGCAGCAGTGGGTGGGCGCCAGGAGCCCAGGGCAAGTCCCCAGTCCCAGGCGGGGGGTGAAGCCGGGCGCTCCATCCTTCAGCCAGCAGCACTGGGGTTGGGGGGCGTTGCTGAGACCCCCCCCAAACACCCCACTGTTCCTCCCCTGCGCTGCTCCCTGGCCGGGCTGTCGTGGGCTGGACCGCGGCGGGCTCGGTGATCGATGGCCGAGGCGCGGGCTTGCCAAGCCCTGCGTGTTTGGAAGGCGCCGTGTTTGTCTTGGCAGGAGCGGGGATGTCATCTCCTCTGCCTTGCACCGTGACGAGCTGGGAAAGCCAACGGGGGGTTGCGCCAGAGCGGGTGCCCGAGCGGGTCCCCTGGCAGCAGCAGCAGAGGGGTCTGCCCCAGATGGGCAGAGTGAGGTCCCGGCGAGGCGAGAGGACAAGCAGAGGGACCCAGGGGGTCCGGCAAGGATGACACGGGGACAAGCCGAGCCTGTTGTCCCCTGGCAGGGTGGGTTTGGCCACCCAGATGTGCCCTGCACCTGGAGATGCCATCAGGCAGAGCTGCCCCAGCCCAGCCCCTGCGCCATCACTGCCCCCGGGGTCACCACACCCTGCTCTTTGCAGGTGGGGAAACTGAGGCAGGAGGGCAGCACCACGTGGCAGCGGGTGCCGTGGGGTAGGGGGTTGAGGGGCCGGGAGCAAGGTGGGCACTGGACAAAGCAGAGTCTTTTGGGCAGAGGACAGCGCGACCACGGCTCTTCCGGGAAGGGGGTGCGGAGAGGACATGAAAGGTGACGCCGGATCGATGCCCAGCCCAGCGCCGACGGCAAAGGCATTTGAAGAGCGGCTCTTGCTGGTGATGCTGAGGCTCTCGGCGGATCGATAGCCGCCTGCAAAGGCGGGGGCAGATCCTGCCGGGGGGTCCCCAGGCAGAGCGGGAGCTCGTGAAGGAGGCCAGATGGGTGCCCTGGTAATGTCTGCAGTGTGATGTGCATGGGGCTAGGGAGAGGTTGAGCCTCATGAAATGGGAATTGCCAGAGTCACCGTTGCCCCCGGGACTGGGGTCTTTCACTCCCCAGCTGCACCCCAGGAGGCTTGGGATGACAGTCACAGCGCACAAGCCCTGCCCGGGGCCGTGGGCAGGGGATGTCCGGTGCTGCCCGTGCCCAGCCAGGTCACAGAGACCCATCCTGCTCTGCCCCCGTGCTGGTTTCCGAGCTGGGGGGACGAGCAGGACGTCCGCCCCCAGCTGCAGTTTGGATGGCAGCGCCAAGGTCATCCATCCTCCCAGCTCTCCATGCTCCAGAGAAAGGAGCCATCACCACCCCCGTCTCGTCCATCTCTGCCCCCGGCCCCACAAGCACATCCCCAGGCTCTGCAGCAGCAGGAGCATCTCGGTGTGCCGGACCGGGACCGAGCATCCCCGGTGCCCTCCAGCCCACATGCACGCAGGCGACCATGGCATGGCGTGGGACCACATCTCTGTCACCCCATGCGTTGCCATGGAAATGGGCAGGAGCTGCGCTAATGGAAACCAGAGCTGGGATGATGGCCCCGGCTCCCAGTGAGGCAAGTCCCGGCCCCCCGCATTGTTGCGGGGTGCCCTGGGCATCCTGTGCAGCTCCCTGTGCCTGGGGGGCTTGTGGAAAGTGATGCTGGGACACAGGGATGTGCATGGGACTGCAGAGATGTGCCACAGCATGCGGTTGTGCCATGGGGCTTGGCCACATCCCCTCTGGCACGTCCCCATGCATGCGAAATTTAGGAATACCGCTGATTTTGGAGAAATACAAGATCCTTTCCCTGCTCTGGGGGAAAGCTGGGGACATAGCTGGGACCGCCTGCCCCATGGCTGGTCCCTGCCCCGTGGCAGTGCTGCACTTGCCACGCAGGAGGTGGCACGAGGACCATCACAGGTCACCGCACTGGGACCCAAACCACAGGGACAGGAGAAGCATCATCTTCAGGGTAAGGGCAGCATCGGTCGAGGTGCCGAGCCTCTGGCCCCCCCTTCACTGCTGCCTGGAGCTGTTTTCCAGCCCCCAAAATGCAGGGAGATGCTCACTGTCGTCTGCGGGAGAGGGAGGATCGGATAACTCAACAGTTTTCAGATAACCTCCCAATTTTCTGGGGCTACCAAGGGCTTTCAAGAGTCTGGGAAGGCAACGTGGGCCAAGGGTGGGAGCCAGAGGCTTTGCGGCACGGCCCCAAGGTGCCGGCGTGCCATGTAAGTGGGTCAGTGGCACAGCCGTGGGCATCAGCGGGCACGGAGGAGCTGGAGAGGACAGGGCGGTGGCAGCCGGAATGGCTCAAGGGCTGGAAGAAACTGGGACACCTCCATGCACGTGGGTCCTCCCAGAGAAGTTGGCCCAGGAGCTGGATCAGTGTGCAGGGAGAAAATAGCACCAGGAAATTGGAGAGGGGTTTTGGCTGCGGGACTCGGCAATTGCTCGGCTCCAAGACCCCTCGCCAGGATCCATCCAGGGATGGCTGCCTTCCTCCTGGCGAGGACGGAAGGATGCTGGCCACAGCCCCACGCCCAGCACGGTCCAGCCACCCCCAGCATCCCTCTGGGGTGGAGAAAGGACATTCATCCCAGCATGAATCTGGAGCCCAGACTGGGTCTGCGGTGGGAATATTCATGGAAGGATTCTCCATGGAGACTGGGGAAACTGGGAGAGTCACCCCCGACTCCTGTGGCCGTGCTGCCCTTGGATCCCCCCTCGCCTCTCCCAGAAGCACAACCTGCCTCTCCCCTTCCCGGCAAAAAATCTGTGGAACGATGCTCCTGCTCCTGGGTCGCCGTGGCAACCGGCAAGCGTGACAAGGGGGGGGTGCAGGATCCGATCCCCATCACTCCCCCCACCCCAGACCTTCCCAGCACCTCCGCAGCCCCATCGCCCTGGGGCTGGCTCCTTGCTGGGGGGCTGCCCCCTCCCCGAGGCCGGGCTCCAGCCGAGGGGTGAGCGAGGCCTAGGCAGTTGATGCCAATGCGGATGCGGATGCGGATGCCGATGCAGGCACGTGCCTCGCTGGGAAGCTGCCTCCCTGCCTTGCCCTTCACCATCATCCCTCCCCAGCTGCCGCCTGAACTTCAAAGCCACCAGAGGCCACATGGCCTGGAGCATCTTCTCCGCATCCTTTCCAGGGTGGAGAAGATGCTTTGAAAGCCCCTGTCCCTTTTCCCCTCCTCCGCAGGGTAATTTCCATTTTTTTCGAAACCCCACAAAAAAGGAGCCTTTTTCCTCTTTGTTTCTCTTCTCTCTTTTTTTTTTTTCCCTTGTCTTTGTCAGCTAAAAATATGCAACCCACCAGGGAGGGAGGGNGGGACTGCAGAGATGTGCCACAGCATGCGGTTGTGCCATGGGGCTTGGCCACATCCCCTCTGGCACGTCCCCATGCATGCGAAATTTAGGAATACCGCTGATTTTGGAGCAATACAAGATCCTTTCCCTGCTCTGGGGGAAAGCTGGGGACATAGCTGGGACCGCCTGCCCCATGGCTGGTCCCTGCCCCGTGGCAGTGCTGCACTTGCCACGCAGGAGGTGGCACGAGGACCATCACAGGTCACCGCACTGGGACCCAAACCACAGGGACAGGAGAAGCATCATCTTCAGGGTAAGGGCAGCATCGGTCGAGGTGCCGAGCCTCTGGCCCCCCCTTCACTGCTGCCTGGAGCTGTTTTCCAGCCCCCAAAATGCAGGGAGATGCTCGCTGTCGTCTGCGGGAGAGGGAGGATCGGATAACAACAGTTTTCAGATAACCTCCCAATTTTCTGGGGCTACCAAGGGCTTTCAAGAGTCTGGGAAGGCAACGTGGGCCAAGGGTGGGAGCCAGAGGCTTTGCGGCACGGCCCCAAGGTGCCGGCGTGCCATGTAAGTGGGTCAGTGGCACAGCCGTGGGCATCAGCGGGCACGGAGGAGCTGGAGAGGACAGGGCGGTGGCAGCTGGAATGGCTCAAGGGCTGGAAGAAACTGGGACACCTCCATGCACGTGGGTCCTCCCAGAGAAGTTGGCCCAGGAGCTGGATCAGTGTGCAGGGAGAAAATAGCACCAGGAAATTGGAGAGGGGTTTTGGCTGCGGGACTCGGCAATTGCTCGGCTCCAAGACCCCTCGCCAGGATCCATCCAGGGATGGCTGCCTTCCTCCTGGCGAGGACGGAAGGATGCTGGCCACAGCCCCACGCCCAGCACGGTCCAGCCACCCCCAGCATCCCTCTGGGGTGGAGAAAGGACATTCATCCCAGCATGAATCCGGAGCCCAGACTGGGTCTGCGGTGGGAATATTCCTGGAAGGATTCTCCATGGAGACTGGGGAAACTGGGAGAGTCACCCCCGACTCCTGTGGCCGTGCTGCCCTTGGATCCCCCCTCGCCTCTCCCAGAAGCTCAACCTGCCTCTCCCCTTCCCGGCAAAAAATCTGTGGAACGATGCTCCTGCTCCTGGGTCGCCGTGGCAACCGGCAAGCGTGACAAGGGGGGGGTGCAGGATCCGATCCCCATCACTCCCCCCACCCCAGACCTTCCCAGCACCTCCGCAGCCCCATCGCCCTGGGGCTGGCTCCTTGCTGGGGGGCTGCCCCCTCCCCGAGGCCGGGCTCCAGCCGAGGGGTGAGCGAGGCCTAGGCAGTTGATGCCAATGCGGATGCGGATGCGGATGCCGATGCAGGCACGTGCCTCGCTGGGAAGCTGCCTCCCTGCCTTGCCCTTCACCATCATCCCTCCCCAGCTGCCGCCTGAACTTCAAAGCCACCAGAGGCCACATGGCCTGGAGCATCTTCTCCGCATCCTTTCCAGGGTGGAGAAGATGCTTTGAAAGCCCCTGTCCCTTTTCCCCTCCTCCGCAGGGTAATTTCCATTTTTTTCAAAACCCCACAAAAAAGGAGCCTTTTTCCTCTTTGTTTCTCTTCTCTCTTTTTTTTTTTTCCCTTGTCTTTGTCAGCTAAAAATATGCAACCCACCAGGGAGGGAGGGCGGGGGGAGCTGCTACTGCGCCAAAGGTTAGCGCCAGTCCCGGGCTGGAAAACCCACTGGCGGGGGATGCAGATGCTCCCCACTGCCTTTCGGGGGGGTTCTGCCCCAGGAGACCTCCCTTTGCCTGGATCGGAGGTCAGGGCTTTGCCTCCGCCGGGCCGAGGCGTGCGTGGGGCCGAGGGAGGCAGCGAGGTCTGGAGGCACTCTGCCCACTCGGGACGTGGCGAGACACCCAGCGAAGGGGCTGGATCTGGATCCGTCTGTCCTGGTGGTGTCCCAGGGGGCCGGGAGATGCCCAGGGGTGCTCAGCAGCCGGGGGTGGGATGTCCAGGCACCCCCGGGGGGGTGACCCCGTGGGGCAGGGGTGAAAGCGGCAGGGGCTGGGGGCGGGCGGGCAGGCAGGCAGGCAGGCAGGCAGCCCCAGGCTGGAGCGTGGGAGGGAGGTGGGCGGCCACGGCGGAGGAAGGATGTGATTTACCTAATATCCCGCTCCGCCACGGAACGGATGGAGGAGAAAAACAACCCGGGGGCTCGTCATCTTGGGGAGACGTTGTCAGGGGCCGAGAGGCACCGAGCGATGCCAAAGCGAGTGGGGAAATTAAATCGGGATGAATCACCCCAAGCAGGCAGCCGTCACCTGAGCCACAAACCTGCCACAAACCCAGAGAAAACACATTTCCCAGCTCCCAGCGTTGCAATTCTAAGCCTCAGCCAGCTTTGCAGGAAGGGCATGGGCCTCAAAAGCGGCTTATTATCTTTTTTCCCTTCACCAAGGATGGGAACCTTGCAGCACAACGTCTTGGCGCAGGGGTAATGACCAGCCACAGGCTTCCCGGCAGAGACGGTGACCCAGCGACGGGATGCAGGAGCCAGGACTCCCGGGCAGGACTGATCCTTGGGCATCCCGCAGGGCTGAGAGCGGGTGCTGGGTGGGGGAAGGCAGGCAGGAGACAGCCTGGGGTTCTGCAGTGTCGATGGGATGGGGTGCTGAGAGTGGGGGAAAAACCCATGGCGGAGTGAAACAGGAGCAAGTAGTAGGAACAAATTCCCCGCGTGGCCCCAGGGCAGGTGTGGGTCAGGGCATTTACTGGAGCCCTGGGATGGAGGTGTTGAGGAGTGGGGAGGTGACGGTGCTGCTGCTGACATGCAGCTATTTCACTCCTTCCGGGCTAAAGCAGGGAGACGCCAATGCAGGGGGCACCGGGCAGCGCTGCTTAAACTGGGGGTGTTGGCTGCCTCCCCACGGTGGTCTGCATGGCTAGGAGGGGAGTGGGGGACGGGAACAACTCATCCAGGCAATGTCTTTGGCCACCTGAGACATCTCAGCTGCCGTGGCTGTGTCACCGAGCCCTCCTCCTTCTCAGGGGGCTGAGTGTGCCCACGCCAGGTACCAGTGCCAGTGCCATGAAGCCAGGCTGCCCCTTGCCGGGTGCTGGCTGCCCCCAGCCCCATGGGGCAGCCCAGGGTGCAAGGGGTGATTTATGGAGCGAGGGATTAGCCAGGAGGAGGAGGCGGCACCAGGCACACACGGCAGGCGCTGATGGAGGGGAAAGGGCTGCCGGACAGGGATGAGTCCCAAGTGGCCGGGCTAGAAATTTCTCAGCCTGCCCTGGAGCTGAGATTTACTCCCGCAGTGATGGAGATGGCCCCGGCAGGCAGAATGGGGGCTTAGGACACTTCTGTCCTTGGGAAAGCATCCTGGTGCTCAGCTGGGGGGAGGCAGTAGGGTAGGGTATGTCCTGGCCGGGGGGCTGGCAGGACTAACCTCCCCTGCTCCCACAGCCCCATCTCCCAGGCATCCACCTCTCCTCCCCAGCGGAGACATCTGGGAGGAGAGGTGTTTGGCAAAGGGTAAACTGAGGCACAGTGGGGGCTGCCTCTCCCCGTTGCATGGGGGGTTCAGCCAAGGTGGGGATTTGGTAGCTCTGGGATTCCCGGCCACAGCTCGTCCTGGGAAGCTCGCCCGAGGGCTGGGACCACGGGGCTCCACCGCTGCCTGACTGGCAGGCAGCTCCTGGCTCGGCGTTTGGAGAGCCCGCACCGCCTCCGCCGGACGGGGATCTGCCCACGGGAGCAAGGACGTCCCGGCTCCTGCCCGCGCACCCCGGGCAGGTGGCGTCGGGTGTCCGCAGCTGCGAGCCGCCTTTCATCTCCTTCCAGGCAGGGACTCGCTTTCCGTCACCTGCTGCCCTCCAGGCCGGAGGCCAAGAGAGCGGCGGGCAGGGCTGATGTGTGAGACGTGGCCGCTCTGCCCGCACGTCCTCTGGCTGCAGAGGGGGGGCGAGACAGCCGAGACGGGCCATGGGTGCTGAAGCAGCATCCCACCCCACACACCCCACACACCCCACTCCCAGCTCCTTGGTTCAGGGTGGGCTTAGCTAGGATGGAGCCTGGCAAAGCCCCGGTTCAGAGACAGCGGCTCTGTGCACCTTCCCTGCAGAGCTTTCCATTGCCCTTAGCTCCTGCCACCAGCGGCAGGAGCCGGAGTTGGGGCGCAGGGGGTGCCTGTGTGGGCTGGTGGGGAAGGGGTGCTGGTGGGGGACGCGTGGTCAGCAGCATGTGTGTGTCCAGGCACACGTGTGCGTGTGTCAGCACGTGTGTGTGCTCAGGAGCATGTGCACCTATGTGCATCTACAGGCGTGCACACACACACACATATATATATATGCATTTTCGAGCTGGCATTGCACGCCTGTGAGACTGCAGCATCCCTTTGCTGCAGCATTTCTCAGCGTGTGCAGCCTAATGAGCCAGCACAGCAGAGTTAATTGAGGGGACAGATAAGCAGAGCTCGTCATTAAGGAAAGCGCTGCAGCAGGTACTGGTGACAAGATGTTGCCTGTCCCCCCGGGCTGATGGCAGCCCCTGCAGGGGACAGTGACAGCCTGAGTCCCTGGGGAAGACGGCTGAAGATGAGCGTCCCACATGCTGCAACCCTCGCCCAGGGCCAGCTCCATTAGCAAAAGCACCCAGGGAGCAGGAACTGCTGCTGCCTGCATGGAGGAATAAATCTGCCAGCCCTGGCAGGATGGGGCTGGCAGGGGGTGCCAAGCCCTGGACCTGGTGACTTGCCTACAGCCCTGCTTGCACCCTCCACCCAGAACGTGTCTCTGCTGGTGCACACTTGCACAGCATGACATGCCCTGTCTGCCAAAGCGGCCCCCTCAGCTCCCACCATTAGGTTCCAGAGTGAACACGCAGCAGACAGGACAGAATAGCTGGCTCCCAGCAGCATGGTGAAACTGAGCCAACAGCCCACAAGGATGGGCAGCCTTGCTCAGGGCTGTCAGATTCTCGCTAGAGAGGCTCACAGAGCTGGAAAGGAGCCTTCACCGCCTCCACAGCCAGGAGCTCCCACACTCTGCCTCCCTCTTCCGCTCTCTTCCCAGCTATGCCTCTCCCTGGGGGGCCACGTCCCCACCAAACGTGTCCGCAGGCTCCCCTCAGGAAACCATCTGTTGCTGTGGACATCTCCATCTCCAGGCTGGGAATGCATTTTTCTGCCCCTTCCAGTAAGCGTTCACTCTGAAACCTAATGGTGAGGCAAGGGCCTGTCCTGCAGGGATGAAGGTATCCTGCTGGAGCAGAGTCCACCTCTCTGCCTCCTCCCTCCCATGACCGCAGTCCCCCCAGCCCCACACCCCCTGCCCTGGCCACCAACACCGCAGGCAGAATGAAACCCTCCTGGAGCGCGCGTCTTCCCATTCGGATTCATGAGAGATGACGAGCTCATTCAGTAGCTGCTGGGCTGCTGTCAGGGGGACCGGAGTGTTTACGAGTTGATAACCTTATCGCAGACACATCCCTAATTAAGCTCATTAGTTCTTTATGATAAACAACATTTGGGCTGGGGCCAGGGGGCTTGGCAGGGCCATGTGCTCTCCAGCAGTCGTGCAGCCCGTGGGGTGGTGCAGGCAGAACAGGCAGCCCTGTGTTTGCAGCCAGCTCTCCCTCCCTTTCCCAAGAGGGACCTTCAACCCCGTGGCTTCCCTGACCCTCCAAACTCTAATATTAGTCTTGGGTTTCTCCTCTGGACTGGAGCGGGGTGGGCAGGAGGGGGGCTGGATTGCACGTGGCTGCCAACGCTTTGCTGGTGCTACGGGAACCTCCTCCTCCTCCCACGGGGAAGGCCACAGGGCAGCACAAGAGGACCTACTAAGTGTCTCTTGAGGGCCTGGAGATGAAGGGATGGTGGAGAACAGCAGCTCTGTACACTGCACAGGGAGAAATGAAGGGACTGTAGCTTAACCTGCTGTTGAGAAGGTGACCCTCAGGGTTTACATAGAGCTTGCCACCCACCCCAGGATGGTTTCTTCATCCATCATCTGGCTGGTAGCTGGGGATATCCATCCATCTATCCACCCATGCACCCACCCACCGACTCACCCAGCTATCCACTCCACCATCTACCCTTGCCTTCAGCCCTCTTTCTGCCCATCTATTTGCTCTCCCCAGGCTCGGGGTGCTCATGATCTGCCCCCACCCCGATGCTCATTAGGTACCAGCCCACGTCTCCAGGCCAGGCCTGCTAACGAGGTGCAGGGAGGGCACCCGCTCGCTCCCCCTCCTCGCAGCCCAAGCCAGCCTCAGCGTTTCTTATCTCTGAGATCCCACCTTGCTGGCAGAGGAGCAAGGCAGGACGCCACATCCCTGGGGAACAGCAAGCCGAGCGATAATGAAATCGCAGCAGCAAGGAGAAATTACCTTGCCTGAATTTTAAAAACTTCTCGCTGAGGTTGCCGTGGTAACTGAAAGGTGCATCACGTTGCTCTGACAACCCCGAAACAGCCAGGTTTTTGCCTGGAGGGCTCTGAAGTGGCAGGTTTTGGGGAGGGGGAGCCCGGTGCAGTGGGGAGCGGGCGGCCCATGGGATGCTCAGCCCTGAGCACCCCCCAGACAGAAATGTCCCCCTCCCCAGAGCTGCCAGCTGCACCACCACCCCACCCCACTGCCACTTCCAACCTCTCCCCCTCCATCTCTCCTGGGAAGCGCTGGAGGAAGAGGGGCTCCAAGCCCCATGGGCTCCAAGCCCAAATGTGGTCCCCTAGGGAGGTGGCAGGGAGGTGGGATGGGCTCCAGGTTGGTCCACCCTGCTGTGGGCATCCCAGGCACCGTGTGGGAGTTGCTGGGAGCCCCAGCAGGCAGCCTGGGCACCCTCCCTGCACCCTGCTTGGGGGGGTTTGTGCACCCAGCATGGCTTTGGGTTCCAAGCCCCCAGGCGAGCGGCAGCAGCATTGTCCCAGCCCACATAAATCACTCTGCCACGGAAATAGCCCCAGCGGGGTTGAAAAATAGCAGGTGACTCACGCAGAGCAAAGGGTCCAAAATAGCCCCTCCGGAGCGCTCCTAAAATTAGTCTTCCTCCCGGGAAGTCCCGGCCACTGTGTCCTTGCCAGAGCACAGCCACAGCGTTGAGCCTGCCCGGCTGCTGCCACCGCGGCTGCTTCCCTCCTGGGGTTGGGGGCACAGGGCCCCCCTTGCTGCTACCATCCCTCTGGGATCTCCCCAAAAGCCACCCCCGGGTGCAGCTGAGCCATGGATCTCCGAGTCCCTGGGCAGAGCTGCGCGGCTCCTGCAACCAAAGGCTGCTCTTTGCAGGATGCCCCATGCAACGCTCACGGCCCCCGAGCGAGACCCGGGCACCATAAAATGCAGCCTAGGAACCCGCCAGCTAGCGGGGTGCCGAGGGCCTGCCCCCCCATCCTGCTCCCTTTGCTTGGATTTCAGCGGGGGGGTGGCGAGGCGGCGGATCAGGTGTTTTCCAGTGATAGGAGTCCCTCAGGGATGCTGGCTTGCCGATACCAGCTCGCCCGCCTCGCTGCTCCCCTGCGGCAGGGCAGCACCAGCCTGCCTGCTCCCACCCACTGCCGGTGCTGGCAGGCGTGTGGGTCCGGGGGGGTACACGGGGGCACCCTGGGAGCAGCATCCGCTCCGCCGGTGTGGCCGGGAGCACTCCCCGTGCCGGGCCATCCCTCCTGCGCGGGGGAGCGGTACCCGGTTAATTAGAGGAAAGGATGAATAATTCCTTTTTATAATGCAACGTCGCACGGCAGATGCCGTCTGTCTCGGCGCGCCGCGCGCGGGAGCCCGCGTTATTCTGCTCTCAGCAGAGTTATTTATACACTGGGACATTTTTCAAAGCGCCGCTTTGATGGTCTTCCACCAGCTCGGAAAAAAAAGTAGTCCATCCCAAAATAACCCGAGTGAAAGTCACAGCTCCTCATTACACACATCTTCAACTGGGGGGCTCGGAGAACAAAAACCCGTCACATTCCTCCCATCAAATCCACCCTTTTCAAGTGCATTTCAAATGGGTTCAAACCGCCGCTGCAGCAGCTAGACGAGTGCTAATGATGCTGCGGGCGCATCCCACCCTGATTTGGGCTGGGGAGAGGGACGGAGCTGGGGGTCAGGGGGTTTTAAGCAGCCTCTAGAGCCCACAGATGGTTTTGGGGTGCTCAGGACAGGGTCAGCCCTGCAGGGACTATGGTGGGGTATGCTGAGGGCAGCGTGGTCCTTCTCTTGCATGGCTTTTTCTGCTGGAGGAAGCAGTTTCTCCCCCAAACCCAAGCTTTGGAGGGGGGGAATGAGCACCAAATAATTTTTTCTGAGGAATTGGAGCAAAAAATCCCCAGCCCCCATTTCCCCATCACACCCGCAGGCACGCGCCCCTCGGGTCTGGTTGCTGCTAAAGGGAAAAAAAAAAGAGGGGGTGGGGGGGAAGAGATGTTTGTAGGTGGTGACAAATTCCTGCGAAAACGTTTCTGACATGAAGTCGTCTCCCATCCAAGTTCCCTCCCAGCAGAGACGGTGAGTGGCTCCCCCCGCTCCCATGCCTGGAGAAGGGCCCGAGCTGCTCGCCCCCCTCTGCGGGGCTGGGAGCCAGCAGGTGCCCAACAGAGCAGCATGCGGGGTTTGGGGTTCCCCCCATCACCGGGGCTCCGGTGTGTGCCACACTGCCTCCACGGCTGGCCCGGTTCTACGAAACCCGCTCCCCCTTGCAGGGTGAGGGACCCCAGGTATTTTGGTGGGGGCTGCTTGGCAACCCCCCCCATGGGGTGCCCTGAACCAGACCAGGCACCACCTGTACCCACCACCACCTGCTCCCAGTGCTGTGGGACCCCCGGCACCACACAGCATCCCATGGTAGCTCACCACCTTGCTGTCAATCATGCCTTCCCTGTCAATCACACGCCCTGATTCCCCTCACCAGCCCCTGCAGGAAGAAGAATAAGGGGCACGGGGACCCTTGGAGCACAAGGTGTGCACTACGCCCTGGAAGAGAGGGAAACCGAGGCAGCCCAGGACACACGCCAACCTCTCCAGGCATAAAATGCCCTTAGGAGCTTGGCTCAGCCTCCAGTTCCCCAGGGCCCTGCCTGTATCAAGCCCAGTGCTGGCTTGCCCGGCTGCCCGCAGCCCCCCGGCCCCGCCAGCCAGCCCCCTCGCCCTCTCCCCTGGGGGCTCAGCTCTACCGGCCGCAGCTCTGTGTGGCAGCCACTGCCAGGGCTGCCGGTGCTGCCCGGCAGGGAAGACTCCACTGGGGAAACCATTTCTTTACTCTCCAAATCCTCCTGTTTCGGCATTTCTGCAAGGCTGGAGCATCCCCCCTTGGAGAGCCTGGTGCTGGAAGATGCCCAAGTGCCCAGGATGGGGTGAGCTGCCCGTGCCCAGTGCTCAGCACGGCAGAGGCCCAGGGGCTGGGATGCAATCTGGCACCCAAACGGCTGCCTGGAAGGGGGATAATCGTGCTGGGTGCGGCTGCAGGTCCCAGGCCCCGGGATCCCAGCCCCCATCTGCTTTTGGTTTCTTCCAACAGCACCAGAGCACCCTGCTCCACACCCCGGGGCTGCAAATTGGGTCCATGTTGCTGCAGATGGCGAGTCGATTAAAACCATCTTTTTTTCCACCCCAGCAAGGAAATCTGGACCACGCGGTTCCCAAGCCAGAAAGTGGTTCTTGGTCAACACAGCATCCAGTGGAGCAGCCGATAAGGGACACATCTCCCCTTCCTCACTCACGCTGGTCCCGCAGGGCTGGGTGGGGAGAGCAGCCAGGGTGACACAGCCACCCGTCCAGGGCCACAGGGGCTCCATTCCGTGGGGCAGGAGGGGGTGCTGGCACTGCCCAGTGTGGGATGCCATCACCCCCATCCCAGGGAAGGGGCCCCCCTTTGTCTGT
Organism: Pelecanoides urinatrix; assembly: GCA_013400755.1. Lineage (NCBI taxonomy): Eukaryota > Metazoa > Chordata > Aves > Procellariiformes > Procellariidae > Pelecanoides > Pelecanoides urinatrix. Next base: position 146,202 of record VZTQ01010260.1, on the reverse strand, counting down.
GCACCCCCCTACCTCGGCTGCCCCCCTCCTGCCCCTGCAGCATCCATCCCCCCAGCAAACCGCGGGCTGCCACAGCGGTACCCACTACACGCCGGCAGGATGCTGCACCATGGCCCTGCCCATCCTCCCCGCCACAGCCCCACGGCTGAGGCCACAGCGGAGTGGCCGTGGGGCATTTGGGTGAAGTCATTTGCGCAGGGAAGGGAAAACTATTCTGGGGCAATTCTGAAGTATTTCAGACACATCTAGGAGCTCAGGAGAGTATGGACCAACAGGTGGGGAGGAGAAGGGGAAGCAGCCGTGTTAACTCCCCTGCAGCAGAGTGGGGAAAGGTGATGGAGAGGAGCATAAGCACACATGTGCATACATGCACGCACATATGGGTGCACCCACAGGTGCATTAGCACACACGTGTGTGCATGGACACGCAGGCTGCTGCACAAGCACATTCGCACCTGCACACACATGCACGGGTGCACCTGCACCCCCCGCCCCAGGCTCTCCCCCTGCAGCCCCGCAGCAGCAAACACCACCTCCCATTTCAGGCCAGCTTTCGGCGCCCAGGATATAAACCCCAGGGAGCTGCGGGTGCCTGGCTTTGGCCAGCACTGAGCACACGCGTAGCCAAGGTGGTCCTGGGCCACGGCTCACCCCACCACCCATTCTGCCAGGCACAGCAAGCTTTTTCGCGGGGGTGGATCGCAAAAGGGCCAACCGAATCCACACCAATCCCTGGGGCCAAGCCAAGCTCCTGCAAGCCCCCCCAAGCACACGTTCCCGCATCGAGTGCTCCTGGTGGGCCCCCCTGCACCCCAGGCCTCCAGCAGCCCCGACCGGCAGCGCAGGGATGTTTTCCTGCCCATAGGCAGCGTTTTGGCAACAGTGCAAGCTGCCAAGCAAGGTACGCGTGGGGCTGGCCACGCAGAGTGCTGAGCTGCACCATGGGTTGGTAACTCCAGTGATTAACAAATGCTGGGGAGAGAGGCTGTTCGCGCTAACAACTTGGCTGGTTTCCTCGCCTCAATTAGTGTGCAGGAGCTCGCGATGCTTGGAGGGCCTCCTGGAAAGCCAGAGCATAGCAGGCTTGGGAGTTTTGGTATTAATAATGCTGAAAGCTAGCCAGAAAAATCCCAAACCTTAAAACCAGACCGAGAGTGATCTTTAATTCTGCATATTATAGGTGCTGGAAGGAGCCACAGCTTGGTTGGTGCTGAGGCCCTGGAGGTCACCCTGCAGCTAGCTCCGTGCCTGGGAGGAGCCCCAGGCTGCGGCCCTGTCCTCACCCTGCTGCCCTCGAGGAAAGGACGCAGGGTCCCTTTGGGTGTCCCCCTCGCCCCCCAGGGTGGGGTCTCCACGTGCTCCGGGGCTTGGAGACCTTACTCTTCCCCTATCACCCACAGAGCAGAGACTCTGTTCCTGCTTACCAATAGGGGAACTGAGGCACAGAAGGATTGCAGTGCAGCTCTGCCCATCCAGGGACTCCTCTGGATCTCCTCCTGCCCAGGCCCTGCTCCAAAAACTTCTCCCCACCACCCTGCTTCCCTCTGCAACCCTGCTAGGACCTGCCACCAGCCTGCATCTGGCATTTCAACCGTGGGCCAGCTCCCTCCTGGGGCAACCTGCACCAGGATCAGGTCATCACGAGAAGCAGCGGCCCTGGCCCTAAGGGAGCTTGGCTGCTCAGCCCCAGCGGGACAGGTGCCCGAGGGAGCTCCCCTCTGCTCAGGAGGGTCCTGTCTCGTCACTGTGCACGTCTGGGGCTGGCCCTGTCCCATAGCTTCTCCCCCCGCCGCCCCCGAAGGTCAGTCCCTGGGGAGGCAGGGACACCACGTCCCTCTGAAGGCAGTGGGCCACGGCGCATTCAGTCACGAACAGCCGCATTACGCTGCCTAAATTGGAGGCGCGGGTGCTGGCAGGCGCCGGTGCCTCCATGCCCTGCTCCGGTGTGGGGGCTGGAGGGCACGCCTGGCGGAGGGGGGGGGCTGCATGCGCGTCTCCCTTTCCCTGGGTGCCCAGCAGCAGTGCCTTCCCCCAGGAAGGGGGGCTTTGACCCATCCACCATGGGGGGGTGCTGTGACCCCAGGCCACCCATTACAGCCTTGCCCCAGGAAAGAGCCCTGCTTTGGGCACCCCCCTCCAGTAGTTGTCCCCCCAAGCAGGCAGTGGGGGACCCTGTGCCCCCACGGTGCGCTCCTGGCTCCGCACTGCAGCGATTCTGCTAGAGGTACCGGCCGGGGCTGGCTCAGCACTTTGCCGCAGCAAAGAGGGAGCGAGCCTGGCAGGAGCCGGCTGGAGCCAGGAGAAGGCTGTGCTGTGCCCACCGCAGGCGGGGCCCCCCTCTCGCCTGGGGCATCACCAGCGATCCTGAAGGGGATCGATGGGCTGGGGAGAAGCTGAGCTGCACAAATGCACTTTATCGACCCATCGAGCCCACCTGCTGGGAAACAACCCCCCCCCTTTACAGCCCAGAGCAGCAAACCACTTTGCCACATCACCAGCCGGGACACGCAGGGAGGTGGGGGAGGCCGCCGCAGGGCACAAGGGTCCCCACCGCAGTGTGCCAGGCCTGTCTCCCCCTACTGTCATCCTGAGGGGTAAACTGAGGCAGAGAGCTGGCACTCTCGGGTTGTTTCAAACCGTTCAGCTTCCTCTGGGGAGCTGAAGAGGGGATGCCACATCCTAGGACTCAGCCCTGCGCCCACTCTTCCCCGGAGCCTGGCACAGCGACTTTGGCTCCTGGCTCCAGCTGCTCATGAGTCTGGGCGGCTCCTTCGATCCCCTGCTGCACCCACCGCTGGGGCTGGACCTGCACCGATGCTCGGGGGGCCTTGCACGGAGGCAACACACGCGTGAAGGGTGTGCAACAGCCAGGCCACGCCTGCCACCTGGTGGCACACCCCGGGCGGCACAGCCGGCCCCAGCCCGTGGACACGAGGGGGGACACTGTCCCCTCTCCGGTCCCCCAGCACCGGTCGGTCCTCAGCCCGCAGCAGTCCCGCGTGTGAGGCTGCAGAGCCCCAGGCAGGGGTGGAGGGTTTCCCAACCTCAGCTCACCCGAGTCAGGAATCCCTCAAAAATGAGGCAGTGGCCAGCCTGTGCTACACAGCCCGGAAGCAGATTTGGCTGCAAGTGGAGTGGGATTCACCCCACCCCCTGAAAGGCAGCCAGGAGGAGCTGGCCTCAACCCACAGAAGGACCTTGCACAAGAAGGGATGGAGGAGCCGCTCTTGGCTCCATCCTAAACCACTCCTATGCCCACCTGGAGAGCACTGGCCTGGCTACTCCATGGGGAAAGACCACTCCTGGCTCAGCTTCCCTGGGGAGGCTGAGCAGGCCCCACAGCCAAAGGGGGCTGAGCCCTCCTCTGCTCATCTTGGCTCTTGGGAAGAGGACACAGAGGTGATACCCAAGACACAAGCACAGGCAGAGGAGAAACACGAAGACAGTAACTCAACAGCTGCAGAACGAAACCTCTGGGTGAAGAGGTGGTTTGCCATCACCCAGCTTCCAGCAGCTCCATGGCACTGTGCCTGGGGAGGCTGGAGGCAAGCCTAGGTGGAGCACAGAAACCCTGTGCCAGGCTCAGACCTCCCCGAGAGGTGCCACACAGGCTGGCCACCCTCCCCTTCAGTCCACCACCCACCAGGGGACCAGTGATAACACCCAGGGGCTCCTGAGCAGGACCTGCAAGCTGCAGAAGACATTTCCGCTGGTCTTCTCCTGCTCCCGTAGCTATGGCCAGAAGGGATACAGGGGTATCTGGTCCTCCACCAGCCGGCGTCCATGCTGAAGCTGTGAGAAAGACACTTGGAACAAGGCACAGCACAGCAGAGGGATGAAAGGAAGCAGGCGAGCAGAGCGCTGTGTGGAGGAGAGAGACTCCAGGATGAAGTCTCATCAAGGAAAAAGCAGAACCACAGAGAGGACAAGTAGCATTGGCAACTTATTCTTCATTCACCCACTGAGAAACAGAAATAGGATCATTTTTGGATGTATTTCTTTTGGAAATGAGCCAAACTGGCAACTAGAATCAAAGTCTTCAAAAAGTCTATACAAAGATGTATCATACAAAATGTACAGGAAAGTTCTCAAAAAAAAAAACCAGACAGACAATACAACAAAAGGAGAGCAGAGACGGTGTGAAACCACAGCTAACAGGTCCTGCCCCTGCTCCAGAGGGCAGGAGTGGCATCTGGACAACACGCTCCAAACACAAAATACATTACACTATATACAGGACCGTATAAAGATCAGCATCCCCTTTGGTCTAACCAGGAGCTCTCCAGCATGAAGTTGGGGCAGTTCAAACAATCTGCTCATGGAAGTGTTACATGCCAAGAGGAGAAAGAAGTCCAAGGGAATGAAATGGTCAACTCCAAACCATAACCAGAATACAGCCAGGCCACCAAGGCTACAGAGTTTAACAGTCAGTTCTCGCTAACAAAGTGCTTTGTGGGCCAGAGCACGTTACTCCATCTCCGTGAAGCGAGCGAACATGGCTTTCCGCACCGCGTCTTTGTATGAATCTGCAGTGGACACACCGTAGGAGCTGCCCTTGGCTCCCAAGCCAGCTCCTCTCATTCGTACTTGGGCCTGCAAGGGAAGAGAGACACGCTTCAGCTCTGCAGCGAGAAGCCACATCACCACGCAGGGCACCACAGAAACACTCCTCAGTCCAGCCAGCTTCTCAGGCTCCCCTGGGGATCCCATGCAGCCATAAACACTGACACCAGGAGATCAGACTGCACACAAAACCCCATGCTTGCTGGCTTCACATCGCTCCGACCCCACCCCAACAGCAGCCAAAATGAAACTGCACAGAGCACAGACAAACCCAGGAAAGCCAACAGCCGGAGGGAGGGCAGCCCACTCTAAGCAGCACCAGGGTACGCAGCTCAAGCGCAGGCCCACTGCCACAGCACCTCAGGAGCCAACTTCAGAAGGAAGGAAGCACAGCCCTGCCTGTCCAAGTCCCAGTTCTGCCCCAGCTTTAGCATCTGACAGGACAGACAGGAGCGGGAGCTAACGTGAACAGAGGCAGCTTTGTGGATGGCACAGCTTCTTCCACAAGAGATCTTCAACACTGAGTGCTTCTGGATTAAAAAAAAGGCACCAAACCTCATCAAGGAAGCAATCATCTCTACTCACCTCAATGGGTGCTGTGATGCCCTGACATTTTCTTCCCAAACCCGAGCCTTCCCTCCAGCCCATGGCCTGCAGCATCTTGTTGCCTATATTACTATTGTCAAGGCCATCTTTGGTGGGCTGCTCGTAATTACTGCAGGAAGAAGAGATCAGTTAACTGATTTGCTCATTGTGTATTGAAGCAATCATTGACGAGCTTTCAGATACATACACTGTGCCAGCGTCATAGACCTTCTTGCGCTTCGGCTCAGGGGGCTCTGGGATGCCGTACTTCTCCCGCCTCTCAGCCGCTCTGTCTCTGTATTTCATCTGCAACGAGGGAACCAGATTTAGTACTGATTTAAAGACACTTTTGTTCATCTTTGAACTACAGAAGTAAGCTCAATGCCTGCTGTTACAGAAAGCAGTCCACTGCAGCCTGCTAAAACATGGCTTGACTAACACCACAAAAAAACCCTCAAACTCAAGTCCCTGGAGCACATCACAACCCACACTGGGGTAGGAAGAACCCAGCCCCAACACCTGCTGGATTAGCTGTTCATTGCCACTTGAAGGTTTCTGGTCCCAGTCTGGCAGCCCTGAGCTGGAGGCGGAAGGACCCTTCCCTGCTAAGCAGTAGCTGTGGGATATGGGATGCTTCTCTCCGTGTAATACAACAGCTCTGAACCTTGACCCAAGAAGGGGTTGGCTTAAAAGCATTATCTCGAGTGACGTGTGTTAGGATAAGGAAAGCTCAACATATCATCTGTGCAGGTTTTCCATTAGCTGCTCATCTGCTCATCTCAACACTGACCTCTCTCTCACGCAGCTCCAGGGCTTCAAGTTCCTGCTCCGAAAGCTTTGATCTCCTATAGATATCCATGTTTTGCTGAAACAAGAAGAGATTCACATTAACAACATGAAATGCACGACAGCTCTTTTTATGTAAGTAGCTGACTTCTGGGAGAGCAACAATCCACCTGCAACTATTTTTGCTTTAAAAGGAACAGTTTTCCAAACAGCAATTGTGCATCACAGCTTTTGTTTACACACTGAATTATGGCAACCAACTACCTTCCTGACAGCATAGTGCAACTACCTTGTGCAGGTCGGACAGCTGCTGGTGCCGAATCAGAGCATCCTTATTTGGGAACTGCCTTCTACACAGCAGACAAGCCATCTTCTTCCAGTCAGTCAGCTTCTCTTCCTCATTCTCCATTCTTTCCAGTAAGTCCTCGTCATTATCGCTATCACCACTGTAGGCAGCCACAAGGCCACGCTGGAAAGGAAGGACAACATTAAGGGGAGTGCAACAGTGTCACCACAGTTCAGAGGAAAGCCCAGAAAGGGACCACAGAGGCTGCAGATGTGTTTGTTGCACAGAAAAGGCATCACTCTCTCATTACCACGGACAAAATGCAATTCAAAAGAACCACTACCGTGGCTGCAAGACTTAGTTCCCACTAGCCAAACAATAATGTGAGTACAGTGTTTTTAGAAACCTCAAAACCTCAGTTGAGCTCTTGAGGCTAGAAGAAATCACAGCTTTTCTGAGCTTGCCTCAGCCACCCAGCCAACTGCACTTGCACTGGATCACTGTAACCACCACAACCTTTTACAGGTGATGCTGTGGAAATCCAGATTGGAAAGCAAGTATCTGCTAGATGTCCTCTAAAGTGCTTTACCAGTAACCTTTGGGAATACCTCTGTCAGGTATCTCATACTCACCTTTAGCGGATTTTCATCATCCCCATTTTTCATCACCTCTGGCAAGATCTGCTGTCTCTCAGACAGAGCTCCCTGGATGAGACAAGAACGCCATGAGCACCAAGCTCTCTGCCACGCCATACCACACCCCACAGCACGATATTGCCAGCACCTTCACCTTTTTCTCGAAGAGGGCAAAGCCTGCATCTGCAGCTGCTGACTCTTTCCGTTCCTCCTCCCTGTTACTCAGTGGCTGGAAGCTATTCTTGAAGTTCTCCTTCTGCTTGTTCAAACTCTTTGCCCAGCGCTCCATGTCTTTAGCAATCTGAAATGCAGAGTGGTTTGCTCAGACAGCTCCCCTCACAGCTATCAATCTCCTATGACACAGATTCAATTTTGCATACAGTTTCCAGAACAAGGCAACCCACTACCTTTTATTTTTAAACCCCAGGACACTGGATGTAGAGCAGCTGTTTCCCTGTATGCAGTGTTCAAAGATACCGCAGCTTGCTTGTTTTACTGTATGAATCCTTCTGATCAATCTAATCCGCTAAGTGACAGCTCAGTTATACTCCTACTGGTCCTGGCATGATTCCATACACATTCCTCCTATGCAGAGCTTATTTCTGCACTGAAGCCTTTTCAACTCCACCTCTCCTCAGCCCTATACAATGCCTGCAAATTGCAGGCATGCACCCCACTGAATAACCCAGGATTTCCTTTGTCACGAAAAAGGACAACTATTACCCCATTCCACAGAAGACTTCAGCCCAGTTACGATCCCATTTTGTCTTTTACCTGTTGAGCTGTTTTACTTTTAGGCTTCTCTTTCTTCTCCTTCACTTCTTTGGTAGTGGTTGCGGTAGCTGTTTGTTGGTATGTGATACCTTCTGCAGCAGGCATGTAGGTCTCCTTTTCGCCATCCCAGTAAAGGTACTGCTGGGTTAAGGCATTGTAGTAATACTGCCGGAGAGAGGAAAAGAGAGTCAGACAGCTGAACGCCTCATGCAAGCTAAGTGTCCACGGGAGAACCCAAGCAAGCTGTCCGATTCAGACTACCACCCACATCAAATGGGAAGGCGTTTTGCAGAGTCCGAACAAGTTTTGCAGACTCCACAAAGGAGTCAAAAGGCATGAAGTGGCTGAAGCCTCTGTCTCCACACACAGGTGTTCTGCCCAACAGCACTATGGAGAACCTTTTGCCTCTCCCAAGAGAGGACCCACAAGAGCCCAGAGCTGGCTGCACTTTGCTGGGCACTCCACAATGGAATAGCTTAATTACAGTGTCTGCGACAAGTGCTAATCCTATATGGGCCAAACTGGGAGGAAAATTAAGGAAAGGAGAGAAAAATGAAGGGCTATACCAGAGGGAAGTCAAGTCCCAGCCCTACGCACACTGCTGAGAGCCATCTGCTACATTCGGTATTTTGTCAGACTCAGGTTAATTTCACTCTCATGATGAGAGAGAGGGAACTAACGGACCTTAACCGTTAAGACAGGTGGGAAGAACTTGTGTTTACCTGGGAATTAGGATCATAGTAGAGCCCTGTTATAGGATCATAATAATATCCTGAAGATTCATCATATTGGTAGGTGGAAGTGTCAGGGACAGCTGTAAAAAAATTAAAGTGTGGGACATGGTCGTTCCAGTCGAATTCAGACAGGTATCTTTCCACATTTCAGGTAAAATTCTGAGATTATTAGCAGCCACGACAGCAGACGTGCCTGTAAAGGGCTCTTAATCACCCGTGCAGAATACACTTTCCAGGGACAGCTTCACCACTGACATATGGTAATAGAGCACCCAGCCAAAGCCGAGTCTCTCTCCTGCTATACGGTGACAGACACCTGTCTCCAAGAGCAACTCCTGACTGCTTACCGTACTTGGTTCCAGGGACTACGCCAGTCGGGGGAGCTGTTTGTGCCTGAGTGCTAGTGGTAGGTGGTGCTGATTGTGTCTGGAAAAAAAACCAAAAGCAGGAACCTCAACTAGAAAATCTGTCACTGAGGCACAAGAAAAGAAGGACAGCCAGCCAAGGCATGAGCAGTCCACAACATGCATACAACAGCTAGCTCCTCTTCACCAGTACACTTAGCACTCACCTTTAACAAAGAATAAAACTATCACAGAAAAGAAATGGCAGGTGACTTATGACCACAAGCACCGTCACTAACCCATGGACACTCAACAGCTTTGCTGTCCCACCCACTTTAAAGAGCAAAGGCCACAGCTAAGTCAGATATCCCACATAACCCTGGCATTGAAAGCAAGGAGTAATTAGTGCTGTAATTACCGGAGAGTCAGGCGAGTTTGTCTGTTGATTATATAACTGAGGACTCTGGGACACAACTGCAGCTGTGGTGGTAGTGACTGGAGCTCCTGCCAACAGAGAGCAATAATGGATAAGCCAACTAATTTGTAAAACAGTACTTCAACCTAGGGCTAAAATTACTTTGTTTACAGTTTCAGCTCCTAATTCCAGCTCCAGCAGCCAAACAAGGCAATAAACGTTCAAAAGGAGACAGAAACACAGCGAGTATTTTCTACCCAGACAAGGAATGGTTTCCTTTTCAGGAGGAAATATTCTGCTCCCAAAGTCAGTAATTCCCGGCCTCTGACAGCTGCTAGCACTGAAGATTTGTCTAGAGCTGCTTACACAGTTCTCATGAGTTCAAGGCTTTTGTCAATAGTCTGAAACAGAGGCTGCTCTCTCATCTCGCAGACTAGAGGTCCCACTTGAACAAATTTGTTATGGTTCTCCAGTAACACACACTCATTCAGACATCCTGAGAGCAAAATGAGCCAAGTCTCCCTTTACCCAGCAAACTAACATAAAGGCTAAGGTAAAATACCACTGCTGCAGTTATTGCAAACAGCAGCATCTCCCACACGTCAGAAGTACTACCTGATATGGTAGCTGTGTCTGTGTCCAAAACTCCTCCCTGATTTTGGTAGTACTGCTGATAATCCTGGGAGTACTGCAAAGGGAAATGAATGACAATGCAAGATGAGCAGATGCCGAAATTACAACCACCTACCGGTTAGAGCACAACTGCCACTACAAACCTGAGCATACTGTGTGTAGCCATCCTGTCCTGACTGGAGGTAGCTGTAGTCAAGGGTGCTGCCTTCTCCAGTCTGTGGCTGAAATTCGAGCGGGTAATTTTTGTCAGGGACAGTAAGTTACTGTATTTAAGAGTTTCAACACTGCTTAGGCTCCAGTCTAACTGTCACAGCACATCTGTCACAGCAGCTCTGGTCAGTTCAAAGCAAGTGACCAGCAGTGAAATTACATGCTGTTATGTTTTTATTTTCAGTAATGCAGGACTATGAGCAACAGCCTCCAAATCATACCTGAGTGGACGACCACTGAGCTGCAGCAATGGCTGTACTTGCCACAGAGAAGGCGCTGACTCTGTTACCGTCTGGGAGAAGCAAGTCCCTGTAATCACAAAAACCATATCTGAGTAAATACCGCTTTTTTCTGAAGTGTCTCCCTACACAAGGAGGTAGAGTCTGCCCTTACGCGTGGATTTCTTAGCAGTTATAAACATTCTGATTGTAATGAATGAGCCAAGGCACTGCTTGGCAAGCAAAGGAACTTTAGATTCATTGTTGTACAGTCAAAAACAAGTCACTAGGTCTCCAAGGAAACAAGCGTGCTGTGTACGCAAGCAGCTGTGATGTTATCGTCACAGGACTGGAAACAGGGGTGGTAGGAAACACTGCTTTCACTCTCCTCACACACAATAAAGAGCAGGATGCATGCAACACAAGACACTTAAGGGAAGCAACACTTTGGAGTGACATTATTCTTAATAAAAGCCCAGGTGACAACCACAAATCTTTAATATAAATGGGGAGGGTAGGAGGGAATAATCAACTGCTATTGGAACTCACTTTCTGGCACTTTTTGCAAAGTCAACACCAATTGTTTTGCCATCAATTTTTAATGGTGGCTGAAGACTTTGTAAGATCTGCAGCAGTTGAGAAGCATCCTACAACGAGAAACACTCATTATTATGAAAGGCAGGTTACTGAGGAGGATTCAGAAGTTCCCAAAGCTCCTTTTCAGATACATGCCACTGAAAGCAGCGAGAGCTGCAAGAACACCTCCATCTCCTCATACTATACACAGAGGAGCACAATGGAACCGATCACAGCCCACGTGCAAATACAGTGAGTTTCCCTGGTATGCTGAATATTAAACATGTTCTAAAATCTTAGCTTTATAAAGCAGATGTTTGTCCCAAGTTACTCCAAAACGGAGGAAGCGGAGACTGACATCAGGCACCCATTTTCATCCAACAACAAACTGTTCCACTCCGCCTAAAGCAAGTTCAAACAGATCACATTGCTGACTGACTTTGGTATATGCATGAAGAGAGATTCTACCACCCTTCAGGGACCCTGTGCAGTATTTGACCTCCCTCACAGTTGAGTACCTCACTGCAGCTTCCCATGTTTCAATTTATGGCTGTTGCCTACATTCCTATCCCTGTGTACCCTCGAGTATCTCTCTGCTGTCCCTACACCCTCCCACTGGATGCTGCAGAGAACAGCAAGATCTGCCTCCTCCCCCAAGGTGAAAGAAGCCCAACTCTGGGCACCTTCTCCCACTTTCTATGCCCCAGCCCTTAATTTTTGTGATCAAAATATGATCCCAGACCATTATTTTTGTGATGCAAGTGTGAAGCTAGCCTTCAATCCAGAACACCTCTCTGCTACGAAAAGAGCTTTCCAGTGTGCTCAGAGCGTCCTACCACCTTCTTTCCAAACTGCAGCTAATGATGAAAGGCTTTGACACAATGAGTGTCAATTAACTCTCAGTGAATTGGGGCGGTCCTTCAGACAGCTCAAAGGCTCTAAATGCTTCAGGACAGAAGCACATTAACAAGTTGTTTCTCTCCAACGCATCAGTAAGGCCCTCACCATAGCAGAAGACAGCTGCACAAACGCAAAGCCTCTATTTTGCTGAGTCTGCTTGTCTTTGATGAGACGAATATTATTGACTGCCAGAGATGCATATGGAGACAAGGCAGTCATGATGGATTCCACTACTGTGTGAGGAGCAATGTTTCGGAGAATGATGGCTGAGGAAAAAAGAAAGTATGACATTAGCTGTGCACATAACTACTTTCCAGAGTACTTCAAGCTCTTCAGCAGGCAGTCTGAGGTACAGGCAGGATTTTAGTACCTGTGTTTACATTTCACATTATACAGTAAGTCAAAGATAACTTACTATCACAGTAATAATCCACAGACTGAACGGCTTCTGCTGCTCCAGGTGGCACCTCCTGTTCTGAATCTTCATAGGAAGAGGAAAATATTTTAGTTACAATATGGCTTGCTCACTCAAACCTCATTTCACAAGCCAGCCTAGGACCCACAGCAAACTTTGTTTCCTACATAGCCTCCCACAAAATCAAACAAAGCCAAGGAGATCAATGTAACCTACCGAATTTGTCTGCTCCACAGCGGAAGCATTTTAGCCTCCTTCTGAAGTTGTAAAGGCAGCACTGTGAGGAACGAGAGGCCTAGTAAGAACTCAGGTAATTTCTAACCATTCTGGCATTTGCTGTACAATAATGAAAACAAAACACTCACACAAAGTACCACAATGAGGCTAAACACACCAGAATAATCGAGAACAGGAAAAGCCACCCTTCTCTGTATCACAGCTGCTTTTCAGAACACCCCAGCTACCTTCTTCCTAGTCCTCCGGAATTATTTAGTTCTTTTAACTGTGTGGTCTTCAATTTACAATCCCAGTAAAATCCCTACTTTAAAAAGCACAATGTTAAAATGAAACACAGGCTGGAAAACAAGTTATCTTTATGGGGGAAAAGTGTAGCTAAAGCCTGACAAAACAGCCTGGTCAACTTACTAAATCATCTCCACTTAGCGGGGGGTCAAACAAGGAGTGCACAGCCGTACGTAGCAGATCAGCAGCAATTCAACGCTAGGTAAGTCATCACCAAATGACTTCACATTGTAGTACAGCTCTCTGCCCAATCTCTGTGTCTTCTGGGGCAACACCTCTATCACTCCGACTACTTTGCCACCGAGCTACAAAACCTTTTCATACTTGCATCTTACTATTCCTATGATGTCATATGGACCAGCAGCATAAGCAGATCTGAACCATGTATCACTTTGTTCCAACCACTGAGCTGGTGAAGAGAACTGAAGCTAAGACAAACTCCCTCCGATAAAAAAAAAAAAACTCCCTCCACTGTACCTTGTTGCAAAGCCAGTCCTCAAATTTAGGCCTGGGGTTGCTGTAGTGCATTGCAATCTGCTTCCCTTGAATCACCAGCTTTTTCTGCAAAAAAAGTGGTTTCAGTTATTCCTGTATCGAGGCACACATGTCCATTTTCCCATGGCAGAGCACCCTTCGGAGGAATCAGTGCTCCTGAATTAAATGGACAACATATGGGGAGGATGTGGAGGACAACCACCGCCACCTACACCCTGCCCATCCAATCCTGCAGAGAGGAGGACGAGGGCAGTAAGAAAATGGGATGTGGAGCAAAGATAAACGGAATCAGGGAGTGTTGAGAAAGCTGCCAAACACTAAACGCTGACATGGAGCCAGGAAGTGTCTCGAAGGAGACAAAGTCCTAACCTGCTGTGTTCAGGATTAACACATTTTTAGGAGTCTCTTTGCCCCCACATTTCTATTCACTTCTGGTATAGCACTGAGCGACTTTTTAAACATGTCCTTAGGTGACTGCTTCACTTCTTCCCCTACTCCAAATACCCCAGACCTTTTAACAACCACATTTGGATTACTTTTCCGAGCACTTTCTTCAGAAGTGTCCCTTTGAAAATACAGTAATTCCTCACAAAGGGACCCTGCTTAGACTTCTTGGAGGCTGGATTACAAGTGCCATCAACCGAAACGTAACTCAGAGTGGTTTCCTTTGACTAATGCATCAGTTCAATTGGAAGCCTGCACGAGAGGTTTGTGTTCTTCATTCAGGCAGGAGCTCTCCAAAATGAGTAACTAGATTGCAACTGAAGCTTTCCAGGGGTAGGAAAAGTTCATAATGCTTTCAGCACGTCCTCTCACTCTGACTTTAGAGGAGTTTGGAATTTACATTTAAGAAGCCTTGATTCTCAGCCTCACACTTTGCCAAGCGTGGGTATGCAGAATGCCCTTTCAAAACATGGCCATCAACATATTTTAGTCAAACAGGTGGAAGTACATCTGAGGAAGTGCGTATTAAGAGGCCAAACCCCAGACACTGTAATAGAACTAATTTTATAGCAGGTTGGCTTACTGCAGAGGTACCACAGAAGTGTCAGGACCGGTGGCTTTTCTGGTAACAGGGTCTGACATAGATCTAGCACGTAGCATGAATAAGGCTCTTACATTCTGCACAACTAAATAGGGCAAAGCCATTTTCTCCTACCGGCAGGAGGGAGGGTTGGAGGGCCCAGCACTCACTGGATATGCACACATAGAAACAAAGCTGCTGGCATAGTTGCAATACATCATTCTTTCATCTAACAGTCAGCAACCGGGCTGCTGGGGAGATACTACGTTTTCCCTACTACTAGGGTGGCTGGTTACTGGAGTGAATATGTTTCAATAAATTATACATCAGTACAGCTTTGTATATATTAAAATTATCTTGTTTCTGAAAATATGCTCAGCATTAATTTATTGACTTAAGTCTTCCTGCTGCATCCAGCAACCCTACTGAACAGCACGTCAGGAAAACAAAATTTGAACACTGCTCTCTGGTTGGGGAAATAACCCGTGGTATGGGATATGTGAAACCCTATTCCAGCATAAGGCACACGACAACTTCCTCCTGCCTATGAATCCCACTACGGTGCCCTTTCTTTATGCGTAACACCAACAGAGCAGAATACTGTCCCTCATGCTGCCCAGGGACCTTCACATCAAATACTCAGTTGTTTAAAAAAAAAACAAAATGGCGTGATACACTTTGCTCACTTTGAGAGTATTTTTAAGTTCTGTTGTTAAAACAGATTATGAATATTCAAAAAGGAGCAAAAGCCAGTGAAACTGTTTGCAGTGCAACAGGAGAATCTCATTGGAAAAGAGGACTCTTGATCGCACTTTGGCTCCTTATCAAGTCATACTCCAAAAAAGCCAAAATACGGTGTAACGAATGCAAGAACTCACTCTCTATCAAATTTACTTGGAATAAATGTGCTTTTCCTCTGGAAGAGCCAGTCCTTCCCCTTTAACTGGGGGAATGCACTATTGCCATGAACCGGCACTTCTCTTTCAGGTTTAATACCAGTGTAATGCAGAGATCTGATGCTTTCTCTGGCAACAGTGAAGGAAACGTCAGGTGGAAATAAGTTAGCATTTTTTAAGGACTACTTGCTAAACCTTCGTAAGCCAATTAAATAAAAAAAAAGTAATTTAAAACAATGGCACATTTTACCAGGGAGTGCTCAAAATAGCCAATTTTCTCTCCTAATGTTACCTGATATTTTATCCTACTGTTCCAAATTTTAATATATACAAAGCTTTTATTCTTTTAAATCACTGTTATGGAACAAACCACTCCTTCCACCTTTATTTTTTCCTTTTTTTTTTTTTTTTTAAAACTGTACAGACTTGTTCCATTTTCAGGAATATCTAGACTTGGTGAGTGAAGCAACCTGATTGGCTTCCATCCAGCTGGTAGCATCTTGAAAGTGATAAAACTCCACGAAGGCGAAACCACGGCTTACACCTAGAGACAGCATTCAGATATAGACGGGATACTTGTGTTAGTCAGTTCCTTTAAAACAGGTGAATCTCTCTCCAACTGCTTCATTACTTCATGACAAAGCAGCTTTACAAATGCGACGTCAACTGCTGGGATCTGCTCGTTATTTTGCCATGGCAAGGAACCAAGCTCCCTTAACTGGCTACATTTCACTCGATTTGAATCCATGTTTAAAGGTAACCATGCAACAGACTACATACTATTAAACGGGTTTATACTAGTATTACTTACCAATACCTGTTAACAAAACCCCCTGTAGACAGACTTCTTTTAACATGTTGATCAGCTATCTAAGTCTTCCAAAAAGCCACATTCCTTAGCCATGGCAAACCTTTTATTTTTTTTATTGCATGTGCTTGCAGTTTGGGGACAATTCTGGATACTCTTTTGGGCTGGGGAAGAGGAAGATGATGTCAAAAACTGGATTAAGAGCTCTCACCTGTCTTTCTTTTCATCAGCCTCACGTCTGCAGGCTGAGGACCTTCAAAGGACTCAATAAGCTCCCGAATCTGCATGAGATTTTAATCAGACAGTTAAATTTTCACATCCTGACAGACAGCTAGGACAGTCACAGAAGCAACCTACCTTACAATACATGCAAGAGGCACATAGAAACTTAAGATTCTCAACACTATCTCAGAGAAAAAGAAAACCTTCAGGGAGAACCCACACAGTCCTCTGCTACACTATAAACGTTGTCTTCACTTAGATCACATAATCCTCCAGAATCTGAATCACTATGATCTTGTGTTCTAAGGTTATTTGTGCAAGATTTGGCAAATACTGTGTTTGGTCCCAAGTTTTTACAAAGAACACTGCTAGCATCCCTATCCCTGTGTATCTAAACATCCCTGGCCTCTAGCAAAGAAAAACAAGAACGCTCTACTGCAAGGCTCCATGATGTATGTATTCTTCAGCCTCACACTACAGTTCTGATCCTCTAACAGTTCCCCTTCTGTTTTTCAGGAGATAAAGCAGATTTGTGAAGAATGTATCACCTCAAAGAACAAGCTGAAGAGACATCAGTTCTTCAGCCATAACAAAGCTGCTTACGTTGTGGCACAGGCTACATAAATTGCTGTGCAGAGGCATATAGGAAAAAGAAACCTTCATTGATTTTTTAATGTCAGAGCAGAAGGAGGTTTTTAGCAGCTCTTACAGAACTCAAACTACATTACATATAACAGGGCTGCTCAGCAGAGTCAAAACTGATCTAAAGCTGCCTGTTTACATGCTGACTGGAATTGACCTCTTCAGTGCAAGTAGCTTTTTTTCCATGAAAAAAGTGGAAAAAGGTGAAAAATATGTACACAATCAGAAGTGTGGAAGTAATGTTAACTTAAGAAAACAACTAGTAGTTCCAAGATGTATCATCTACACTCTGAAGATGAGTCCAGAACTAAACTTCCCCACAAATTATGCTACAGTTATTTGCACAACTGTAGAGCTACATTAATACCTCAAACAAAAACTGTTCTGAAATGTTCTGTGTAATGTCTGACTGGGTTGTCTCATTTGGATGCAGGAGTCGACACTTTATCAAGGACTTATGAAAATATTAGACCAGTACACAATGATTAAAAAGAACACTCAATACTAGGAGGGTAGGGAATAATAAAGAAAAATAAAGCAAAAAAAAAATTCCATTACAGAAATGGCGCAAAAGGATTCTCTGTGTTAGGAATCGATGCACAAAGGTCTCAGAGGCAGAGGTGGAGTCTGGCTGAAAAAAAAACTGGAATAGCTCAGCTTTTACAGGGTTCCCACCCACCCCGCAAACAGCAGTTGTAGGCTTGTATCTTAGTAATCAAAATAATCCAGCAAGAAAGAAAAAAAATTTTAAAAATAGTAACAAAACAAAGCTCAAAGCTGATCACCTTCAGTATCTATCAAAAGAAGTTATATAACCATATAACCAAGCTCATTTGTACTTCCTCTGTCAGCTCCACAGCAGCCATTTTATGACTTCCACAGCTGTACTCGCACAAAGCAGCTTTGTGCAGGGCCATATTCAGCTGAGGAGCTTGGTGTGTGGGTAACCCCACCAGTCAGAGCTTCTGGCCTCAATAAAGACCCGGAAAAAATCAAGGAAGTACCTCCTCTCTGTCTCTCTCCCCCTCCCCTCACTCTCCCGGTGGGGGGGTGGCAGGAGAGAAGAAAAAAATCTGCCTCTTCCCTCCTACACTGCAAAGCAGAAAAGAGCAGGTAGTTTAAAATCCACTCTCAGGGAAAGCATCCAAACATGCATGAAAAAAGACTATTCACAGCTTGTTCCGTTTGAAAGAAACGGCTTAACATTCAACTGACCTCTGTCACTTAACAGTGAGAATTTAAATCCTTTTAGGATTCAAAATGGCAGTGCGACTAACACATTGAAGAGGGGGACACCATGATGCAGCTTTCAACAAAATGGCAGCAGCAACTTATGACACAGACCTGCCGATACAAAGCTGCAGATTTCCCAGGGCACAAGAAAAGCAAAGCCCCTTCCTGGCTACTTACATCGTTCTCTGTAACCGTGATGGGAAGGCCACGTAACATGATGGTTTTGCTTTCTTTCTCATCGTTAATGTCGTTCCTGTAGTCGTGCTCTCCATAGTCGCCATCGGAATGGTATCCATCTTCTGATTTGTCACTGTTCCTGCGCTCCCGTTCCCGCTGAGAAGGCAGCGCCCAGAATTAACCACCACGATTTCTAGCGGCATGCCCCCGCAATGCCATAAAAACAAAGCAAAACAAAAACACCAACTCCCCATGCGAGCATCTTTCTGAGGTTTGGTCCTGACGGCCTCAGGCAGAACACCGAGCTCAACCCCCCCCCCTCACCTTCGCCCTAGGAAACCCCCGGGATGCCAACCCTGGCACCGGGGACCGGGCTCCCCCGGCCCCAGGAGGGCTCGTACCGGGACCCCGGGCTAGGGCGAGGCCACCAGCGCCCGGCCCGGCCCCTTCCCTCCCCTCCTGGGGCGGCCAGAGCTGCCCTGCGCTGCAGTACCCACCGCTCCAGCCCACCTCGCCCGCCCCGCTCACCTCAGGGCTATCATAGTCGCGACTATCGTAGTCTCTGTCATAGTCTCGGCTATCATAGTCTCGGCTGTCGCGACTGTCGTAGTCTCGGCAATCCCGACTGTCGTAGTCCCGGCAATCATAGTCCCGGCTGTCTCGGCTGTCGTAGTCTNCCCTCCCCTCTCTCCTCGCCCTCCCACCCACGCTCACCGCTTGTCCGAGCCCATGACGCTGTCCACAATCCGCAAGCACACAGCGCAGCGCTAACCGCCACCACAGGGCGCCGAACACACGCACGCAACCCCTCACTCCCTCGCCACAAAATGGCGCCGAGGTGACTGGCCGTCTTCTACCCAGAAGGCTCCGCGCCCACCGCCTGGAAGTTTCCAAGCGGTGCGCAGGAGCAGCGGTGGCCGCCCGCCGCGGGGCACGCCGGGAGTTGTAGTGCGGAGTGGGGGGCGGCCCTTCCGCCGCCCTGGGTGGGAGCGAGTCTCCCGGCCGGGTTTCTCCCCCGTTCCCGGTGCCTTCCTGTGGACCACGGGATCACGGGATGGTTTGGGTTGGAAGGGACCTTCAAAGATCATCCAGTCCAACTCCCCTGCCATGGGCAGGGACATCTTGCACTAGATTAGGTTGCTCAAAGTCCCGTCCAACCTGACCTTGAACACCTCCAGGGATGGGGCACCCACAGCTTCTCTGGGCAACCTGGTCTGGTGTCCCACCATCCTCATCGCAAAACGTTTCTTCCTTATGTCCAGTCTAAACCTGCCCTCTTTCGATTTAAAACCGTTGCTCCTTGTCCTGTTNCGACTATCGTAGTCTCTGTCATAGTCTCGGCTATCATAGTCTCGGCTGTCGCGACTGTCGTAGTCTCGGCAATCCCGACTGTCGTAGTCCCGGCAATCATAGTCCCGGCTGTCTCGGCTGTCGTAGTCTCGGCAATCACGGCTATCGTAGTCCCGGCAGTCCCGGCTGTCGCGACTGTCGTAGTCCCGGCAGTCCCGGCTGTCGCGACTGTCGTAGTCCCGGCTGTCGTAGTCGCGGCAGTCTCGGCTATCGCGGCTGTCATAGTCTCGGCTGTCGTAGTCCCGGCTATCGTAGTCGCGGTAGTCATCATAGCGGTCACCGCGGCGCTCCTCACTGGACCTCTTATAGTCAGAGTCCCTGCGCCGGCTCCGGGACTCCCGCTCATCACGGTCCTCCCTCTCCACGATAGAGCCGTAGCGGCCGCTCCGCTCCGTCCTGCTCACGCTGCGGGGCGCATCGGACCGAGCTCAGAACAAGNGGCACGCCGGGAGTTGTAGTGCGGAGTGGGGGGCGGCCCTTCCGCCGCCCTGGGTGGGAGCGAGTCTCCCGGCCGGGTTTCTCCCCCGTTCCCGGTGCCTTCCTGTGGACCACGGGATCACGGGATGGTTTGGGTTGGAAGGGACCTTCAAAGATCATCCAGTCCAACTCCCCTGCCATGGGCAGGGACATCTTGCACTAGATTAGGTTGCTCAAAGTCCCGTCCAACCTGACCGTGAACACCTCCAGGGATGGGGCACCCACAGCTTCTCTGGGCAACCTGGTCTGGTGTCCCACCATCCTCATCGCAAAACGTTTCTTCCTTATGTCCAGTCTAAACCTGCCCTCTTTCGATTTAAAACCGTTGCTCCTTGTCCTGTCGCTACAGGCCCTGGTAAAAAGTCTCCATCTTTCTTTATGTATTGAAAGGCCACAGGAAGGTCTCCCCAGAACCTTCTCTTCTCCAGGCTGAACAACCCCAACTCCTCCAGATTGCCAAGGTCCCTCTGGATGGCATCCCTTCCCTCAAGCGAATCAACCGCACCACTCAGCTTGGTGCTGAGGGGGTACTCAACCCCACTGTCTATGTTATTGAAGATACTAAATAGTACTGGTACCAGTACAGACCCTTGAGGGACACCACTCCTTACTGGTTTCCACTTGGACATTGAGCCATTGACTATAGAAGTGGGGAACCTCTGGAGAGGGTGGTGGGCCCATGGAAGGGCCCTTTTACCTATGGATCCAGGCATGGAGAAGCAAAGAAGACATAAAGAAAAGGGAGTCCTCGGGGAAGTACCTTTCCTTCCCCAGTCTGGACGCCAGCCACCACCTCACCCTCCCGCTCGTGGTCTTCACTCCCCATATTCTCGCCACCCTACATTCAGTCCTTCCCCATCCCTTCGGTGAGGCAGCGGGTGACATGGGGGGTGGGAGCCTCTGGTCTCCTCCTGCCACTCCTTGATTCTTACTCATCTCACCTGTCCCGACACGGGCTTCTCCGTGGGCTGCAGTCCCTTTTGGGGGCATACCTGCCTTGGTAAAATTAAATCATTTTTTCTGTCCCTGAAGGAGGACATGGACCTGTCTGCTCACCTGCGCTGCCTCGGGCTGACATGGCCGAGCGCGGGAGCTACAAAGCCACCGATGCTCTGGCTCCAGCAGCATCGTCCCCGCCATGTCCCCAGCAGGAAGGGCAGCTCTGCCTCCTGCCTGCACCGCCCGGCCCCGCCGGCTGCGCAGCCGCTCCTGCCCGGGCACATGTGCCCCTTACAGCAAGGCAGTTTGCAAGCAGGAGAAGGCAGCGATTGCTGCGAACCCTTCAAAACATCTTCAGATGCCAGTGTCCGGTCCTCTTCCCTGCCTCGTCATTCCCCTGCCTGTTTGGCAGGGACCCAAGAAAAGATATTTAACATGCAATATGAGGCTTTAACCCTTTCAAGACTGTTTTCTCTGTCCCAGAGCATGGCGGAGGGGGGCTGGCTGGAGGGGCAGCCGGCGGCAGGGTCACCCCTGGTCTGGGGACGGCCTGGCAGGGAGGCAGGCGCTGCCACAGGGTGCATGCGCTAACCGGGGCCGTGACAGCTGTGTCCACTGTCATCCCTGGCTGCTGCCTGCTCTCGCCTAGCGAAAAAGTTTCCCCTCCAGGCAGGCTGCCCGATCTGACGGAAGGCTCCTCAGCAGGGAGCGGCCGTCAGGCGCTGGGCTCGCCAGCCTCGGGCAGCAGGAGCAGGTAGGACATGGCCGCTCCCCACGCTGCTGCCCCTTTTTCTGCCTCCAGCACCCCCTGCTTGGCTGGGACCAGGGGGGCACAGGAGATGAGGGGCTGCCCAAGCCCCTGCTGTGCCCAAATCAAAGCACCATGCCCTCACCCTGTGGGGTGCTGCACCCCTTCACTGGGCTTGGGGGAGATTTTGGAGAGGGGGGCATTGCATGTTGGGGCGGGGGCATTGCATGCTTTCCTCTCCTGCACGCCCCTGGGGCACAGGGCTAGGGGAGCCTTGGGGACACACTCTTGTGGGTTGGGGGTCCCTGGTGAGGGGTGGTGGTGGCCAGACTCTCCCCACCCCTCTGTCCTCTTCCAGGAGGGAAGATGGACCCTCGTCCTCTTCCAGCTCTTCTGACCTGACTTTGCTGCGCAAGCGGGCATGCCCCTCCCCCTCCCCTTCTCCTCGGCTCCATGTCACTGGGCTGTGTCTCCCCTTGGGGGCTGGAGGGTGCCGAGGGGCTCTGCCCCCACCCCAGCAGAGGGGCAAAGCTGAGACATTTTGGAGGGAGAGGTCCCATCCCCTCCTCCAGCCTGGCTGTCAGCTGGAGGCGTAGGGAGATTGAGGCACAGCCCAGCTGGACTTTCCCGGAAGGGCAGCTCAGCATCTCTCACCTCCTGCTCTGCTCTCCCCGGGGATTTTGCTGGGAGATTAAGGCTGCGCTGGCCCCACAGGAGTGGCTCAGCCATGGCCTCCAAGCGCCACGCATCCGTCCCGAAGCAATCAGATGGCAGAGGCAAGAAAGCAAAGGGGGGAGAGGAGGATGATGCCTGGAGCTCCACCTTGGCAGCCCTGAAAACTGCCCCCAAGGAGAAGCCCCCCGCCACCATCGATGGGCTGTGCCCCCTGAGCACAGTGCCAGGTGCCCAGGTGAGAGCAAGGCTGAGGTACCCAGAGGGGCTGGGATGGGGGGACGTGGACAGGAGGGATGGGGGGAGTCCCAGGGCAGCCCCCGCCCTGCTGACACAGGGGCAGCCCTGATTTTCCTTGCAGACCCCCTCTGCATCCCTGCTGGGATAGCTCTGCACCCCCCCTCCCCAAACACAACCCAGGTATCAGCCCGGGGCCGTGCTGCTCGCTGTAGGTCTACGAGGACTACGACTGCACCCTGAACCAGACCAACATCAGCGCCAACAACAACAAGTTCTACATCATCCAGCTCCTCGAGCACGATGGTGCCTACAGCGTCTGGAGCCGCTGGGGCCGTGTGGTGAGTCCACCCCGGCACCAGTTGTCGTCCCCCCCCCGGCAGCTGTCCTCACCCTGCCTTGGGACCCCCAAGGGTTGGGGATGAACCTGGTGGTCCCCATCCCTTGTTCCCAGTCCCAAGACGAGCAACTGAGTGGCCCCGGGGTTGGGGAGGGCTTCAAGGACTTGCCCCAACACAACGGGGTCAGCCTGGCTGAGAGACATAGCACCTCGTCACTGCGGTGACAGTGAACGTGACACCCCAGCAAGGAGTCCTGGGGTGTCTCCCCAGGGTGGAGGGACCCCCAGACCTGGTGCTAGTGGCTCGGCGTGTTCCTGCTCGGTGCCCCACAGCCCCGCCATCGCAGCCCCCCTGCTCCCAGGGGCTGGTGGAGCAGGGATGCAGGGAGTGTCTTGACCACTGCCATCCGCTGCCAGGGGGAGGTGGGCCAGTCCAAGCTCATGCCCTCTGCCTCCCTGGAAGCCGCCAAGAAGGACTTTGAGAAGAAGTTCCGGGAGAAGACCAAGAACAGCTGGGCGGCAAGGGCGAACTTCGTTGCCCAGCCGGGGAAGTACACGCTCATCGAGGTGCAGCCAGGGGCTGGGCAGGAGGTGGAGGTTGCTCTCAAGGTGAGTGTCCTAGGCAGCCGGGATGTCACCGTGGTGGGGTGGTCCTTGCATCCCACCCCTTGCCCACGGGACAGGCACCAGGACATCCAAGTGGGTCAGCAGGATGGGGTGGGTTTTGGGAGGGGTCTGGGTGTGAGCTGAAGCAGCTCGTGGGCAGAGATTTGGGGCTAATGGGTTGAGATGGAATGGGAGGGCATCCCAAGCGAGAACCATGGGCATCTGGGTGGCATCAGTCATGGAAAGCAGAAGCAGCGCCTGCCCGTCGCTCTGCTGCCCAGGGGCCAGGCTCTCCCCTCTGAGACGGGCAGCCTGGTGCCATGCCCCCGCAGCCTCCCGCAGGCTGGCAGGCGGTGCGGTGATGTTGGGGGTCTGCAGGTGGATGGTGTGGACGGTAACAAAGTCTGCAAGCAGCGGGTGCTGCCCTGCACCTTGGACAAAGCCACGCAGGACCTGGTGTCCCTCATCTTCAGCAGTGACATGTTCCGGGATGCCATGCAAACCATGAATATCGGTAGGAGGTACTGGGTTGCATGGGGTGGGTCTGGGGGCTGCGGCCAGGGGCTGCAGTGGAGAGGTGAACAGGGCAGAGGTGCCGGTGGATTTTAGAGCATCCCCATTGACAGCCCAGCACCTGGTGGGACTGTGGACCCCTCATGCCAGGTGCCCGAGTGTGCCCATCTGGGATGATGCTGGAGGTTATTGGAAGTAGGTGTGGGGCAAGTGGGGTGGATGGGTTCACCCGCATCCTCCCCTGTTCCCCTGGCCAGACGTGAAGAAGATGCCGCTGGGGAAGCTGAGCAAGCAGCAGATCGCGAGGGGCTTTGAGGCGCTGGAGGAGCTGGAGGCAGCGCTGCGGGAGCAGCCCCCCCAGGCCGCCCGCTTGGAGGAACTCTCCTCCCGCTTCTACACCATCGTCCCCCATAACTTTGGGCGGGCACGGCCACCCCCCATCAACTCCCCTGACCTGCTGCGTGCCAAGAAGGACATGCTGTTGGTGAGATGCTGGGGCACCCGGCTGGTGGCATCCCTTCCCAAGGAGGGCTCCTGCCTGTAGGGCAGGGAGGTGCTGGCAGCAGTCCCCGTGGCATGGTGCCCAGCACCAGCAGTGAGGATGTCCCTGGTCTGTGCCTGCCAGGTCCTGGCTGACATCGAGGTGGCACAGAGCCTGCAGGCGCAGAAGGTGAAGGAGGAGGAGGAGGAGGAGGAAGTCGCCCATCCGCTGGATCAGGATTACGCCCTGCTCTGCTGCCAGCTCTCCCTGCTGGACCCGGCTTCCGGGGAATACCAGGTGCCCCATGACGGGGAGCAACCATGCCAGGCCTGCGGGCACCCCAAAGATCCCCACTGTCCCAGGGGGACTGTGGGCATTGCTGGGATGGCTGCCTGTGGTGACACCGCTTTCCTGCCTCCCTCCCTGGCAGCTGATACAAAACTACGTGACACAGACTGGGCACAAACTCCGCATCCTCAACATCTGGCAGGTGGCCCGAGATGGTGAGGTGAGAAGGAGGAGATGATTATCCCCGTCTCACAGTGGGGAAGCCCCAGTTGGACCCCAGAACTGCATTAGGGCTCTGGGCTTCTCCAACCAGGGGGGGCTTCAGCCAGGCTGGCCAGGGCAAACAGGCACCCGCTGCCCTGCCCCTCCAGCCTGGCGCTGGGGTTGGGCTGGAGGGGTTGGCTGGTGTCCCACCCCGAGGCACCCACGTCTCCCTCCGTGGACAGCCCTTAGCTCTGCATCTCTCCAGGACGAGCGCTTCAAAGCCCACGAGCTCCTGGAGCACCGGCGCCTGCTTTGGCACGGCACCAACGTGGCGGTGATCGCGGCCATCCTGAAGAGCGGGCTGCGCATCATGCCCCACTCAGGTGGGCGCGTGGGCAAGGGCATCTACTTCGCCTCCGAGAACAGCAAGTCAGCCTGCTATGGTGAGGGTCCTGGGCCCACAACGTCTGTGGGAGCCCAGCTGCGTTCGCATACCCGCTGCCAGGCAGCTGCTGGGCATGCCAAGCCCCTTCCCTGCCGTGGCAGCCAGTCCCTGTGTGCCGGGGTCGCCTGGGTACAACCAGATGGGAACACCAGGGCTGGTGCCATCACGCCCATCCCCTTCTCCCATGGCAGTGCACTGCACATCCAAGAAGGTTGGCATCATGTTCCTGACGGAGGTGGCCCTGGGCAAGCCCTACTGCATCACCTGCGATGACCCCACGCTGTGTCAGCCGCCCGCTGGCTACGACAGTGTCCTGGCCTGCGGCCAGACGGAGCCGGGTGAGCCTGGGGCAGGAGGGGGTGTGGGGTCCGTGGGCCTGGGGTGGGCATGGGGCGGTGGGGGAGAGCAGCCAGATCTTGGGCTTGACGTGGTGGTGGGGGCTGTCTTCTCACCCAGACCCTGCACAGGATGAGGAGATGCTGCTGGATGGCAAGAAAGTGCTGGTGTGCCAGGGCAAGCCCATCCCCATGCCCACCTACAAGGACTCCTCCTTCAGACAGAGCGAGTACGTAATTTACCAGGAAAGCCAGTGCCGGATCCGCTACCTTGTCCAGCTCCACTTCTGAGGGTGCCTGGGCACCCCGTGGCCCTGTCCCAGCACCAGCTGGTGATGCCCACCAGCCTGGAGCACAGTCATCTGGACTCTCTGGCCACCCCACCTGGGACTTGGTAAGGGACAGGCTGACGTGGGGACAGAGCCTGCTTTGACCGTGAATAAAGACACCGTGCCTTGTACCGAGTTGTGTCAGCGCTCTCTTGCCCAGCAAGGTGGGCACGGAGTGGGGAAGGGTGGTGGTGGGTCCCTGCAGGGATGGTGGCAGGTGGCCCTGGAGAGGCTGCAGCCTGTTGTGGCCATCCGGTGCTGGAGCCTGCAGGTGAAAGCTGGTGGCTTTGTGAGGCAGGTGCCCTCGTCACCTTAGCAAGGCACCTGGCTCATGCCCATCACCGTGGTGTCAGAGCTACAGAGGACGAGCAAGATGTGCTGCCCTGCCTGAGGATGGAGAAGTTCATCCACCCATGCAGAGGGCGAGCGCCTGCCCTCCCTCTGCTGCCATGCTTGGTGCCGTGCCTGCTGCCCTGCCCCAGCCTGGCGCCCATGCCAAGCCCCTCTCTGCGCTCACATGTGCCCCCCAAGCACACGTCCAGGTCCCCGGGGTGCTGGGGAAGGGCAACTCCCGGCTGCGTTATCCCGATGCCCCATGGACACTCCAGAGCATCCATGTGCTGGTGGGGAGAAGACTCCGCAGACCTGCCTGTAGGTCTGTCCCCCGAGCCACGGGGACCTCGGGCCTGAGCTGTCCTTGCAGAAAGACCAGGCCTGGCGCAGCGGGTGGCCGTGCTGGAGAGGGCACAGGGCTCGGGGACCCTGGTCCCCCCTTCCTGAGCCCCTGCCGGCTGCTAGGACCCAGCAGCTGTCCCCGTGGGACCGCCACGAGTGCAGGCAGCGCAGGCAGCGCCCGGGAGTGACAGCTGGTGCCATCCGCAGCTGGCGGGCGGCAGGCAAACAGGATGACGAGCGGGTGACGGGGCGTGGGGAAGGGGGAGCGTGGCCTTGCGCGGGGGCCAGCAGCCCCCCATTCTGCTGCAGGAGCGACGCCGGCGAGAAGGACCCCCGGCGAGGAGGGGAGCATCACCCACCTCTCCAGGAGCAAAGGTGCGCTGGGTCCCCCCCACCCACTCAAGGGTGCCCCGCGGCTGGAGCAAGGAGCAGGGATGGGGCAGGCGGGTTCGTGCTGTTCCTCCTCAGGGTGAGGCGGTGCGGCTGGGGTGGGGGGACGGGGTGTCAGCCTGGCATGGGTGCCTGCAGGTCCCGGCAGTGCCATCCCTGGCCAGGTTGGAGACAGACCAGGTGCCAGTCCCGGGCTAGGCAGGGTGCCGTGACCTCGCCGGGCACCTCTCCCTGCTTCAGCGTCTCAGGGCGGTTCAGGTTGTCTCCAGGTTTCTCTGTGGCTCTTTCTCATTTTGGTCCTTCTCCTTCACACCCCGCTCCCCTCCCCAACAGGCAAGGAGAAGATGGTGGCCATGGTTGTGGTGGGGTTTCCCTCTATGGCACACAGGAGAAGAGCCCTTGCTGCCCAGGCACCGGAGCTGCTGGCTTAGCCCTCAGGGGGGATGGCGAGCCGAACAGGGGTGAACACCACGGACAGCCTAGAGCCACTCTCCATCCCTGAGCAGTCCATCGCCCAGGAGGTGGTGGGCCTCCTCTGCATGGTCCTTCTCACCCTCACCGCCCTGGTGGCCAACACTGTGGTGATGGTCGTCATACTCAAAACGCCCCTTCTCAGGAAGTTCATCTTTGTCTGCCACCTCTGCGTGGTTGACCTCCTCTCTGCCATTTTTCTCATGCCCCTGGGGATCATCTCCAGCTCATCCTGCTTCAACAGGGTCATCTATAGCATTGCTGAGTGCCAGGCCTTGATATTCCTGAATGTCTGCTTCATCAGCGCCTCCATCCTCACCATCTCCATCATCAGTGTGGAGCGGTACTACTACATTGTCCACCCCATGAGGTATGAGGTCAAGATGACCATCAGGCTGGCAGTGGCCGGAGTGATCTTCATTTGGGTCAAGTCTGTTCTCATCACTGTCTTGGCACTGGTCGGTTGGCCTCAAGGCAATGGAGCCACCAGCGCCAGCCGCTGCACAGTCTACTGGAGCCCTGGGGCCCACAAGAAGGTTTTTGTGATCATCTTCAGCATCGTCTGCTTCGTCCTGCCCACGATCATCATCTTTGCTGTCTACTGCAGTGTCTACCGCGTGGCCCGGATGGCAGCCCTGCAGCAAGGGCCCGTGCCAGCACAAGCAGCTGTGCCGAGACACCGATCCGACTCCATTGCCAGCCAAGTGACCATCATCACCACCAGGAACCTGCCACTGCCCAGGCTGATGCCAGAGCGCTTTTTGGGAAGCCACAAGGCCATCCTCACCTTGGTCCTGATTGTGGGTCAGTTCTTGTGCTGCTGGCTGCCCTTCTTCGCTTTCCACTTGCACTCCTCTGTTGCCGTTGGCACAGTGGGTGGTGGGCATGGGGAGATGGTGGTCACCTGGATTGCCTACTCCTCCTTCGCCATCAATCCCTTCTTCTATGGGCTGCTGAACCGCCAGATCCGGGAGGAGCTGGCCCGGCTCCGGCGCAGCTGTCTCAACCGACCACTGGGCCAGGAGCTCTGTCTTTCCATCTCGGAGGCCTCTGTCCAGGAAAACTTCTTGCAGTTCCTCCAGAGAGCGACTTGCACACTGGAGACCCACACCAGCTGCATCAGCCCCAGCCCCAGGAACAGGCTGGACCAGACCAAGATGGGCTTCCCCATCCCAGGTCAAGTTCCTGAAGAGAGCAGCTGAAGAGCCGGGAGTCCTGTCCCACCGTGTTGGGCAGGAGGGTGGGCAGGGGACCTGCCAGGGACCCATCGGACCTACCTACTTGGACCCAGCATTTTGGATTTGGAGGGGTCCTTGTTCAGGTTTTGCCTCTTTGAGCTTATGGTGGAAGATAGTTTCTCTGCCCAGAGAAGACAGCAGATCTGGGGAAGCCTCATCTCCCTTCTGCAGGCTGGGATTATCTCTGGCTCCACCAGCACAGCCCAGTTGCATGGACAGGCTCTCCTTGGGACATGGGCAAGCCCTACGTGGGGGCAGAGAAGGGGGCACCTCCATCTCTGTCACCCTGCTGGGACCACTCATTGCCAGCGGGGAAGAGCAGAGGTCCCTTGCACCCTACCCAGGAGCAATAGCCCAGCTAACATCACTAACACCAGTAACACCAGGGCCCCGGGCACCCCGCTGAGCCTGGGTGGCTGACATGGAGCTCTCTATCCTTCGCTGTCTAACCCAAAACTAACGTTTGGGTGGAGGAGCTCCTGTCACCCACGGTACTTATCAGGGGGACCCGCGGGGCTGGCTCTGCCTGTGTCAGTTTTTCCTGCTAGTGTGGCAGCATGCGATGCCCATGGCCATGCCCGGCCGTGCCCTCTGTGCCCCGCAGCTGGCAGGGGCTGCCCCTCCAGGGGGGGATGCTGGCTGGCCGGAGGTCCGTGCTGGGCTGTTTAGGGACACAGCTGCCCAGCTGAAGCCCAGCCAGTGGTGCCACGTGCCAGCCGAACTGGGCTGCTGGCCAGGGGCACGCTGGGGTGGACGCGGTGGCACAGGGTTGGGGGGCGCAGCCATGCAGGGTGCCCCTGGGCAGTGGCAGCTGGAGGGGACCGGGAGCCACTGTCCCCTTTTGGTCTCATTGCTTCTGCAGGGCTTGGGGACCCTTCCATGCAGCCCCCGGTGCAAGCAAGGGGACTGGACCCTGCTGGGGGGACACTGGAGGGGTACCTCACCCCCAGCCCCCACCACAAAGGTCCCAGGGATGGTGCTGGCGCAGTGGCTTGGAAACCCCCTGCCCCAGTAATAACTGGGGAAGAACTGTCCCATGGCTTCACAAACAGCCCCATGGCAGGGAGGGGGCTCTGGGAAGACCCCCTGAGACTGGGGCTGAGGGCCAGCACCCCCCGGGCCACAGGGACACCCCTCCGGCCACCACCCCGTGTCCCCAGGAGCTGGGGCTGCCCCTGGTGTGAGGAGGTGTCTCCACCCAGGGTAGGGGATGTTATTATTTTTTTCTTGTAAATTTTATCTTTTTATTAAACCATTGATAAGTTACAAAGGAGGAAAAAATATAGACTTATATATACAGCATTTCCAAGCCAGCAGGGGCTGGCTCTTGGATGGGGTTGCTGGGAGGCGATTGCCCCGAGATGGCCCAGGGAGGGACCCCACCAGAGCCAGGGGACAAGGGACCCCCAGAGAGGCCAGGCAGCCCCTCATCTGGCAGGACCCTCCTTTTGGGTGCCAGCCAGAGGGCAGGCAGGAGCGGGACGGCAGGGTGGGCAGGGCGAGGGGCAGGAGGCGAAGGTCCCACTTCAGCACAGGGCACTGGAAGAAGGGACCCCGGACTGGGAGGGACAGCCCCCCCCACCTCATACCAGGGCACACGGTCCCTGTGCAGGAAAATCGGGGAGGGGGGCACAGCACTGCCGGGACAGGCAGCAGGCAGCGGAGCAGCCCTTTCCTCCAGCGGGCATCGCCACTGGGAAGACCCTTCCCTGCACTGGGGTGGAGGGCAAAGGGAGCCCTCCCTGGGCATGGGGTGCCTGGCAGGGGCTGGGGGACAGTGTGAGCGGTAGGGAAATGTCCCTGGCACCGGGTGGCAGCCCAGACCCCCTCACCCACCCACCGGCAGGGCTCAGTAGGGTGAGAACTTCTGCCGGTCAGCTTTCTTGGTGCCATTGGCCGCTGAGATCTTGGTTGTGTAGGTGGCGGTGCCGCCGTTGGGACCTGCCACGGAGGATGGGGACAGCGCCAGGAAGGACACCGGCTTCAGACCGATGAAGTTGGAGAGGGAGATGGTGTAGGGGGTGCCCAGAAGGGCCGGGGGGGCCGGGGCGACCGTGGGCAGCCCCGCGCCAGAGCCCGGGGTGAGGGGCTGGGAGAAGCCCATGCCGAGGTCCACAGAGCCAGGGCCCGGTGGCACCTGGGAGGTAGATTTGGCCGTCTCTAAGCTGGGGAAGCAAGCAAGAAGGATGGGGTGGTGAGTACCACGATGTCAGAGCGGGTCCCCCACCCCAACCTGCCCGTCGTCTTAGGGTGCAGGGACCGTGTGCCCCATCCCTTGAGGCACAGGTCTCCATGGCACATCCTGAGCATCCTGCTGGGCTAAAAAGCTGAGGCTCAAACCCCGTGGTGTCCCAGGTCCTGCACCCATTACCTCAGGACCTCAAAGCTCCACCCAGCTCATCCTTCCTGAGGATGCTGTGGGTGCTGTCCCCCACAGGCTGCTGGGAAGGTGCCACCCCTCGCTAGCAGCCAGTGTCCCCCCCACCATGCTGGCACCTACCAGGCTGTGATGAGGTACTGAGCCAGGGTGATGCTGACGGGGGACCCTGTGATGGTCACGTGCCGCTCGCTGGAGCCCTCGGTCTGGTTCCCGATCTTGATGTGGGCGCCTGACATCTGCCGGATCTCGCTGATCTTGCTGCCGTGCCGGCCGATGATACAGCCGATGAGCTGGAGGGGCAGGGACGGGGGTGAGTTGGGAGCAGCCAGAGGAGCCACGCCAAGCAGGGAGCTCCCGGAGGCTCACCTGGCCACCCCCTACACCTAAGAGGAGTGGAGAAACTGAGGCAGGCACCGGGAAGGCAGGGCACTGCTTTCCTTGGGCAGACCCTGCATTTTGGTCTCACACAAGCCCCCCCTGGCTGGCATTGCTGGGCTGCCACATTCCAAGGATCTTCCTTGGTGTTGGCCAAGCCCTTTCTCCCACCAGTGCCTCAGTTTCCCTTTTCTTCCAGCTGCTTCTGCCCCAGCAGCCCCTCCTGCTCTTGAGCTCTGGGGGCTGAGGCAGAGCCTCCAACCGTGGGGGGTGGTGGGTGCTGGCCCCTGCAAAGTGGCTGTGGGGTGGGACACATGGGTAGGGGCAAGCTGTGGTCTCCCTCGCCATCCCCGGGACCCACACGTACATCGTTGGGCACCAGGAACTCCTGAGAGCTGCTCTGGGAGCTGGTATCCAGGCCTGGAGGGAGAGACAGGGATGTTAGTGGTTCGGGGGGCAGGTCTCCAGCAGCTCCGTACCCCGACCCCAGCCCCGTGCTGGGACAGTCAGTGGCCCTGGGGACAAATCTGAAGGATCCCTGGGGAGAGGCAGGGAGGGCGGGACATGGGCACCAGTCGTAATTTGGTGCCAGTGCTCCCCCGCTGAAGGGTTGCTGGGCTCTGGTGGGTGCAGGGACCCCAGGAAATCAAGGACAGGGTCATTCTGGAGGGCAGGTAGCCATGGGGGTGGCTGGGACCAGAGAGGGTGCAGGGGATGGGGACCTTCTCATCAGGGCCAAGTGGCTGGGTGGGTCAGGAGGGGCACCCCACACCCCCAACCCTGAGGGGGGGACACGGGACATGCTCACCTGGCACCATGGAGGGTGCGTGGCCCAGGGAGGCAAAAGGGAGCGTGTGCCCTGACAGCTGCTGCAGCTTCGTCACCTGCCCGGGCAGCAGGAGGAGGAGGAAGGAGGCATTAGGGGTGACGGCAGAGGGTCCCCTGTCCCCTCCCGGGGCCGGATGCTGGCACCCAACACCTGCCAGGACAGGCATCCCCGGCAGCGCCTGTCCTGGCGGGCACAGACCCAGTGCCCATGGGAGCAGGGGTTGGCTGCCACGGGGACAGACTCACCTCTGCGGGAGAGACCCCGCTGTACTGGCCCTGCATGGAGAAGCCCTGGAGGGGGAAGGAAGGGGCATCAGCAGGGGGCCAGGTGGGGACCCCTGCCTCACGCCACCCCCCCGGGGCAGGGAGGCCACCCCGAGCCCACCAGAGTTGCCCCTCTCTGGCAGAGGCTGGGCCCCCCGGCCACCCCGTGCCCCCGGGGGGGCTGTGGCCCCTTACCTGGTTGGCAGAGAGCAGGATGGCGCCCAGGGAGAGGCCAGGGTGGTAGGGGATGGTGGCCCCCTTCGGAGGCGACTGGAGAGGGAGGGAAGCAGGTGGGGGGCATAAGAGATGAGGTTGAATGCCCCCGCAGGCCCATGGACCCCCTTTGGCCCTCCCACACCCCCAACAAGCTGGGCATGGCCCCCAGCATTGCCAAGGCAGGGTGCTCTCATGGGCTTTAGCACAGGGGGACCCTGGTGCCCAGGTCCAGGTGGGCACAGGGAGCCCTGGGGAGCGGGGGGCAGGCAGTGCGTGCCCCCCGGGCTGGGCATGGGCCTTGGCGAGTACCTCCAGGATGACGGCGCAGATCTGCCTCACGCACTGGATGATGGTGTCTGGCACCCCCGAGACGGTGACGGCCCGTTCGGTGGAGTTGGGCAGCAAGTCGCCGGCCACCTGCACCTGCGCCCCTGTGCTCTGGGGGGATCAAAGGGAGATGCTGGGGTGCCACAGCCATACCCACCCCAGGGCTCAGCACCTCACACCTTCCCTGTTCCCTCCTTGGCCCCTGGGGACCTTTGCAGGACCCGCGGGGTGATGCTCCCCTCCCGCATCACCTCCATCACCTCCCACAGCTCCCGCAGGACCGCGGCAGCCCCCATGCCGAGGGCTCTGTGCCCCCAGGGGGAAAAGGAGAGCCCGCATCCAGGGCACCCTCAGCCTCACCTCCCGAATCTCCCGGATCTTAGCTCCCGCCTTGCCGATGAGTGAGCCACACTGGCTGGCCGGGATGACGAGGCGCAGTGTCACTGGTGCTCTGCCCACTGCTGCCCCATCACTCCCCGCTCCCAGGTCCTGCGAGGTGGGGGAGGACAGGCGGCGTTGGACCCCCATGAGCCCACCAGCATGGGGTGGGTGCTCCCAGCTCAGGGGGCACCTGGCAGGGGTGGAGGGGGCTGCCTACCTCCTCCAGCTTGAAGGCAATCATGGAGACGGCGCGGAAGACGGCATCAGTGGAACCGGTGATAGTGGTGATGCGCTCGGGGCAGGACCCCTCCGAGATGGTGATGCGCGCGCTGCTCTGGGGACGGTGCCACACCCCATCAGGGACATTGCGGGCCCTGAGCTCAATGTCCTCTCGCCAGGGAAGGGCTCACCAGTGGTGGCCTAGATGCCTGTAGACATGGGCTTTCCCCCTCCCACCTGCCCCAGGCAGCCTTGCCCGGCTCCCGCCATGTCTCCCCTGGGTCCCCCTGGGAACGTGGATGGCCAGGAATTGGCACATGGGAGCCACCAGGTGCAGGCAAGACAGGCACAGGACCCAGCAGCCCCCCAGCATGCCCTTACCTGTTCTCGTATCCTCTTAACAGTCTCTCCTTTCTGCAGGGAGAGGAACAGGGTGGGTGGTCAGGTCCAGGGGAGCCCAGGGCTGGCAGTGCCCCGGACCCTAAATCTTACCTTGCCAATGATGCTGCCGATCTCCTGCAAAGGCAGAGACAAGGGTGGCCCCGTCAGCAGGCAGCTCCCTGCCTGCCACATCCCTCCTCTGCCCACAGTCTGGCCAACGGGCAACAGGCAGGCCCTGCCCCAAGGCCACTGGGACACGAGGTGGCTTGCTGGTGACACTGGGGCATGAGAACAGGCCCCTCCTTGGCTTAGGATGGGGGAAGGAATCCTTCTGGGAATGCTGTTCCCAGGGGGATTGGGAGCAGGGAGGAAAACAGGGCATGGCGAGGAGCTGGTGCTCCAGCATGGCCCCCCACCCAGGGCGTTGCTGACACCCCCGAGCAGCGCCAAGCCCCCCCGCCATTACCTTGCCATGCATGAGCATGCGGAGGGTCAGGGTGATGCTGAGCTCCGTCTCCTCAGGGCTGCTGCCCATGCCACTGGCTCCGTCCGGCGATGCCATGGCGGGAGGGCGAGCTGAGCCTGCGGGACACGGTGGTCTCCAGAAAGGGGGGAGGCCCCAACTACCCACCCCCCAAATCTGCAGCCCAAAAAGCGCCATGGCTGGGAAAAGGGGAAACTGAGGCAAGGGCAGCACTATGCCCTCCTCCAGTGGGGGAGGCTTGCACGGCCCCCTGGTACCCGAGGCCCCACCAGCATCCTGCACCCCTTGCGGGAGCTCCCCAAAGGGACCTGCTGCCACATGTCTGCCTGAGCCTGCAGGCAGCTGCCTTCAACCTGGCCTGCGTGCAGCCCTTGGCTGGAGCCGGTAACGCACCTTCACGAAGCCAGGAGCTGGATGGATACCGCGGGGAAGTGGAAAAGTGTGGGGAGCATGGCTATGGGATGGGGTTCAGCTTGCAGGCGCCTGCAGGCTTGCAGTCAACTTGCAGCATGCGGGTTGCAGAGGCAGAGGTGGCCTGAGTGGTCTCGCAGGCTTTGTGAGCCTTCCTCTTCCTCCTCCTCCCTTCCCCCTGCCTGTGCCAAAGCCCCAGGGGAAACTGAGGCAACCTCCCTGATGGGGACCGCCAGCCTGACGCGAACCATAGCATGATGCCCAATGCACGATGCTGCCGCACCCTGTCCCCCTCAAACACCCCAGGGCCCCCCCAGACCCTGTGCATGGGGGACGGGGGCGGCTGGGACCCCACAGTGCCAGCACGGGACCGGGAGGAGGACAATTGCCGTGTGTCCGGGCACGGGTGGGTGGCTGTGGCACTGCTGGCTCCCGGCAAGCTGGGCGATGCCAAGCAGCTTTGAAACAAAGCACCCGTGTTGGGGCTGGGGCCCGTGTCTGCGGGCATGGCGGGGCGGGGGCAGTTATTTTAGGTGCTGGCAGGACTCACCATCGCTACGGCACATCTCCTGCATCAGGGTAACAGGGTGGGGGGGAGCAAGCCGCTCGCCCCTGTACCCCCTAAGTGCACCCCCGGGGTGGTTTGGACCCTCCGTCTTCACCCTCAACCCCCTGTTACTAGGGGCTGGAGAAAGGAGGAAAGGCTGGGGAAGGGGGAATATTCCCCTTCCTGATGGAGAGGAGCCTAAAATGGGAGGGAGAGGGGGGTACCCCCCTGTAACCCCCCTCCTCGCAGTGTCCAGAGCCGTGCGTGGTGCCGGCAGGGGCGGGCAGCCTGCCCGGGTCCCCCGTCCCCCCGGGGATGAACGGAGGGACCCACCGGGGACAAAAGATCCCACCGAGGAGAGAAGGACGAGGCTGGCGGAGGGGCAGGGGGGAGGCGGCAGGGCCACGGGTGTCCCCCCACTGCCACAGGCAATGTGGGGCTTCCGCGGGCAGGTGGCCAGGTGAGCCAGGCTGGCAGGGACGACAAAGGCCCCGGTGATGGGCACAGGCCACCTGCCCCGTCCCACGGCTGGCATCGGGACAGCCACGAAGCCGGGCACCGCCCGTCCTTCGGGGCACCTTCGGGTGGCAAAGGGACGTGACGGGGGGGGACAGGCGGAAGCCCCCACCCCGTCCCAGGGGGAACCTCGCTCCGTTCGCCCTCCCGGCCGCCCCAAGCCCCCCGGCCCCCCCCGGGAAGGGGCCTGGCGGGTACCTTTCCGTGCGCCTCGTCCCTCCGCCGCCGGCCACCCCGCTCAGTGCCACATTGTCCCCGGCGGCGCCCAGTGACACCCGGGGCAGGAACAATGAGCCGCTTGACAGGCCAGGGCCAGGCTGGCAGCCCCGGCCCCCACCCCGGTCCACGCCGGGGCCCCCCTCGCTCTTCCCCTCTCCCACATCCCTCCCTCCGGGATCCTATTACAGCGGATAAGAGACACTAAAAGGAACAATGCACCCTGGGTAAGGCCATCTGCCACCGCTGGGGACATTCCTGTCCCCCCCCTGCTCCCCCCTTTGGCTCACACATCGCCCCTCTTTGTAATTGCGTTGTTTTTTTTTTTTTCCTGGAAGCCGATCAGCTGGCAGGGCTCGAAGGCTCAAGGACACCGGAGCGGGCAGGGACAGGGCGGCTGGCACCCCAGGGCCCGCCGGCACCCAGGGGTGCTGCTAGGGGGGAGCACCTGGAGGGCTGGGGGGGGCAACAGGGGAGCTGTATGGGGGGCCGGGGCTGCAACAGGGGAGCTAAACTGGGTGGGGGGCAAGGGATGCTCCAGACAGTGGTCCCTGCAACCCTGGCACTGCCCTGTGCCCTCTGCACGGGTGTCTTGTGCCCACAGACAAGTGCCCCCCCC
>VZTQ01010260.1:96513-109162 GCA_013400755.1 Pelecanoides urinatrix | reverse complement strand
AATCCTCCTGGGCCCTGGCGTAAGCAGCTAAAGCCCAGGCAGGCTTGGGGAAGGGGGGGCACTGGGGGGGGCACCCCGCTGCCGGCTCCATCTGTGCCCCTGAGTGCCCGGCACAGCAGCACTGAGGGCGGGGGAAGGCAGGTGGCAGGCAGGGGGCTTGTCCCCCCGTCTGTCCTGCTAGATGTCTGTCAGGCCTCCCCACCCACCCCCCCATCTGTTCATGGCAGCCACTCGTTCGGTAAATCCTCCCCTCCACCTCCCTGGGGCGCTGGGCTGCTGCCGCCATGGGCAGGAGCCTGCCAGGGCTGGCAGTTCCCTTTTAAGCCCCTGTGGATTACCCTGGGCTTGGGTGCCTGCCAGGAAGGGTGGGAGAAGGAAGAAGAGGATGAAGAGGAGGCTGGGAGGCCAGGGACACAGGTGCCACCGCCCTGGGGGACCTACCTGTGCCCAAACACAACCCTGGGGCTCCCCCAGCAGCCTACAAGGCTCCCAGGGGTCCTGCCAGAGGTGATGGGTGGGTTCCAGTGGCCTCGCAGCTGGCCCTCACCCACCCACAGGGCAACGCTCCCCAAATGTCCCATCCCTTGGTGACTGCACCTCCCCTGCTGTGACCCCCCAAACATGCATGGGATGGCAGCCACAGAGGAGGTGGGGATCGGGGAAGGAGGTGGGGATCGGGGAAGGAGGTGGGAAGGGTGGAAAGAAGCAGTGGAAAAGAGGAAGGTGGCAGGAAGGCGGTGTCAGAGCTTGGGGTTTTATTTGGTCCCAAGGGAGGCTGGGTGGGGACGCAAGGTGAGCAGCTGGGTTGGCACAAGGGTGTGTGAGTAGGTGTGGGTGGGCTGGCCACGTCCCCCAGCCCCATGGGCCTCTCCATGTGGCCTGTTCCGCTCACTCCAGCTGCTGCAGGAAGGCCAGGAGCCCGTGGTGCCACTCGTCGGGCTTGTCCAGGTAGCAGGCATGTCCGGCACCCTGCAGCACCAGCACCCGGTGCTTGGGGAGGTGCCGCAGGTTGTTCAGGCTGGCCTGCCCCAGCTCTGCGTCCTGGTCCCCGTACACGATCAGCGTGGGTGTCTGCAGAGGGAGAATGTACCCTGAGCCTCCCAATGGCACCCTGGCACCTGCTGGGGATACCTGGGACCAGGATATAGAGGAAAGACGCTTGCTCTTCTCCCCTGCCCACCACAAGGGGAAACTGAAGCTTGGACTCCTGGGTCTCCTAATGTCCCCTCTTCCGCTCCTGCTACCTTATGGTCATGTTCCTTCACCATCACATTCCCCTTTTCCAGTGGCAATGGGGTTTCTGGCTTGTTTGGTCTTTCCCCTGCCCAACCCCGGTGCCAAGGTCCCCTCCTCACCATTCCCTCCCAGTTCCCCAGCCTCCCTCATCTCCCTCCAGGCCATACTTTGATCTGGGTGTACTGCTCTGCCGTGAATTTCTCGGTGCAGATGGGTGCCACGGGCACATACGCCTTGAGCAGGTGGTTGTGCTGGAAGAGGAAGGGCAGGGAGTACATGCCGCTGAGCGATGGGCTGATCACCACGGCCGGACCCAGGCACAGAGCCTCTGAAACTGCTTTCAGGAAAGCCCCCGGCGCTGGCTGGCCCACGGGTGCTGGGGCCACAGCATCCTTCGAGCGCCCCAGCCCTGAGCCATGGGAGACAGAATTTGCCCTGTCACACTCCCTGCTGCCTTGTGACAGGGAGAAACTGGCACAGCAGGATGCTGGGCTTGCCATCCTGGCACCACGAACACGAGTGGCTGTATTGGCTCCCCCCGGCCCCCACCTCGCTCTGGGGCTGTACTCTCCACCGTGCCTTACCCGGCAGGTCGATAGCCACAGCCTTGTAGCCATTTTCAGCCAGCTTGGCAAGTGTCCGCAGCTGAAGCCAGGTGTCAGAGGAGAAACGAATGCCATGCAGCAGCAGCACGGTCAGCTTTGGCGGCTGCTGGGCTGGCTCGGCTTGGCGGTAGAAGAGGGTTTGGCCTTCCACCGTGACGGTGCTCTCGGTGAGCTGTGGGGTGGCCATGCCTGGGGCATTGGGAGAGCTGTTAGGGGGGCTTGAGAGGTGGAAACGGGCCCGGTGCGTGCCACAGCCCTGTGCGGCCTAGCGGAAAGGTCGGCCCTGGTGGAATGTCGGTGTCCCGGTGTGGAGGCCCGGCCGTGGCAGGAAGGCAGGCGGGCTGTGGCACTCGGGTGCTGGCACCGGGAAGGTGGGGGTTACGCTGGCATCATCCTCTTTTCGGGGGACACCGGCGGGGGGCCGGCCCTGGGGTGGGCGCGCGCGCGGCGGCTCGCTCGTGCCAGGCAGGTTCGCGGGCCCGCCCTTGCCTCAGTTTCCCCACCCAGCGCTGGGCCGGCGGCCCTTACCTGCTCCTCCGCCCCCAGTGCCGGCCACCGCTCGCCTCCCGCTCCCCGCCGCGCCCCGGGGCTGGGCGTGCCGCGCCCCGGGTCCAAAGGCCGGCGGGGCGGGGGCGTGGGGGAGAGTGGCGGCACCGCCTCACCGGGCGCAGGGCCTGGGGCGGCCCTGGGAACCGCCACCGCCCCGCCAGCCGAGCTCTGCCGAGCCCAGCCGAGCGTATCCGAGCGCAGCCGAGACCCACCGAGCTCTACCCGAGCCGAACCCTAGCCGAGCTCCGTGGAGCCGAACCCTAGCCGAGCTCCGTCGAGCCCCACCGAGCCCTAGCCGAGCCGAACAGAGCCCCGTCAAGCTCCTACCGAGCCGAGCCGAGCCCTAGCCGAGTCCTGCCGAGTTCTAGACGAGTCCTGCCGAGCCCTAGCCGAGAGCCCTACCCGAGCTCTGCCGAGCCAGCCGAGCGCCGCCGAGCCCTTGCCGAACCGAGCCGAGCCTTAGCCGAGCCCCGCCGAGCCTTAGCCGAGCCCCGCCAAGCCCCAGCCGAGCCGGGGCTTCTCTCCTGGCACCGGCCGTTCTCTCCCGAGACCTCGGCCCCGGCCCGGCGGGGCCCTGCCGGGGAGTCGGTGCGGCGGACGGGCCCCCGGCTGACAGCCCTCGGGGCCTGCAGCGCTGCGGCCTCCCGCAAGGCGGAGCCTGGGCCGCGGGCGCGGCGCCGTGAGGGCCGGAGCCGGGGGGGCCGCATGTCCCGGCTGGAGCTGGGGGGCGGCGGGGCCGGCGGCCGGAGCCAGCGGGAGCTCGGGAAGCCGGGGCCGAGCGGGGCTGCCAGCGCCGGGCGCGGGGGCCGCAGGCCGGGCCGGAGCTAAGGAGAGCACTGTGGTCTGAGGCCTACCCCCCAGCAGCAGTGGGGTTTGGGACTTCCAGCCCCTCGCTGCCATTTTCCTTCTCCAGAGGGAGCGGAGATGCCGCTCGCCCGCAGCCGCCTGGGACTCCTGCTCCTCGGGGTGCCTCTCACCCTCATCCTCTACCTCCTGCTCCCGGCTGCCCAGCATGAGCAGCACTTGGCTGGCGCGCGGCCTGATGAGGGGAAGCGGGGCCAGCAGGCAGCCAACGCCACTGCGCAAACAGGGATGGCTGCGGGAGAGCCCCCCGTCTTCTACAGGGAGGTTTCCGCAGGGCCCCAGGCCGGCAGCACGGCCAGCTCCGGGAGGTGGGTCAGCCTCACGGCTCCTGTGGTGGAGAAAGGTGGGGGGTGACAGGCCCTGGGGATCGGTTTCCACCAGCCCTCATGGCTGCTGGACACCTGCGGGTGTGGCATCTTCCCTGAACCCCTTCCCACCTCTCTTCCCCACCGCAGGCCTGATGTCCTGTTCCTGCACGGCCAGGCGTTCACCTCTAAGACGTGGGAGGCCTTGGGCACGCTGGCACTGCTCGCCGGAGAAGGCTACCGTGCGGTCGCAATAGATCTGCCTGGTAGGACCATGGCACTGCGCTTAAATTGATCCCTCTGGGCAGCTCCAGTCCCTCACCTCAGTCAACACTGGGCTCTGAACCTCTTTAGGGAGAGCTCTGGACCTCTTTAGACAGCTAGCAGTGGTCCCTGGGGCAGTGTGCTTGGGATTTGGCTTTGCCCCAGGGCACTGACCTCCATGGCCACCCAAACCCTTTGGCTGGGGTTGGCTCGGGCCGGCTGGCGCATGGCTGTGGCTGTACAACTGCCGGGGCTTGATTGGGTATCCATTTTTTGCCAAGCCAGCTGAGCCTCAGGGGGAGAGACCATTGCAGGCTGCACAATCCCCCCGTGCCCACCCTGTGCCCTCTGCCCCATGCCAGGCTATGGGGATTCGCCCCCGGCGGAGATGGTGGCCACGGCACAGGGCCGGGTGGCTTTCCTGGACCATGTCCTCCAGGAGCTGGGCATGCGAAGGCCTGTTCTCGTCAGCCCCTCCATGAGTGGCCGCTTTGCCCTGCCCTTCCTCCTGACGCGGGGGGACCAGCTAGCCGGCTTTGTGCCCGTTGCGCCTGTAGGCACCAAGGACTACGCTGCTGAGCAGTACCGGCAGGTCCAGGTGAGGTGGGTTGTTGGGCCCCTGGGGGGTCCCTGGGTGCTGGCGAGCCTCGTGGGCCAGCTGGCTGTAGGGTGGCATGGAGGGGGACCTGTGCCCCCCTCCCAGCTCATGGTGGGGCTGGCACCTGTCTTCCCTTGGCTTTGTAGCGCCCTGTGGTGACAGGTGGAGGTGGGCATAGCCCAGGGGAAGCATGGTGGCCATTTCCGCNGGGCGGGCGGGGGTCCGAGGGGCGCGGACGGGCCGGCAGCGCGCGGGGAGCTGCCCCGGTGCCATCGTACCCCCCAAGCCTGCGCCCCTCGCCACGGTACCCTGCACCCCTCTCGCACCCCTAACGGCGTTATCCTTGCACCCCCCCCGAGCCCCCTGCACCCCTGACCTCGGTACCCTGCACCCCAAACCACGGTATCCTGCACCCCTCTGCCCTCCTGCTCGTGCTACCCCTGCACCCCAATAATGGGACCGCTGCATCCCAACCCATGTAGCCCCCTGCACCTCCCTGCACCCCTAACCACATTACCCTTGCACCCCTCTGCACTCCTAACCACAGTACCCCTGCACCCCTCTGCACCCCAACTGCAGTACCCCTGCACCCCGCTATGCCCCCTCCCTGCACCCCAGTCATGGTACCCCTATACCCCACCTGTACCCCTTTGCACCCCTAGNTTGGGCCCCTGGGGGGTCCCTGGGTGCTGGCGAGCCTCGTGGGCCAGCTGGCTGTAGGGTGGCATGGAGGGGGACCTGTGCCCCCCTCCCAGCTCATGGTGGGGCTGGCATCTGTCTTCCCTTGGCTTTGTAGCGCCCTGTGGTGACAGGTGGAGGTGGGCATAGCCCAGGGGAAGCATGGTGGCCATTTCCGCCTCTGACAACCGCTCTGGTTTTCTCTCTCCCCTTACCAAGACGCCCACCCTGATCCTGTACGGTGACCGTGACGTAAGCCTGGGTCCCCAGGCTCTGCATAGCCTCTGGCACCTCCCCAGGCACCGCGTGGCCGTGGTGCCCGATGCTGGCCATGCCTGCTACCTGGACAAGCCGGAGGACTTCCACCGGGCCCTGCTGGGCTTCCTGCGCCAGCTGAAGTGAGCGCTGCCTCGTCCCCTGCCGAGCGGAGTATGGGGGGCCGGGGCATCCCGAGGGACTGGGAGGCACAGGTGGCTGGTGTGAGGGGTGCTGTTCTCATTTTGGGTGTCCCCAGGGTGGCGTGGGGGGGACTGAGGGTGTCCCTTGCTGTCAGGAGGCCAATAAACTGATGCTGCTCTGGTTTCTGCCTGTGTCCCCAAGCGCCGCGGGGGTCCCCGGGCTCCAGCCCCATCTCTCTGNTTTGCACCCCTAGCCACAGTACCCCTGCACCCCCCTGCATCCTTAACTATGGTCCCCCCGCACCTCTCTCAGCCCCTCTGCACCCCCTATTCCCATACCCCCCAGTGTTCCCCTTCACCCCTCCTGCTGCACCCCCACGTGCCCCTCAGCATCCTGCATTGTCCTGCTTCCCCTGGCCTGCCCCCCTTCCTTACCTGCACCCCCTTATACCAGCATCCTGCCTTCCCTGCCTTCACTCCCCCACATCCCCCTGGACCCCCCACTGGCTAACCCTGACTGCCGCATGCCCCTGCCCCATACACCCTTCTTCCCCACAATAATCCCCTTCCCCACCTTGTTGCCCCCTTTTCCTCCCTGCTAGCCCCTTACACCCCAGCTAGCCCTACCCCACAGCTCACCCTTCGTCCCATGCCTGGGCATCACAGCTTGCCCTGGCACCGCATTTCGGGCAGGAACATGTGCTTTGTGGGGACGATGAAAAGATGGCTTGGGGGGCACACCCCCTCCTGCCCCTGTACCCGAGGGGGGGGACTTCTCCTGTGGTGGCAGTGTCCCAGGACTCGCATTGGGGAGACCTTTGCCCTGTCCCGCTTCGGTTTCTGTGACAACCGAGCTTGCCGGCGGACTTTGGAGGGGCCGGTGGGTGATTAACCATCTCCCCGCTCTTCCCCCAGGGCATTGCAGCCCCGGTCCCCGGCCTGACATGGCTCCCGGGAAACCCGGGAAGAGCACGGGGGCCTCGGAGGACCCCTCAGTTACGCTTTTCCGGGAGTACCTGAGGATCGACACTGTCCACCCCAAACCTGACTATGGTGAGGATGGGGGGAACGGGAAGGGAAGCTGTGCGGGGATCTGGCAGTGTGGCTTCTCCTCTACCTTGCAGCTCCGGTCTTTGGACCTGGGTGCCCAAGTCCTTGGCCGGGGCTGTTTTGATCGTGGTGTTAAGGAGCGGACACCTTTGTGCCTTATGTCTGCTGACACCTTTGGTTGGGGCAGGGACCTCTCCAGTGCACCCAGAATTGCCATTTGCTTCCTCCATCCCCAGGAGGGCTCCCCTTTCCACACTGCCCTGGCTCCGGGATGGATGCTTGTAATAACCTGTTTAGATCTCCTTCCGTTAATGTTTCCATCCTCCCACTAAAGTACATCAAGACTTTTTTATTGGTGAGGAGCTCCCAAAACTCCTACGGAGGACCGTCTCCCCTGAACTTGCTCCCTTCAATTTTTATTCTTCCATGTTCCTCTAGTCCTCGCCCCAAAGGGACGGTGACGAACCACTCCTGTCCCCACTCCTGGCCATCTCTCATGCTCACGACCTCCATCATTGGCCCTCTCTGGTTACCTCTTTCCTTGACCTGGAAACCTGGAGAGCCTTGGGGTCCCTGGGGGGTTGCAGTGAGAGGGGAGGGAGATCCTGACGTAACTCTGGGCATCCCCTCTCCCCAGATGCGGCCGTCCGGTTTCTGGAGCGTGTCGGCACCGACCTGGGCTTGGCTTGCCAGAAAGTGGAGGTGAGTGAGGGGAGGAGCAGCTCCCAGTCTGTCCATCTGTCCACCCATCCATCCATCCGCGCCCAGGTCCTTAGTGTCGGGGCTGTGCCCCTGTCCACCAGCCCGGAGCTGGGTGGGAGTGAATCCCCTCTGCCTGTAATCCTCTGCTGACCTGAGCCCTTAAGCCTGTATTTGGGCTGGTTGGTCCCTGCTGACCTTTGTG
Source organism: Pelecanoides urinatrix (assembly GCA_013400755.1). Taxonomy (NCBI): domain Eukaryota; kingdom Metazoa; phylum Chordata; class Aves; order Procellariiformes; family Procellariidae; genus Pelecanoides; species Pelecanoides urinatrix. The sequence continues at coordinate 101,711 of VZTQ01010260.1, read as the reverse complement.
GCTGCCTATGCTATGATTAGCCGGGGACCTGGCAGGGTCACGTTGCCTGGGGACATCCCTGCTGCTGGGCACCAGCTGTCCCAGGGGACTCCCGGGCACCCGGGGAAGATGCCAGCTTCGTCTCCCCTCCTCCTCCTGAATTGCAGCCAGGTCTCGCGCCCACGGCCGGGCTCCGTCTGGCTGCAGGGGGGTGCAGGCATGCCTGCTCCTGCTGCCTGCCCTCTCCCAGCCGAGAAAGGGGTGACCTGCCAGGTGGCACCAAGAACTTTTCCCAGACTGATGCTTTTCGGCTCCAGCCTGCTGGTCCCTCTGTCCCCAGCCTGGACCCCGGTGACATCCTGCCCTCGTCCCACAGGTGTGCCAGGGCCGCGTGGTGCTGATCCTGACCTGGCAGGGCACCAACCCCCGCCTGCGCTCCGTCCTCCTCAACTCCCACACCGACGTTGTGCCCGTCTTTGAGGTGCCGGGACAGGGCGAGGGGTGGGACTGGGAGAACTGGGGGTGACAGGCAAATGGGAACTGGTGCCTGCCGTGCCCCTCTGCCGACACAGCCACTCTTTCTCGCAGGAGCACTGGACCTACCCACCCTTCGAGGCTGTTAAGGACTCGCAAGGCAACATCTACGCCCGGGGTGCCCAGGACATGAAGTGTGTCTCCATCCAGTGAGTGGAGGGCTCTGCACCTGCCGGGTGCATGAGGGTGCCTCTAAGTGATGCAGGACGGGATGCCACCATCCCCAGGGTCCCTGGGGCTGTGGGTGCCACCACTTGACCCACCCTGGGTGGCTCAGGGCGCACCAGCCCCTCTCCTCCGTGATGCCCAGGCACCACCTTCTCCCCATAGGTACCTCGAGGCCATCCGGAGGCTGAAGGCTGAGGGAAAGTGTTTTGCCCGCACCATCCACCTCACCTTTGTGCCTGGTGAGTCCCCAGGGTGTCCCCTCTCAGGGGGACAGGAGGGACTGGCAGCTGGGTGATGCTCTGGAGTTCCCCATGGCGTGGCAGCTGGGCACTCCCCTGCCAGCATCTCCTGATTTTGAGCTCCCCTAGATTGGGGCTGGAGGGGTTTCCAGGTCTGGGGACATCGGGTGCGCCGGTGGCACCTAGGCTGGCGTGGAAGGAGGACCTGGGGGGGGGGCCGGGGACACCCTGGTTCCCTCCTCCACACCAGGCTCTCTCCTGCACTGCAGACGAGGAGGTGGGTGGACACAAAGGCATGGAGATGTTTGTGCAGCGCCCCGAGTTCAGAGCGCTCAACGTGGGCTTCGCCCTGGATGAGGGTGAGTGGTGGCAGGGCTGGCACAGGGACATGTCTCCTCTTGGCACACATACCTCTGCCTGTTGGCATCTCCCCCCAGGCACCAGCACCCGGCACGGCTTCCGGGGACCCCCTTGGGGGCTCCTTCCCCCAGCCAGTGACCCACACAATGCCAGCCTGGAGGGGAGATGCTGCCAGGGCAGAACAGAGGGGGGCAAATCATGGCACCCTCGTGCCCCGCTGACCCCCCGTCTGTGCCCACCACAGGCCTGGCCAGCCCGTCCGACACCTTCAGTGTCTTTTACGGCGAGAAGAGCCCTTGGTGTGAGTAACTGCGTGCCCACCGCCCCATCCCTGGCTCTGCCAGGCACTGGGCACTGGTGCCCCGGGCTTTCTGCTCAATGCCTCCCTCTCCCCCTGCTGCCACAGGGATAAAGGTGAAGTGCATGGGCAGCCCTGGGCACGGGTCCCGCTTCATCAGCAACACGGCGGCTGAGAAGATGGTAAGAGAGGGGGTAGACACCCTCCATACTCCCCTGCCTGCCCTGGGGCTGCCAGGCGCCTGCCCGCAGGGCTGGTCCTCACCCCCCTGCCCTTCCCTCCCCAGCACAAAGTCATCAACTCCTTCCTGGCCTTCAGGGAGAGCGAGAAGCAGAGGTAGGAGATGGGCAGCGGGATGGTGGTGGCTTCAGTTCGGTCTGTCGAGGGGGTCCTTGGGATCCCAAACCAGGCTCTGATCTGGCACCGCCACCCTGTGCCTCAGTTTCCCCATTTGGGGGTGGTGGTGGGGTGGGGGAGCGCTTCCCCTCCTCCCTGGGTGGCAGAGGGTGACTCTCCCTTGCGTCCCCCGAGGCTCAAGTCCGACTCAAGCCTGACCCTAGGGGACGTCACCTCGCTCAACATGACCATGCTGGAGGGGGGCGTCTCCTTCAACGTGGTGCCCTCCGAGATGGCAGCCAGCTTCGACATCCGCATCCCACCCACCGTGGACCTGAAGGTGGGTGTCACGCCAGCCCCACCTGGGAGGGGAGTGGGTTGGGGGGTGTCCCACTCACACCCCTCCTCTGATCTCTGCCTCAGGCCTTCGAGGAGCAGGTGGCCGCGTGGTGCCGGGGTGCCGGGGACGGTGTCACCTATGAGTTTCACCAGGTGAGGGGTCTCGGCCACCCGGGCGCATCGTGCCTGTCCCTCTCCTGCCATGTGCCCATGCCCCTGCCCCTCACCTGCCCTCTCACTCCGTCAGAAATGCATGGACCAACATGTCACCTCCACCGAGGAGTCGGACCCATGGTGGAAAGCCTTCAGTGGGGTCTGCAGGGACATGTGAGTAGTGTCCCCAGGAAGGGCAGGAGACCTGGTGGGGACATCCTCTGGTGGGAGCTGGGGGGTCCCCGTGGGTCTCTGGGGTCACAACAGGGGCTGGGAGGAGATGCTCCATGCCATGCCAGGGCACCTCCCTGTGCTCCCCCAAAAGGGGTGGGATTGAGTGTCCTGCAGAGCTCAGGGACCTCCCCGGCGTGGTCTCTTTGCCCATAGGGTGGCAGGGGGACAGGGGACCTGGCTGCCCCAGTGCCCATGCTGACGCAGGGTCTTGCTTATCAGGAAGCTGCAGCTCAAGCTTGAGATCTTCCCGGCTGCCACTGACAGCCGCTACATCCGAGCGGTGAGTGCGATGCCAGCCCACCCATGGGTCCCCCACCCGGGGTGAGACCTGCAGCCCCAAGCAGGAGCCATGCCTGGGCAGAGGGGGGCACGTGGTGCCCATCCCTGCCCCGGCCTCACCCTATACCCCCCCCATCCCCAGGCAGGACACCCCGCTATCGGCTTCTCGCCCATGAACCGCACCCCGGTGCTGCTCCATGATCACAACGAGTTCCTCAACGAGCAAGTCTTCCTGCGGGGCATCGACATCTACGCCCACCTCCTGCCCGCCCTGGCATCAGTGCCCCCGCTGCCCGCCGAGGGCTGAGCACCCCGGCGAGGGGCCGGACGGGGGGGTGCTGAGCAGCAGGATGCAAGGCTTTATAAAGGGGGCAGGGGGTGGGCACAGCAAATGCCTGCCAGTGTGCTGGGGACCCAGCTGGCATCATGCCATGTTGGCTCTGCTCGGGGCTGGCCCAATGGTGATGCCTGTGCCAAGTGTCCTGGCTGTGCTCTCGAAATCTGGGTCCCAGCCATCCCCCTGGGGGTTGTGTCCCCCTTGCCCAGGTGCCACCAGAGCCCCGTGCCCGGGTGCCTGCTGCCTTTCCCGGTGTCGGCAATGCCTCCCATGGTCCCCGTGCCACCTCCAGCTGTGCCAGCTGTGGGGTAAGGGGCTGGTCGGTGCCCCGCTCTGCCTGCCTGTGCCTCGTCCTGCCTCCCTGCCTGCTTGCCGGGGGAGCTGGGGCCAGTGCCCTCCATCCTCCCTGTGCAAGTCAATAAATCTCCTTGGTAAGCACGGCCAGGAGCTGGGGGGTCTGTCTGTCTGTCCGTGGCGCTGCCCATGGGGTCTCGGGGAGCCCAGGCACCGCAGATTCCTTGGCGCGATGGGGTCTGCTGGAGCATTCCCCGCTCCCCTGGGTTTGTCGGGCTGGAGGTCAGTGCTGCGGGCAGGGTCCTGCCCGGGCAGGCTGAGGGGCTGCTCCTCCGGAGCCTCCACTCCAGATCAGCCTCAGGGAGCCGGGGGGAGCAGGCGCTGGGGTTCATCCTGCTCCCTCCCTCCCATCACCTCCTGCTGCCGTGCTGCTCCCCCAAACCCTTGGGTGCGAGCAGGCAGCATGCGGGTCCGGGCAGGCAGCCTCTGCTTATCTGCCAGAGCTGCCCCGGGCTGTACCTCGTCCTCGCTCTTACCCCACTCCGCGCTGCTCTGCAGTGCCCAGGGGTGCTGGATCTGTCCCAAAGCCACGCTGTGCCGCCCGCCCCTATGGTCTTCCCTTGGGAAACTAGGGCCACGGGCCAGCCGAGGGCTCGCTGAGCCAAATTGAGGTGGTTTTGTCCCGGTCGAGGGGGTCGTGGAGCTGCTCCATTACAAAAGGTTGGGGGTGGGCTGGACTCCCCCATCCTCCTGCCCTCCTTTTTTAGCTGAAGCTGCTGTGACCCTCGGGGGACTGCGGGAGGGCTGAGGCTAACGGGGCTGCCCCCGTGCCAGGCTGGGAGAAGGGATGAGGCCGGTGGCGATGGAGCGCTGCAGGAGAAGCCACCAGCTCCTCGGCTCCTTCCCCTCCGTCCAGCGCTGGGGGAAATCCAAGGCTTTTTTTTGGGGGGGGGACACATGCCCGTGTGCTGAGGCTCCTCAGGGAAGCCTGTGTGGATTCTCTGATGTTTCATACGGCCATGTCCTCTGCCCCTGCAGCCCTGGGGGAGGATGGCATGGGAGTGGTGTGGGTGCCGTGGGGTACTGTGGGGTCCTGCTTGCTGGCTGGGGTCCCCGCTCAGGGCACAGGTGAGCAGGCACCTTTGCAGGCAGACAGCGGTGCATCCCCGCTGCCCTGTGGGTGCACCAAAGCTGGGTGCAGCACCCTGTGCCCCCCTCGATCCTGCTCAGACCCCTTCCCCACTCGGCCTGGTGACCCCAGCTTGCCTGGCTGCTGAGATGGGACCTGAGAGCAGGGTGCTTGCTAGTGCTTGGAGATCATCCCCACTGAGCGTCCTTCTCGGGGGACAGCCCTGCGTGTCCTCTCCCACCCCTCCAGGAGGGCAAGGCTGGGGGACCCACCCCAGCTTCCCCTCCTTTGCTAGAGGGTCTGGCTGGGCTCCGGGGCTGGGGGAGGGCTGAGGTTGCTTCTTCGAGGGGGGTTGCAGAAAAGCCTAAATCCTGGTGGCAGGCAACGATTTGGGGGTGTGCGGAGCTCTCGGGGCCCCCCCCGGGGGATGGGGCCGCCCCGCCTCGCACGGCACCCCCCGCACATCTCCGCCGCCCCGGGGGATGGGGGGGGTGGCGGGGCCGGGCCGGGGCGGGCCGG
>VZTQ01010260.1:0-96501 GCA_013400755.1 Pelecanoides urinatrix | reverse complement strand
GGGGGCGTGGGGTGGGGGGGTGCCTGCCCATATAGGAGTGTCCTCAGTTCCCCCCACGGGGGCCGGGTGGGGGCTTGGGGAGCCTCAGCTGTGGGCGCTGCACCGAAAATGCGGGTTTATGGGTGGGGGTTTTTTGCTGGGGGAGGAGGCACCTTGCGCTGGAGGCTCGGTTTGGGCTGGGGTTTCGGTGGGTGGCTGCTCGGCACTCTCCCGCTCCCCACGCGGAGCGTGGCGGGTCCCCGAGGAGGAGGAGGAAGGAGGAGAGCCGGGTGATGGGGCGGGGGGATGCGCCGCCGGGCTCCGCGCTACCCCCGCCGCTTCCCATGAGGGATCGTCTCGTACGTGGAGTGGGGGGAAACTGAGGCACGGCGCTGTTCTGGCACCGGCATGCTCTGGCTTGTGGGTTGGGTGGGTGCTGCGGTGCGTGGGTGCTCCCCTTGGCGTGGGCTTCTCCGTGGGTGCTCAGCATCCCGCCTGCTGCTGGGTGGGAGCCAGGCGGTCCCCCAACTGCCGGGCAGGTCCCCTGGGTGCTGCTCAGCCCGGGCACCCTCCGAGCCCCACCGCACTGGGGTGCTGGGGTGCCAGGGGGGCCCTCGGGGTGCTGCGCTGGGAGTGCTTGGTTTTAATTAAAACTTTCCCTGTGATCCTGCTCTGGCTCGCTGCATCCCTCACTCTGCCAGCTTAACCCACGGGCTGCTTCCAGCCAAACTTGACAGAGGAGTCCGGGGCACCCCAACCTCCTCCTTCTTGCCTAAAAGCAATGAACCTGCTCCGAAAAAATTAAACCAAAATAAATTGCATAACGCATATCTTCCCCCTCCCCAAAGAGGGGAAAGGCCTGGGGCAGCCCAGCTCTCAGAGAGCTCCCGAAGCTGCGGAGCACGTCCCCGTGCTGGGGGAAAGATGTCATGCTGCCCAGGCTGGGGCTCCCCTGGCCCTGGGGCACAGGCTGGCCGTGTCCCTGGCTCTGTCCTGGGACAGAGCAGGCGGCCTCAGAGGCTCCCTCCCTGTTGAAAGGGGGAAACTGAGGCACGCAGTGGCCCTGCTTACCCTGGGAGGCAGCAGGCGCCCGGGATGGCTCCCGGCTCTGCCCCGTGGTGGGATCAGTGTCCTCAGGTTGGGCTTGGCAGCAGGGCTAGGAGGTTTGGGGTCCTGGAAGAGCTTGGTTGTAGGGCTCAGGTCTGGCTTGGCCAGACTCCACTCCAGCCCGAAGTCCGGCCATGCTGTGCTGTTCCCAAGGTGTGAGGGGCTCCCCAGGGCCGAGCGGGCTCCTCGGCCTCCCACAGGGAGCAAGCAACCTTTTGAAGTTTTTTTTCTTCTTGAACTGATTATTCTGTTCCTCTTCCAAATTGGAAACAGAAACTGAAATTTCCCATGAAACAAATTCTGCCACCGCCTTCTCCCTGGGGGGAAGAAAAAGAAAATGAAAATTTCAATTAAAACTATTAGAAGTGTCTGAAATGAAAACTGGGGTGAACTGAAGCTGCTTGTGCTTAGCTCGTCGGTTTGGGCTCTGCGTGGCTGGTGGCTCTGGCTGCGGGACGATGTTTGGGGGGGCCATAGGGGAAGGCGTCGTGCTGTGGGTACAAGGGTGGCTGCATCCCCGCCTCTCCCTCTCACTTCAAACTGCTCTTTTCCTTCCGCTTTGACTTCCAGCAGTGGCTTCTGTAAGAGGGGAAAGAGCATTTTACTGCTGCGTGCACCAGGAGTGTTGCAGCACAGCCCGGTGCCCTCCGAGCTCTCCGCTGTCTCCCCCAAGGGACCCCCGTCCTGCTGCAGCTTGGGGGGTGGCTTCTATGGGACCCCCACCCTGGGGGTAAAGGGATGCTGGGGATGGACGGAACATGGCAGGGTGCTGCTCCCTGGGGAGATGAAGCCACGGAAGGGGAAGGCGCCTCGAGCCGGTGTAACCCGAGGCACAAGAGGAATTTGTCGGGGCTGGGGGAGAGGGGCAAGCCTTGCCTGAAACAATGAAAGGAGCCCGATGACTTTGCCAATGTTATTCTGAGCTGGGAAAATATTATTGCAGGGCAAGAATAGAAGGAGACGACAGCACTTTCCCGGGCTAGGCCTGGCAATATGGCAGGACCTGAGATGCTGGAAGGGCACGGGGAGGAGGGTATGCCCCAGGGATGGGGCTGGAGGAGCCCCCGGTGCCTGGTGCCAGCTCTGCTTGCAGGCACAGGGGTCTTCTTGGTGAGCATAAAGCTGCTGGGGCTGTATCCCTCCATGCCACCAGTACCACCAGTTAGGGCACTGGGACTGTCCTTGAGTGACTTGGTGGGGATGGGAGCTGTCTGTGATGGAGTGGAGGTGGCCGTCCCCCTCCGAGGATGGACCCTGTCTCGCCTGCAGGTCCCAGAAGAGGCATTTCCCACCAGGGTGGGGGCATTGTGCCGCTGGCCACCTCCTTGCTGGAGGTGACGAATGTCCCCCCAGCAAGAGCAGGGCTTGGTACCCCAGTGTCCTGGGCTGCTGGCAGCTGGGCTTGTCCCAGCGCCACCTCCTCTCCCATGGGGACATGCCTGGGAGATGCTCGGGCTGGGGGTTTCCCTGGGGTCAGCAGTGGCGGCTGGCAGCCTTCCCCAGCGGAGGGTGTCTGGGGACATGGCTGCACTTATCAATGGTGCTTTGTCTTCCTTCTCCTCCGCCCGGCGGTTGCAGCGGCCTGGCTGGGGGTCGGGGCAGTCACTGGGACGGTGTTTCAGAGCCTGGTGAAGCTGGGCCACTCCCTCTTGCCCTCTCCCTCTGCGGCAGCTGGGTGGGCGCCACTGTGCCGGGGTTTTCGGCTTGCTGACCCCAAAAGTCATTTCTCACTGGGAGCCAGTCGTGCCACTGCCCCCGCAGCAGCGTCACCACAAGGGTCCCCTCGGCATCCTGCAGGATTCGGGTTTGGACCTGCTTTGGGAGCCTTGACCACCAGACCCTGTTGTTTTGGGCTCTTGGGGGTGCCGGGAGGTGATGTCTGTCCCAGGGATGCAGCATCCCTGTACTGGTGCCGTTCCCCAAGTGCCATCCCTGTGCTGTGGCCGGGAGGAAGCCTCCCCGACAGTGAGGTCTGGTGGGGGGGGCGGCGGGCTTTGTGTGCCGGTTTCCCCATGGCACTGGCTGGGTGCCTGCTATTGTGTCCCTGGATGGCACCCGGGGGGCACAGGACCCACTTTCTGCCCACCCCATGTCCACTCTCGCCACCCTCCCGGGCTCTGCGTGAGCCCAGCCTGGGGCTGACGGCAGGCACGAGCTTCACCAGGCTCTTGTGCTCCCCGACCCGCTGTGGCACAGCCGTGGTAGCAGCCCGGGGTGGTTCAACCGAAGCTTGCTGGGGGCAAACTTGTTCAGGCCCCTGCTGTCCACTGGCTCCACGGCTTTGCCCTCGGCTGGGAGGGAGAGCAGCACGCCGGGCAGGGTGAGGCCGGGATGCCCGTGCCTCTGGGAAGGGATGGAGATGGATGCTGCTGCCCGCAGTGGCTGGGAGCAGCTCTTCCGCTGGCCCTGGGACGGCTCCGTGATACTCAGAGGCAGCAGCTCAGAGGGATCCTTCTGCCTCTGTGCCCATTGCAGCCCTCCGGTCAGCCCCTGAAAAAGCCAGGCCCCCCCGGTGCCACCACCAGGGTGGGGGTCCGAGCATCCTTTCACATCTCCCAAGCAGGTGTGAAGGGTGTTTGGAGGCTGGGAGCCCATGCGGCACCCCTCTCCGTTTTAACTTGCCGCGATGCCCCTTCGCTGCAGCATCCTGCGAGGGCTGGGCCCCAGGTGGGGGGGGCCGGGGGTGTGAGAGGGCACGTCGCTGTGGGACGTTATCCATCGCTTTTCCCTCCTGTCCTCGCATTGGGTGACAGCTCGGGGCCATGGGGCTGTGCTGTCCCGGCAGGGGGGCCGTGGGCTGGCATCTGGGGGACCCTGGCGTGTGCAGCAAATAGAGGGACATGGCGGAGGCCACCGGGGAGCAGGATGTCTCCCAGGCTCGAGGCGAGCGCTTGTGCCCACAGCTGGGAGGGGGCATTTGGGGTGAGCGGTGCTTACAACACCCTGCGGGTCTTTGGGGCTGGGATGGCTCCTCCTGACGCTTTCCTCCCTCCCTGGCAGAGCTTTTGGGCACCAACCGCTCTGTCCTCTTCTTTGGCCACCGAGGCTTCCTGGGCTTCCGCTCCCTCTACCTGGATGAGTACCGCGACCGGCTCTTCATTGGGGGGAAGGATGTGCTCTACTCCCTGCTCCTGGATGGGGCCAGCACGGATGCCAAGGAGGTGAGCCGGATCCCGCTGAGCACCCCGGGGTTTCCATTTCTGGCCCCCCATGCACCCCTCGCCCCTCCGAGCAGATGGTGCCTGGCCGAGCCAGGCAACGCTGCCCTGAAGCAAGACCTGCCCTGGGGATGTCCCAGACCCAAGCGCCCTGAAATGCATCTGAAAACTTGTGCTGCCTGGCAGGGGAGGGCTGGCCATAGTGGCTGCAGGGCGATTAGCCAGCGATTAGTGGTGGTTGGCCACCAGTGGCACAGCCCACCTGTGAGTCCTGGGTGCTGAGTGGGGTCTCAGACCCTGCTCTCCTAAAAAGCTGCCATTGGGAGAGCGAGTGTTCCCCATCCCCATCTGGCCATCCCCTTCACAGGCCAAATATATAGCTGAATGCCTGCAGACAAGGAGCTAAAAGCATCCATCATTGCAATGAGCTGTGCCAGGGCTCAGCAGGCAAAGCCCCCAGACCTCTCCTGGCTCCTTGGTGGGAGAGGTGACGGACCAGAGGGGAGCGGTCGTTCCCCTCCTCCTTCACCCTCTCCACTTTGACTTCTTGTTTTTTAAATGTGGCTCTGGGTCGTTTCTAGCCAAAGAAAGCGGAGAAGGAAATGAAGTGCCCCTCAGCATGCTGGGTCACCGTGACAGGGTCAAGGGCTTTCACCGTGACAGGGTCAAGAGCTTGTGTACCCAAGCTGCCCTTGGTCTGAGAGCCGACTCGGGCTCCGTCGCTCCCTGCTGTCCCCCAGCACCCTTTCCCCATGCCACCCGCAAGTCCACCCCCTTCCAGGCCAGCTCCAGCCATCCCCAGCCTGACCACCCAAATCCAGGCCGGCTGCGGGCTGTGACAGCTGGGGTGCATCTCCGAGGGAGGAAGGGTCCTGCCCTGGGTCGCAGGGTGGGAGCCCGGGGCTGGGTGGGCTCTGGGGAGCTGTTGGTCCCTCTCTCTGCCCCTCTCTCCATCACCATGCTACCGGCAGCCTGGGGACGTGTATTTGCAAGGCTGGGTCCCTGCTGTCCCCCCTCCCTGCTCCAACAGGTCCTTTGTGTTTCAGATCTACTGGCCGCCTCTCCCTGGGCAGACGGAGGAGTGTTTTCGGAAGGGGAAGGACCCAGGGGTGAGTCTCACCCCACGTGTGCTCTGCCCTGAGCTGGGGGGGGGTTCTCTCGTGCCCCAGTGCCAGCTGGCTCCCCTGCACTGGGGCTGTGCCATCTCATCCCGCCAGGGACAGCCCCGAGGGGCTCACAGGCCAGTTAAGGCTGGGGCAGAGCAAGGGACCATCCTGGTGCCTGAGGGAAACCGAGGCAGGGAGTTGGTGACCAAGCCTGGCCACTTGAGACATTTGCACCGGGCTCTGGAAATCTCATCTCTGGGGCTCTGCTCAGCCCCACGGCCGCAGAGCAGTGGCCAGTGTGCCCCAAATGCGGCCGCACCGAGCGGGCAGGGATAGCCGGGCTCCGGGACCCAAGCTTGGAGGGACCGAAAGCCCCGTGCTGTGCTCCAGACCCCAGCGACGTGGTCTGGCCCATCCCCGCCGTCCCTGGCGGTGGGAAATCTGTAACTCACTCGGGTCCAGTGACCTCGCTCCCCAAACCTTACCCCGCTTTGCATCCCCCCTGCCCCGATAGGAAACAGGACTATGGCGGGGAGAAAGTCCCTGAGGCTCCCCCGGCCCAGACAAATTGCTCCCAGGAGTCCCCATCCCGCTCTGCGTGTTTATTTTACAAGCTCTCACCGACAGATCCAAGCCTGGGCAGGCTCGATTTTTTATTTTTCTTGAATGTATTTTTTTTTTAAAACTTGCTATTTTAGAGGCTCTTTGCAAAGGGAAAATAAACAGTGGGGAGGCTGGGAACCCCCGGGGCAGCTCGGTGGTTGTGTTCCCAGCAGACGAGGGGCCTCACGTCCCGCCAGCGGGGAGGATGCGGGGCAGGCAGGGCTGGCACTGACTGGGGGAGCTGCTGAGCTAATGGTGGTGATGCCCAAGCGGGAGAAGGATGGGAGCCCTTTTCCAGTGGGAACTGCCAGGAGAGACCACCACGCAAGGTCAGAGGTGGCAGGTCTGTGGCCCTGGGAGTGTCATTGCTGCTGGTCCCCGGTAGAAGGGGACAATCCCAGACAGTAGCGATCGGGGCTGTCCTGGAGGCAGCGGAGGATGCCCGTGGGTATCCGTCTCCGTCTCCCGTATTTCCTCCTTTTGTTTCATCACCGGCGCGAGCAGGAACACGACAGGGAAGGATGTCCCTGCATCTGGTCTAGTCCGGGGCGCCGGGAAGGGGAGGGTCCCCAGGGGCTTGGGGCTGGGTGTAGGAGCTGCCGCAGGGCGCCTGCTGGGCAGGTGACCTTGCTCCCCCGGCTGGCGTGGGCTGTGTGATGGGGTGAGCACACGGGTGCCCATGGGCAGGAGATGCCCAGGTGCTGTCTGGATCATGTGTGGTTCCTCCAGGGATGCTCTTGGTGGCAAGAGGACCAGTAAAAAGCCCCGTCCTTTTGCAGTGGGATGGGATCTACCCAGATGAAGCCTGTGCAAGCCCTGTTGGTGGGTGCAAGCTTCCATCTTGCACCCCTGGCCCCAGGGTGAAGGCAGAGAGCCTGGGTGCAGCCCAGGGAACCAGGGCTGGGGCTCACCCATTGTCGTGGGGCCCCAGGCAGAGGCAGGGAGCTGGGGGTGGGTGAAGCACCGAGCCCCCCACAACCCTTCCCCGCCCCTGCTGTCCCCCCAGACCGACTGTGCCAACTACGTCCGCGTGCTGCACCCCTACAACCGGACACACTTGCTGGCCTGCGGGACGGGCGCCTTCCACCCCGTCTGCGCCTTTGTCTACGTGGGGCACCGCAGCGAGGTAGGGCAGCACCACAGTGGGGTGCCCATCCTGAGCATCCCCAGTGGGGATGGTCAACAACCCCTGGGAGGCAGATCCCTATCTTCCGCCTCCTTCCTGGGGGGCCTTCGGGACTGCGTGGGGATGCTGGATGCGGTTTTTGCCCCATGCTGAATACTGGGGGGGGTAGGAACCAGCTCCCCGTTGCCCCTTTGCCCTTGCGCTACCCCTTCCCCGGCTCCCCCACCTTTCTGGCCTGGTATCGCCTTTCCAGTCGTGTCCCCTGGGGCTGGTGTCCTGCCAGGGGCTGCGGCGTGGGTGGCGTTTCCTCTTCTCCCAGTTCACTGCTCATAAATCAGGTTGGCCGGGGTGGAAAGGCAGGGCCCCCTGTTCCCTCCCCGTGCAGGCAGTGGGAGCCCTGCCTGGATCACGATGCCTCCCAGGCTGATGGGTGAGCGGTGGGGCTGGCGGGTCCCTCCGTGCATCCTCATAGCCTCAGGCTTGCCTCAAAGAGCACAGATCCTGCTTCCAGACGGTCCATTTCGGAGCGCTGGGGCTGTGGGTGCTTGCAGCGAGGTGCCTGCGAGCTGGGCAGGGACCAGCACCAGCCCCTGCATGCCCAGGCACGGTCCCGCTGCCCGGGGCACGGCTGGGGGCTCACCTGCCTGCTCCCTGCCTGCGCCCCCTCGCCCAGCACACCTTCAGCCTGGACCCTGCCAGCGTGGAGACCGGCCGAGGCAGGTGCCCGCACGAGCCCAGCCGTGCTTTTGCAAGCACTGTCATCGGTGGGTTGTCTTCCTCTGGAACTAAGAGCTTTTGGGGTGCTGGGGCCAGGGACGGTCCCCGTGCCAGCCGGGGCTGGCTCTCAGCCCCGCGGCGGGGTGTTTTTGCCAGGCGGAGAGCTGTTTGCCGGCCTCACCGCAGATTTCTTGGGCCGCGATCCCGGCATCTTCCGCAGCACAGGGACCCGCTCTGCCTTGCGCACCGAGGTGGATCAGCGCTTACTCAATGGTAACAGCTCCCCTCTGCCCCTCCATCCCCCCGGCTGGGCTAACGCCGGGGACCACGAGCCTCGTGGTGGCCAGGGCATCTGCTGGCCATGGTGCGGCATCCCCCGTGCCAGGTATGATCAGGGAAAGGCACCGGGGCAGCAGGGTCTGGGGGATCTCCTGGCTGGCATCAGCCCCGGCATGGTGTGGGGGTCCGGAGGTGGTGGCTGTGCCCTCTCACCCCACCTGCCGTGGCCGGCTTTTGCTTGTAGACCCCAAATTTGTGGCAGCCCACTTGATCCCGGACAACAATGACCGGGACAACGACAAAGCCTATTTCTTCTTCACGGAGAAGGTGGTGGAGGCAGACAGCAAGGAGCACGCCATCGTCAGCCGGGTGGCGCGGGTCTGCGTGGTAAGATGCTGCTGGGAACCGTGAGGGACAGGGATGCGCCAGGTCACAGCGGTGGCCCTGATGCTCCCTGTCCCTGCAGAACGATGCTGGTGGCCAGAGGGTGCTGGTCAACAAGTGGAGTACCTTCAACAAAGCCCGGCTGGTGTGCTCTGTCCCTGGCCCCGGTGGCATTGACACCCACTTCGATGAGCTGGGTAAGGGGTGCATGGAGCTGGGGACCTCACCAGGGCTGATACCTTAGTTGGTGGCTTCGGGAAGCCCTTGGACTTCCAGGAGAAACCCCATGGTTTCATCCCCAGAGGATGTCTTCTTGCTGAGGACGAAGGATGGAAAGAGCCCGGAGATCTACGCTCTTTTCAGCACCATCAGGTGGGTGGTCCAGCTCCAGCCTCTGGGGACGTCCAGCTGCAGCTGCCCATGACCTGCCCTGTCACTGTCACCACGTGGCTGCTGGCTGCTCCCCAACCTCCACCAGCTCTGCCCTGGTCTGTATGGAGATGTTGGTGCTCCCATGCCCCCATCGATGCTGCTGGCGCTGAGCATGGCTCTGCTCACCCCACTCACCATCCCCTTTCAGCCATGTCTTCCAGGGCTCCGCCGTCTGTGTGTACCGCATGGCTGACATCCGGGAGGTCTTCAACGGGCCCTTCGCCCACCGGGAGAGCCCCCACCACCAGTGGGGTGCCTACGAGGGGAGGGTGCCCTACCCACGGCCTGGCGTGGTGAGCGACTCCCTGGAGCTCCGGGTCCCCTCCGCTCCTCCGATTGCTCTTCGGGGGGTGGGGGTGGTGGTGGGGCCAATCCCCATCTTCTCACTTGCTGGGATGGGCTCCCTATGGAATCCACCCCGGGAGAGCTGGGGACCAAGGTCTGGCAAAGGGGTGGAGAAGGTGGATCCCAAATTGGATGGGGACCCAAACCAGCTCAGTGGGGTGATGGAGAGGGAAGGAGGGATGGGTGCTGGGGTGGCCAGGCTGACCCGGTCCCCTCTCGTCCCTGCAGTGTCCCAGCAAGACCACCAACCAGCCCCGGCGGCAGTATGGCACCACCAAGGACTTCCCCGACGAGGTGCTGCAGTTCGCCCGCGCTCACCCCCTCATGTACAAGCCCGTGTACCCCCGGCACCGCCGGCCCCTCCTAGTGAAGACCGACCTGCCCCACCGCCTGCGCCAGCTCGTGGTGGACCGGGTGGAGGCCGAGGATGGGCAGCACGATGTCCTCTTCCTTGGGACGGGTGAGTGGCAGGAGTGACGTGCAGGAAGGAGCCCCGGTGCTGGGGCTACCGGTGGGCATGCCACTGGGGTGTGCCATGGCAGGGTGCTCACACCTCCATCCTCCTCCTCCTCGCAGATGCTGGTTCGGTGCTGAAGGTGGTGGTCCTGCAGAAGACAAGCTCGGCCATGACTGAGGAAGTCATACTGGAGGAGCTGCAGGTTTTTAAGGTGCTGTTTTGCTGCCCCGCTTGCAAGGGAGGGGGGCAGCGGGGTGGGGTCAGGTTGGGGATACACGTGGGGACAGAGGCTCAGGGCTGTCACCACACTGTTGGGCACCAGGAGGTCTCAGGGTTGCGAGGGCAGAGAGCGGCTGGGGGTGTTTTCATCCTCCCCAAAAACATTCCCAGTGTCCCCCCAAAGCCCTGGCGGCTCTGAACAAGCTGGGCTCTCCATGGTGAGGTTTTCGCCAGCCTCATGTCTGCTCTCCTCCCCTGCAGGCGCCTGTGCCCATCACCCAGATGGAGATCTCCGTCAAGCGTGTGAGTACGGACATGGCTCGGCCACGGGGCTGGGGACAGGGCAGGTGACCAGGAGGGACTGAGCTGTTGTCACCACAATGTGCTTTCCCTGGGGTGGGACCCGGCTGGGGACACTGGGCTCTGTGCCCGCGGGGGCTGCCAGCATCACCATCTCGGTGCCGTTCCCCCAGCAAACGCTCTACGTGGGCTCCAGCCTGGGGGTGGCCCAGGTACGGCTGCACCAGTGCGAGACCTATGGCACGGCTTGTGCCGAATGCTGCCTGGCCAGGGATCCCTACTGTGCCTGGGACGGCACTGCCTGCACCCGCTACCAGCCCTCTGGCAAGCGCCGCTATCGCCGCCAGGACATCCGCCACGGCAACCCTGTGCACCAGTGTCTGGACCAGAATCTAACTGGTGAGAGACTTGGGGGGGCCCAGACAGCTGAAGGGCTCGTCCGGGTGCCCCGAGATGTCCCAGCATCCACAACCCTTGGCACACCAAGAGGCTTGCAGCCATCCCAGGTGGGCTGGGGCACCCTCATCTCCCTGTCCTGTAGACCAAGGGGTGCCCCAAAAGAAGGTGGGTGCTGCTGGGGCTGGGGTCTGTCCCCAGGGAAAAGGGGAGAAGGGGACTGAAGCCACACGGTGGCCCAGGGGGGCTGATACCTGGGCACGTGGAAGCCTGGCTTTGCCCTCCCCGTGAGTCCGTGTCTGTCTTCACCCCAGTGGATGATTTTGAGAGCGTTGAGGAGAAGGTGCTTTATGGGGCAGAAGACAACAGCACCTTCCTGGAGTGCGTGCCCCGGTCCCCGCAGGCCAGCGTGCAGTGGTTCGTCCAGAGGCCCCCCGACGAGCAGCGGGACGAGGTGAGGCTCCCCCTGCACCTGCCTTGCTCCCCTTGTGAGAACAAGGGAGGGACATGGGGGCAGACTCGGACCCCCCCCAACCTTGCGTTGGCCGACAGGTGAAGACGGATGAGCGGATCCTGCAGACGGAGCAAGGGCTGCTCTTCCGCAAGCTGCACCGCCATGACGCCGGCGTCTACTACTGCAAAACACTGGAGCACGGCTTCACCCAGACGGTGGCCAAGACGGCCTTGGAGGTGATTGCCAGCGAGCAACTGGCACACACCTTCCCCCGGGATCGGGGGGACGAGCCCCCGCGCCTGCCTTGCCCCGAGCCCCGGCTGGTGCCACAGGCTCCCAAAACCTGGTTCAAGGACATCATGCACCTCATCAGCTCCCAAAACCTGCGGCGGGTGGAGGAATACTGCGCTCGCCTCTGGTGCGGCAGCCGCCCCCACCACTACAAGAGCAAGCTGGCCCAGGCCAAGCACGCCCTGGCTGGTGTGGATGTGGGCAAGAAAGGACGGATGGCCAAACCCCACGGCGAGAGGAACCGCGTGCCCCGGCAAGCGGCGGCCACTTAGAGAGGGCAGGGTAATGGCCGTGGGCAAGGACCGGCTCCCCGTGCTGCTGGTGGCCCCGGGGGCCTCCCGCCCTGGCGGGTGGCTTGCAGCAGTGCCAGCCCAGTCCCCCTTGGCCGCAGTGGATGGGATGCCAGGGCCAGCTCTTGGGCAGGTCCCCGTCACTCTTGGTGGCTGCAGGGCCACCTCCAAAATGGGTGGCACGGTGGGACACATTGGGCACTCCTTGCTCTTGCTGGGTGCTGTGGCAGGTGTGGGGCCACAGTCACCGGGGCGGGTTGGGGCTCGGCACGCGTGGTGCCCCCGCTGTGCCATCACCCCAGGAGCTTGCTGGCTGGCTTTCTCCGCAAATAAAGGGGCCGAGCGCGGCGCCGCGAGGAGCGGCTGACGGCTCCAGGCTCTTTCCACGCCAGCACTGGGCCTGGGAAGGATGATGCCTGCTCTCATGGCGGGGGGAAAACTGAGCATCACCCCAAAAAGCCTCCCTGCCCAGGATGAGCCCTGTTGTCCGCTGTGCCTGGGGAGCCGGAGCTGTGCCTTGCCGCCCGGGGTGTACCCTGGGGGACAGGGCTCCTTCCAACCTTCCCTGTGGCACCAGGACCCACCTGGCAGTGCCAGCCTGTGTCTGGGTGCAGCTCCCCACTTCCCCTCTGTGCCCCTCCAGCCACAGACCGTTTTAGGGCTGGGCAGGGCTGGGGAGGAAAGCAAACGGCTGCGGGCCGGTTAGACCCGTTCCTGGGTAAACACAGGAGAGGCACTGATGCCACTGCCATCACTGTGCCCCGGGCAGGAGCGGGGACATGCAGGAGAAGGTGGCCTCAGCACAGTTTGGGGGGGCTGCACCCCATCTCTGGGTGTGCTTCTGGTGGTTGGTGGCCCTGCAGGGCTGCGTGGGACAAGGCTGGTTTGGGGGCGCTTGATGCTGGCTAGTGGAGCTAAACCAGCGCCCAGGGCCTCCCCCAAATGCACGGCTTGGGGGGTAGCTGCATGGAGAGCACCCGCAGGCTGCCGGCACCGTCCCGGGCTGCCGGCAAGGTGCTCGCTTGCTTTCCTCGCCCGACATGAGCTCACTCGCCTGGTCAGCCTGGGGTGATAAGGATCTCCCCCTTCCTGAGGCAGGGCAGCCCCACACAATGGTGTGAACCGCAGCCCTGCCGGGACGGGCATTGTTCAGAGGCAGAGGAACGGGAAAGAAAAATAATAATAATAATAATTAAACCCCCTAAATAGCTCACGCAAAGCCAGGTCATGATATCATCGCTCCTCCCTGTGTGTGTGTGTTTGTGCTGCAGCAGCGGAGCACCACGGCTTGCCGCGGTGCCTTTGATGGGAGCAAAGTCCCCCGGCAGCGCTGCCCTGTCCCACAGTGCACCCACGGAGATGAGCTGTGGGTCCCGACCCTCTTCTCCAGCTCCCCATTCCCTCTCCTGCAAACTCAGGGTGCCTGCATGGGGTGTCTCCTGGGATAGGAGAGCTGTGGTGGGGCTGGCAGGCTGGGACACGTCCCACAGGGAGGGGAGCAGAGCCGGTAGCACTGATTTACAGGCCAGTCTGGAGCCAAGCACGTGGATTTGGTTAATCACAGGCCTGGGGGGCACAGGAGAACGATAAGCAACAAGTAGAGACAAGGAGGGACATGGACGTAAAGCCAGAAATAAGAGACAGAAGTCCGATTCCTCAGGGCCTGGATTTAATGGCTCTGAAGCGCTCGCAATGAGCCATGCCGCTGAAATGCCCACACCCTGTTGCCTCCAAGCAACCCCCAGTGCAGGGGCCGGGCTGCCCATCCCGGGGTCCCAGGGCCTCTGCTGCGTGTGGGACCTGGCCCTGAGGTGAGCAGTGGCAGAGGCTGGAGGTGACACTGGGGCCAGCGATGTTTCAAACTGAGCAGGAACAAAGACCAGGAGAAACCAGTCTCCGAAAGGGCCTCCTCCTCCTCCTGGTAAATCACCATAAACCTCTGCAGTGGCTGAGCCTGGCCCGCCTAGATAGGTTCACATCAGTAAGGCTGGAGTAGAAGGGGTTTTGTCAGGGGCCCTGTACAGCTCATGTTCCAGCTGTGTCTCTCATGATAACCATCGAACAGAGGCAACCTGGGTCCCTAGAAATCTCCGGGGGCTGAATGAACGTTTAACATGTCCTCACCCACCCCGGGGGGTGGAAGGAGACAACTTCACTGGGCAGGTACAGCGCTGTTGCCCCCCATCTCCCCTGCAGGAGGGGAACAAGCCCTACCTGGGCCTTGGTGCTGCTGGCTGAGCCCTGTCCCTGGGGCAGGAGCAGGGTGAGGGGAGCGCGGGGCGTGCATGGGAACAGCCACAGAACAAAGCCGCAGTGGGGGACGGGCACAGCCATGGATCCGGATCCTATTTTTAGCCCACTTCCTAAGGAAGAGCAGCGCAGGGGCGCCCGCTCGCCCTGGGAGCCTTCCAGCCTCTGAAGTGGCGTAAGTGGAGCTGCTGGCAGGGTCAGGGCTGCTGCGGCTGGCCCCAGCCTCACTGGGAGCCCTCAGACCTCAACACGGGGCGACCCAGCCCCTCACGACAGGCTCAGGCCCAGGCCCAGGCCCAGGCCCAGGCCCAGGCCCCCCACCATAGGCCGCACGGGGTGCTCTGGGCTGTCGAGTCCCAGGCCCGGCCTAGAGCCCTCGCTGTGCTCCATTTCCGGCGGACGAAGCCCCGGGGCGGGGCAGGGAGAGGCCCCGGTCCCCAGGGCCCTCCCAGGCCTCCCCCGCCACCGCGGAACCGAAGTGGCGCCGCCACCGCCACCGCCACCCCCCTCGGGACCGATGTGGCGCGGCGCGCGCTGACGTCACGCGGCGGCGCGCAGCGATGACGCACAGGGGCGGGCGACGACGACGGCGGTGGTTGTGGTGGCGGCGGCGGCGGGGCCCGGAGTCGGGGCGGGTGGCGGGGCCGGACATNCCTGGGGGGAAGGGGGGGCTCTGCGCGGTCATGGTGTATGGGATGTAGCCCAGGGGGCTGTAGAGAGGATTTAGGGAAGGGTTATGAGGGTGTAAGGCAGACAGAAAAGGGGACGTCCGGAGGCTGCGTGTAGGGGTGCAGGTGTGGGATGAGGGCAGGGATGGGTGAACAGGGCTGCAGGAGCATTGTGAGGGCTCAGAGTGGGGCTTGGGCTGTGGCAGCACTTGCACTTGGGGTCCGAGGTGCCCCGGACACCTCTGTGTGTGTGTGATCTGAGAAACCCAGGGGCCTCTGTGGAAAACATCTGAAATGCCGTGAGGGTGTAGCATGAAGCATTCCTGTTCTTTGCAAATACACCCCGAAATATCACTGAAGTACAGGGAGAGGTGTGTGTAAGGGATGTCCCTTGCTACAGAAACAGCTCTGGTCATTACCCCAGAGCTTCGTGGGTGATTGAGGACAACCTGTCTCACTCGGGAGCACGTGAGGGTGGTGTCTCCGTCCCGTGCATGTCAGATCCTGTCAGCGCTTTGCAGCTGAGCAGGTGGATCAAACCCTCTCCCTCAGGTAGTCCAGGAAAGGTGCTGAAGGGCCCAGTATGGTGCCTGAGCAGCCAGGAGCAGGACGGTCATGGGCGTCCCCTTCCCACTGTGTTGGAGAAGGTCGTTTCTGTGGTGGAGTCTCGGAGTTTGTTTTGTGGATCAGGATTTGAGGGCCAAAGCTGGCGTCAGTTGGGGCATTGGCTGAGCGTTGTTTTAACATGTCTGTGTTGAGTGTGATTTGGGGTCATCCTCTGGGAGGCTGAGAGCTGGTGTTTAGGGTGTGGTGGGGTATTTTTGAGGCTGCGGGTGAGGAAATTGGACCCCTGGCATTATGCTTGTCTTCCTGCACTCAGAGAAGGATTCTGTCTGCTGTCAGTCTCTCAGCCCAGGTTTTGCTGCTCTTTATCCTCTTTTTACTGGTATTTGGGAATTGCCAAAATTGTTCCCATCCTCTCCCTTCTTCTTCATCATGATGATGCCGAACACAGGACATGGTTTGGATTCTCACACCTGGGAGGGAAGGTTATTTCCTTGGAAGATAATCTGTCCAGGCCAAATTCCTGCCCTAATACTGCTGCAGAGGCGGGTGCTCAGCATGCTGCAGCTGCACTCCTTCAGGTGTGTGGAGGTTCAGATGCAGAGGTGGGAGCTGGGACAGCAGTTAGGAATGACCCGTGCTTTCAGCACAGCCCATAAGCTGCCTGGCCCTCACCACGGGGCTTGGGACTGAAAGCTCTCGGTGCTTTACTTGTCAGGAAGGGTCAGTAGATCCAGATTTGGGCTGTCTGCTGCGGCTGCTGGGCGGAGGGGGGAGCCTTGCGAACTTCCAGGGTGCTGGCATAGTGTCGCGTGTGCTTGTGGACACCAAGATGTTTCCTCCAGCCAACCCAAATAATTTGGGATGGGGGTTTCGGATGTTCCAGTAGTGATGGCAGCAGCAGAACTGTGCCTTTCATCGATGCTGAGGTAATACAAAATATTGAAATGAAGAAAAACTGCAGTTGGAAGGGACCCCTGGAAGTCTTTGGCCCAAAGCAGAGCTAACTTTGAAGGTAGTTCAGGTTGCTCCTGGCCATGTCTGATTGAGTTTGAATATGCCCAAGAAGGAGATTTCTGCGCTCCGGTCCCAGGGCTGTGAAGAATTGTCTTTTTCTGGATGTGTAGTCAGAATTTCTCTTGCTACAGTTTGTTTCCATCACTTCTTGTCCTTTCACGGTGCACTTGGAGAAGTTTGGCTTCATCCTCTCTCTGACTCCCCGGTGATGTTGATCAGACAGGAGGAAAACACGCGATGGCTGACTTCCCACCTCCTTCGGTGCAGCCCTGCCGGTCTGACGCACGGTCCTGGAGAGCTGCTGCGGAGATGTGGGAGTGCTCCAGGCTGAGCCACAGCGAGCTTGGGATCCTGCCTGGTCTGCTCCTTCGGTGGTACCTGCGGGAGCAGCGCTGCTTTCCGTGTTTACGGTTGTTTGTATTTGCAAGGCCTTGCTCTGATGCAAATCTTTGCTGGCTGCGAGGCAGAGCTTGTGATACGGTTCACATCTCACTGTGTTTTGCTGTGATCAGTAGACTGTAACTGTTGAAATTGGAGAGTGAGTGAGGTTTTCGATTTTTGCGGAAGCTTTTACAGTTGAGAGACTCTACCTGTAAGCAGCTGCGACTCCTGCTTCCGTAACGGATGCCATCTAAAGAGGGAATAAGAACCGTGGCTGTAATGAGCATCTGAAGACCCTTATGGTCTGCAAGGACTGCTTGCCCTAAGGGGGTTGCTGCAAAGAAGGCAGCGAGGCCGCAGCGCTGCCTGAAGTCTCTGTAGATGTCACCTGTATGACACAGCCCTCCATGGCGTCAAGTATTTTGAGCAAAAACATCTCTGTCAGAAAGGTGCCAGGGTTTGGTGTAACGGCATTGCACAGGAGGAGCCTGTCACTGGTTCGAAGCGTGTTATTTCCATAGCATGTTTCTTCCCACTGACAATTTTGTAAGAAATATGTTTTCTGCTAATTTAATGAAGACTTTTTGCTCCCAGAAGTTTCCTCCCTGTTTTAGTCATTTTAACTTTGGTGTGGAAGCCCCCTGGGCTCTTCCCTTCTTGACTGAGCCACTTACATCAGGTTCCTTAAATCCTTTGCTTACAGGGATGTTTCTCAGGATTGAATCCTTCTTATTGATATTCCCTGGACTTCCTCCCAGGCTTTCAGCAGCCTTTATACGGGAGCGAAAGAAGCAGATTTATTATTCCAGTCTCGAGCTCGCTAACCCTGTGAGCGGGGGAACCGCCTGGAAATTGGGCTGACTGCCTTTGCTACAGCATCGTAGTGGAAGCTGCTGCTCAGTCGCTGATGTCTAATAATCCTTCAGTCTCTTTGCCGTTGTCTTGGTATCCCTGGTTATATCCTCCTGTAGTGGGAATTATGTAGTCACTGGAGACAGGCTCTTGGATTTGGTCCCCCAGGAGAGAGGGAGATGAAGATGAGCCTTTCGGCCTTCGGACTCCCCTGCAGCCCTGTTGCTCTGAGCTGGCTTTCCCTTCAGTGGCTGTCTTTTGCTAACAAGAACATAAATGATCTTTTTCAAAAATATCCTGTGATCTATTCAGCCACGTTTCCCTCCAGTTAGAAGAGTGTGTGTCATTTAGGTGGTCCCTGCTGCCGCTCGTGGTGGGGATTTACTTCTTGGCAGGTCGTCTGCAGAGGGTCAGGATGCTGAAGGTGGGTCCAGCCTCATTTGGCTCTGACAGGAGAGGGTTGATTCAGGTCCTCTCGAGGAAGAAGATGATGAATAGGGATGGAGGGATGAAGGGAGCCAGAGCACCTCTGTAGCAAGTCAGGGCTCAACAGCTCTGCTGCTGGGGAGTTAGTGTGATCCCGGTGCCGCCCTGCTGCGGTTTTTCTGGCTGCGCCTTGGCTTGGGACCACGTAGGACCTTCAGGGGCTGGTGGCAGCAGGTTTCCTCTCTGGTCTCTCCAGCCAGAAGTAACCTGTTGGTTTTGTTCTTTTTCAGGTCTCTTCACACTCCTGGTCGAAGATTTTGGTGAGTACAAGAAGCCTTCCTGGGAAATTGGTTTCATGCTTGACATTACCCCTAGTCCTTTCTGGTGGGCTTTACACCAGCTTCTGCCCTTTGTTTGCAGGGGTCAAGGGGGTGCAGGTTGAAGAGATTTATGATCTGCAGAGCAAATGCCAAGGGTAAGTCACAGGCGTGAAAGTTTGAGTTTTATTAAGCAGAATGCGTCTGCGGGCCCGGTGGTCAGAGGGTCTGTGTGAGCTCGTTGGTCAGTGTTGTAACTGATGGACCAGGAGTGCTTCATCAGGTTTGGGGCAGATGGGTGATCTCATGCCTTAAGAAAGATCTCGTGGGGCGGGTGGGGGACATACTTCAGGGGATTTATCTCCCTTTCCTCATGGAGAGGTGCAGCGCCAAGCCGGTGTGCTTGCAGTGTGGGCTTTCTCCCCGTCTCAGTTCTTAAAAATGGCTTTGAGACTGTTGCTTTCTTAAAAGCCATTGTCTGATCTCTTCTTGAAAATGAAGACAACGTATTTACAAAAGGAGGGGTCACTTGGTGTCAGGCACTGTTCTGCAGGTCAGTCAGTGTCCAGAGGTGGATTTCACCTCCCATTTCTCTGTCTTGAGCCTCTTAAGACCTGTCAAACCCCAAAGTTTTCAAGCTTGGTTGTTATCTGAGCCTGGGGCATCAGCGCAGGAGAGTGTCCTGGGTAACAGGGATGGTCACTTCCAGAAAGATGGGGGTGGTGGTTCTGCTTTCCCTCCCAGTCTTTGCTCTGCCCATGGTTTGAAACAGAAGGTTTCTGGTGCTGGGCAGAGCAGCCCCGCTGGTGTGGTCTGTCCAAAATGATGCAGCTGCTGCCTTCTCTCTGCAGCCCTGTGTATGGGTTCATCTTCCTGTTCAAGTGGATTGAGGAGCGCAGGTCACGCCGGAAGGTCTCTACCCTGGTGGATGAGACGTCGGTGATCGACGATGACATCGTTAATAACATGTTCTTTGCTCATCAGGTAGCCTGGAGGCGAGGGGAAAGGGGGGGGGCGGTGTCTCGTGTGACACCTCAGGGAAGCAACGTGGTACTGAGAGGCTGCACTGCTCTTACTGGTCCTGAGGGCAGCTCCTCTTTCCTGGGAGTCTCTGCCCTGAGCTACAAGTTGGAGGGAATCCAGCAAGGGGTGCGAGCCTGTCCGTGGCCTGCACAGTGACCAGATGCTCATGGGGGCATGGTGTGGCTTGCTAAATGAGACTGACCTCCTCCCTTCTCTTGAGAGCGAAGGTCAAGTCAAGCCGAGCTTTCACAAGTGGTTCTCGCATCAGTACTTTTCAATTGATTATTGTTGACTCCGAGGGGTTATTGAAGGATTGCCTTGTTCCTGCTGGTTAAGATGGTCCTTGTGTCACCCTCCAGCTGATCCCCAATTCCTGTGCCACCCATGCCCTGCTGAGCGTCCTCCTGAACTGCAACAATGTCGACCTGGGCCCCACGCTGAGCCGCATGAAGGATTTCACCAAAGGATTCAGCCCTGAGGTAGGGGCGGAGGTGTGCAGGGCTGCGCACGGGTGGCGCATGTGAGTCTGCCCCTCGCTCCCCTCTCAGGATGATGCTCTAGCCAGCTGGCTCCTTTCCAGCCCTTCGTGGCAGCACGCTGCGTCAGCGTTGCCTCTTCTCTCTCGTCTTCCTGCCTTGCCTTGCTCAGAGCTTTGGTGCCCTTACACTGGGCACAGCTCTGAGCTTTCTGTCCTGTTATTCCCTAGCCCAGGTGCATTCTCTGTGATCAAAAGTCCTCTCTCCTACCTTCAGACCTATCTTAAAGTCTGTGTTTCTCTCTAACTGTAATTTCTTTAGCAGAAATTGTGCATTCTTTTCATCTTGAGTTTTACCTGTAACTCAGCAGAGCAGAGGATGTGTTGAAAGTTGCTCTCCCAGTCCTGCATATAGATGCAGGGAGGGAGTGAGGAGCCAGTGGGTGAAGCATTTTGTTTGTTTCCTGTCACTTCTCAATTGTTTTCCTCTCTTGCTCTTCGCTGCAGAGTAAAGGCTATGCCATCGGCAATGCCCCAGAGCTGGCCAAGGCCCACAACAGCCATGCCAGGTGAGTAAGGGGGGGTCTCACAGCTTATTTTCGCTGAAGGAGGCAGACTCTGCACTGACCTCTCACCTCTCTTGCCCTTGTAGGCCGGAGCCACGGCACTTGCCGGAAAAGCAGAATGGTATCAGCGCTGTGCGAACCATGGAGGCTTTTCATTTTGTCAGTTATGTTCCCATCAAGGGACGGCTGTTTGAGCTGGATGGGCTGAAGGTCTATCCCATTGACCACGGTAAGAACCTGCCTGTCCCTACTTGTTGACACAGTCGAGTAGACACCCTGCTATGCCCAAATGTATGTATTATTTTTCATGGCCACGAAGCGTTAGCTAACGTTTGTGGAGAATCACTCCAGAGGCTCCCAGATTTGTCCTGAATTTTGATAGCTCATTTTGGAGCCTGTACGCTCGGAACTGTCTAGAAGGCAATTATTTCTAAATATATTGCATTGCTTTTTCCAGCCTTGCCATTTTCCTCCCCAGTTGCTCAGGGTCATAAGGTCCTTCTGCAGCTCTGAAATAACTCGGTATCGCAAGCAGTATTTGTGTCCTCCTTACCTTTCCCTTGTGCCAAGTAACCGCTGTGTGTTGAGGCACAAGGTCCCAACGTAGATCCCCGCAGGCTGCTCAGGTTATTCCCTTCTCTTACAACTTGACCACTAGTTCTGTCTTTCAGACGCTTTCTTATCCCTGCTAGGACTTTGCTTCTGTCAGGCCCTTTGGTCAGGTACCCACTTCATGTGCTTGGGTTTCTTAAGCGTGGCACCAGATCCAGTGGCAGGTGGATTCCAGAAGGAGCTGGGATTTCTGTGGACTTTGTGAGCCCAGAGCCTGTGAATTGCTTGTGGTCTGTAGGGTTCAAAACTCACCTTTCTGCCCTGCAGATAACTCACGTTTTCCATTCGGAAGGCAGAGGCAGGGGGTTCCACGTATGGGCTGACAGTGTGGTCCTTCTGCCTCCTGGGCCCCTTCTTGACTTGCTCCCTGGTATGTAAGGGAGCCATGAGATTGCTCTGAGTCTGAAGCAGGAGCCTTGGCCTGCTTTGCTAAGTCCAGCTTTGTCTCCTTATCACAGGGCCCTGGGCTGACGACGAGGAATGGACGGACAAAGCCAGGAGAGTAATCATGGAGCGCATCGGCCTGGCCACTGCAGGGTAATGTCCCAGGCCGTGGTGCAGGCACTGGGCCCCTCACCGTTTTTCCCTGGATTACTTCTACTGTGGTCTCTGTGCAACAAGTTGTGGAAGTGGGGTTGGAGAATGTTGCTTGGGAAGGGTGCAGGTGCACTGCCTCCTTGCCTTCTCGTGCCTGCAATTTGCCTGCCCTCAGAGCACGCAGAGAAGCCGCACTCTCTGTGCGATGCAGAGTCCCTGCAAATGGCCACGCAGGTAAGGGTGGCCAGATTAGGTCCCTGTTAGCTTGAGTCTGTAGGAGAAGGAATGGTGCTTCTGGTCCTGAGCTGGGCTTGGGCACGAGGGTGATGGAGCACTGGCACAGGTTGCCCAGGGAGGGTGTGGAGTCTCC
Source organism: Pelecanoides urinatrix (assembly GCA_013400755.1). Lineage (NCBI taxonomy): Eukaryota > Metazoa > Chordata > Aves > Procellariiformes > Procellariidae > Pelecanoides > Pelecanoides urinatrix. Next base: position 74,800 of record VZTQ01010260.1, on the reverse strand, counting down.
ATCCTTGGAGATACTCAAAAGCCACCTGGATGTGGTCCTGAGCAACCAGCCGTGGGTGACCCTGCTGGAGCAGGGGTTTGGAGCAGATGACCTCCACAGGTCCCTTCCCACCTCAACCAACCTGTGACTCTGTGAAGGGTGTTTTGCACTGTGGCTGAAGTAACCTTGCTCTGCTTCTTCAGCCAGTGTGAGGTTGACTTGGTTTTGGGGGAAAAGCCTCCCGTGTGTTGGTGTTAAATGCCCAGGCAGGGGAGGTGCAGCCTGGAAAGAGCCCGCAGGAGGTGTGCGGGGAACAGCTGGCAGCCTGCTGACCCCCCTTGCTGGGAGATGGGATTTCCACCGACAGCTCGCAGCTGACGTCTGCTGTCCCTTCCTGCAGGGAGCCGTACCACGACATCCGCTTCAACCTGATGGCGGTCGTGCCTGATCGGAGGATGAAGTACGAGTCCAAACTGCACATCCTGAAGATGAACCGCCAGACTGTGCTGGAGGCCTTGCAGCAGGTAGGACAGCCCAAGCCCTGAGAGAGTGTGAGCCTGGGGTGCGAATAGGCTCTGCTGTCAGGGCATCACCCTGTGCTGTAGAGGCCCTGGATTTTATGGGTTTTTTTTGGCCTTGGGAAATGTCTTTTGGGAAGAGGAGATAACCAGCCTTGTTGCTTGGCCTTTTGCTGCTCACCTGGGAGGTTATCCGTGGTGTTGTTGATTGATTGTGTGCATGGACGCTTGGCGGTTGGCTCACCTTCGCAAGTTCTCCTTATGCAGTGCTTGAACAGGAGGGATATGGTTTGTGTCACCCCAGTCCAGCACTCACTTTCTGTCATTTGCCTTCAAGCTTATCCGAGTAACTCAGCCTGAGCTGATCCAGACCCAGAAGTCTCAGGATTCTCAGCCTCCGGAAGAGGCAAAGCCAGCCAGCAGCAAGACTGTGACTCCAGAGAGCGCCCATCCAGGTAGACCCCCCGTACCAGAGGTGTTGCCAGCCAGCCAGCCTGGCCTGCTGTGGAGCGAGTACAGGCTGGTGACGGTGGTTGGCTGACCTGGAGCTTGAGGGAGTTTTGTGGTCAGCTTCACTTTCTTTTCTCCAAGCCCAGCTCTGTGCTCATTGTGCTGGGGTGTGGTAGCACAGAGCTGTGCCTGGGAGAAGCGTTGGAGGGACGTGGAGCTTGAAAATGGGAGGGCTGAAGCTTAGGAACACTTGTGACAGCTGGAGGTGGAATGGGAAGTGGGTGTGATGGTCTGGTGGAGCATAAGAGCTCTTCTGCCACGTGGGGTGGGCAAGGGGTGGCAGAGGAATTGAGTAAAACTCGATGGTGCTGGTCATAAAAGGCTGTGCTGTGCTTGTACGGCAGATGGCACCGATGAGCCCGCCAGCCAGGGCCACCCCGCGGCCACACAAAGCCCACCCAACAAATCCAAACCAGTGGCAAAGACGTCAGCGAGCAGTATCAACGGGGCGCCTCCAGCAAACCCCAACCCCATCGTGCAGAGGTTGCCAGCCTTCCTGGATAATCACAACTACGCCAAATCCCCCATGCAGGTAGGCTGGAGCTCCAGGCCAGCAGCACGCCTGACTTGATCTGAGCTTTTCAATTCCAGTCCCTGACCTCCATGGGACTATGGCTGTCAGCCAGTCTAAGCCCTGCCCCTGCCTTGCAGCCTGCCCGCCCTTGCACTAACCCAGGCTGGAAGGTGAGGGTAAAGACTGACCTGGCAAAAGAGGTTAGCGTTAATGTGGGTCAACTGAGCAAGCATCGGGAAGAGTCCCCTGTCCCCTCTTGGATGGGGCGAGCCCCGGTGCTCGGCTGGACCGAGGACGTGTCCGCTGGGCCCTCCCTCCTTACCCCGCTGCCGGCAGGCCATCAGCAATGGTGTTTTGCAGGAGGAGGAAGACCTTGCGGCAGGAGTGGGTCGCAGCCGGGTCCCAGTCCAACAGCACCAGCAGTACTCGGACGATGAGGATGACTACGATGATGACGATGAGGAGGAAGTTCGTAACACCAACTCGGCCATCAGGTGACAGCTTGAGCCGAGGGCGAGGGGCAGGGAGCAGACATTTGCAGAACCACCAGCAGAGACTTCCAGATCTCTTTCCTGAGCGCTGTTAGCTGTGTTAGAGCCTGCACCTGTGTGTGCCATTAGGGCTGTTCTCGTGGCCTGTTATTTTACTCACTGGATTTTGTGAAGCCCTTTTGTAGCTCTTCACAATCAACTCTGTATTTTGGCTGCCCTGAGTAACTGTGTATCGGCAGCAAACTTTGGGCTTCTCTGCTTTCCCCCTTTTCCAGATATTCCCAAATAAATGGAATAGCTCAGCTCTGGGGGGGCTCCTCCATAGCTCCTTCCTGCTAGGGCTTTTCTAGTGCCACTGGTGGCTGTGTGGGTGGTGCAGCTTGACCTGCAGAAGGTCACCTGGTAGCTGATAAATCGCTGTATTTTGTGGTTGGAGGGCGGAGGCTGGCTGCGCTGCATTGAAGGGTGCCTGGTGGTCAAGGAAACGTGGTGTGCCCTGCCTGGGGGGCTTAATTTCTCCAAAATGAACCTCAGTTCCCCAGTGCCGATTGCCAAATCAGCTCCTGGTGACAGTGTTGGCGTGCTCAGATTGCTGTGAAGGTCAGCAAGGTGGGGTCACAGCAAGGCTGCTCTTGGGGCTTCTGGAAGAAGAGCAGGGATACGCAGCACCCTTTGGGAAGCCCCCTGTGCCCCCTGGCTGCGTAGGAGTCCCTGTAGCTGAGCGGTTCGGTGGGGTGGGGTGCTGTCAGAGAAGCTGGTAGCAGTGGGGACGACCTAGAAGTGTTTCAGGCCTTGCTTCGTCCCAGCAGACAGCCTGGAGTGCTGAGCGTGGAGCTGGCAGTGCCTGTGCTGGGCCTCCACCTCCTTCCACCAGCCACTCACCTTCCCTGCTGTGTTCCTGGGCAGGTACAAAAGGAAAGGGCAGGTAAAGCAAGAGCATGTGACGGGGGCTGCGGATGGCAAGCTCTCCGTCCTCCAGCCCAACACCATCAACGTCCTGGCTGAGAAGCTGAAGGAATCTCAAAAGGATCTTTCCATTCCCCTGTCCATCAAGACGAGCGGCGGGGGTGCCGCCATGGCGGTGGTCACCCACTCTCAGCCCTCTCCCACCCCCAGCAACGAGAGCACGGACACTGCCTCCGAGATCGGCAGCGCCTTCAACTCCCCGCTGCGCTCTCCCATCCGCTCGGCCAACCCCACCCGCCCCTCCAGCCCCGTCACCTCCCACATCTCCAAGGTGCTTTTCGGCGAGGAGGACGGCCTGCTGCGCGTCGACTGCATGCGCTACAACCGGGCCGTCAGGGACCTGGGGCCCGTTATCAGCACCGGGCTGCTGCACCTCACGGAGGACGGCGTGTTCTGCCCGCTGGCTGTTGCAGGTAGGTGCCTGCCAGCTTGTGGGAGGGGGGTGGCATCTACCCTGTGGTGACGGGACCGTGTCCTTTGACTTCAGGAGTGGATACCAGTCCTTTGCAATGGCTCCTAACGCTTCCTTCCCTTGTGCGCAGATGGGGGGAAAAGCTCCCCCGCTTCCCTCAAACCCGGTGAAGAGGCCCCGGTCGCAATCAAACTGGACGAGAAGGAGGGCAGTGAGGCCAGTGACAGCAAAGAGAAGGTGGGACTTGGCAGGACCAGTGATCACCCTGGGGGGGAAAAGTATTCTCCCAAGGTGAGTTTTGTGCTGCTACAGCCCTGGGAACGTGGAGCTCCCTGTGCTCACCCAGAGACGCAGCAGCGCTGGCAGTGACCGAACCGCATGTGCACGCTGTCCCGCTCGCGTGTCGCCGCAGCCATCCCTCAAGGCACAGGGCAGTGCAGGTTTTGTGCCTTGCGTCACCTCGGGGACATTTGCCTTGGCAGTGGGCAGAGCCGCTGCCTCCCGCAGCTGAGACGTTCGGCGTGCTGCGCTCTCCTTTGGGCCAGGGGCTGATGGGACCCTGCACCCCCAAATCCCAGCCTGCTGATAACTTTACTGCCTGTCTCTGCCCTCCAGCCAGAGACAGGAGCAGGCTCGGGTGGCACAACCATATCAGGGCTCCCTGGAGGAGAGCTGGCTAGAAACTGTTTTACTCAAAAGGGAAATCTTCAGATTTTGTTACTGGGAAGAACCAGGCCCTGGGGTGTTTCTCAGGCATGCACGCAACCCTTCCCCCTGTCCCAGAGAACCGGGTACATGGGGCCGGGCCAGGCTCTGGCAAAACGCAGGTCCTCTGGGGCTGGCTGTAGTGCCGGCTGGTCAGTCACCCTCTGACTCAGAAATTCCCTACAATAAACTGCTTTTTTTTTTTTTTTTTCTTTTTCCTTTTCCCCAGCAAGTTTTTTGCTTTGATGAATCCTCTCTTTCCCAGCACAGAGAGGGACACCCACCAGCTCACCCCGCTGGCTCCTGGGCTGCAGCAGGGGTCCGTCTGCTCATGTTTGCTCTGCTTGATCCTGGCAGGAGCTGCTGGCACTACTGAAGTGTGTGGAGGCAGAGATTGCGAACTACGAGGCCTGCCTGAAGGAGGAGGTGGAGAAGAGGAAGAAATTCAAGGTATGTTTGTTGATGGCTTGTTTGTGTTGCCGATTTAGCTCCCTGAGGGCTTCTGTCTGGGGTGTCTTTATGTCAAAGTGGAGGGAGGGTGTTTCAGCTGAGAACAGCCGTGGGGAGCATTTGGGGTCCCTTTCCCGTTACCAAACAGCAAAGCTCCCGCCAGGACAGACCAAATCCCCTGGGCAGCACTAACTAGCGTGAGGAGGATGGTGGGGCACTGCAGCTGGGCCACAGCTGAACAGCACACTGACAGGAGGAAGAAGGGAGGCTCTGCCCCGAGGCCTGGCAGGATTCCTCCTCTGCCCACTTTGCCTCTTCCCAGCTGCCCTTTGTGGAAAATGCTGGCATCTGAACTGGGATGGAGACCATCCCAATTGTGCACTGGCCTGAGCTGGGCTGGGAGCTGGGTCCCTTCCTGCTCTGGTCTCCTTGGCCTGTGGGATGGACCAAGCATGCTGGTTCTTTGCCCCCTGTTAGCTTTGAGCTCTCCTTTCTCCCTGCCACCTGTTTGTGGATTACTTGTGGATTTGTCATCTCTTTGTAGATCGATGACCAGAGGAGAACCCACAACTACGACGAGTTCATCTGTACCTTCATCTCCATGCTGGCCCAGGAAGGTGAGCCGTGCTGCGCAGCCGAGGGGACGGAGCACGGGGTTCAGATTCAGCTGGGGGGGGCTGCACTAAGCGGGGCAGAGCAGCAGCTGGGAGCCTGGGAAGCTCACCCTGCCCTGATCTCTGCTTCTGCCAGGCCCGGGGCATGAGGTAGTGCTCAGTCTGGGGAGCCACGTCTCCTTCTGATTTCATAGTCCCAGGAGCAGCCCACTGATGGATTTTGGGTGAGAGAGGGAGGGCTGCACTCTGGCATGGGCAACACCAGCACTCCAGCCTGGGACATGTCTGTCTGCCTCTCCCCCTGCAGGCATGCTGGCCAGCCTCGTGGAGCAGAACATCTCCGTCCGCAGGCGGCAGGGAGTCAGCATCGGCCGTCTGCACAAGCAGAGGAAGCCGGACCGCCGGAAACGCTCCCGCCCGTATAAAGCCAAGCGGCAGTAGCCTGGGAGTCAAGACTGTGAGAAGCAGCAGCCGGGCTTTGTGGCTTTGGGCAGTGGCACTTGGATCTATGTTACCCTTTGCCCAAGGAAGAGGGACCACATAACAAGCCCTCAGCGGAGGTGACGCCTGGGGACAAAGAGAAACTGGGTTTTCTTCTGAGCCCAAGTTGTGAAAGGTGGAAACGCGTTGTCTTGAGGGGAGTCCCTGCAGCTGCAGCAGAAGGCAAGCCGGAGTGCCCAGCTGCCTGACCGTGCCACAGCAGTGCCCGGGTGCCATGGGCCCATGTCTCGGCACTGTGGCTGAGGACTGCGGCAGGAGGGGAAGAGTCCACCCCACTGGTGGCAGGCCTGGCATTGTGGGAACGCCGGCGATGCTGACGTGAGGCTGTGCTGGCCACAGCTCGCTGTGGCTTGCGTCCTCCTGCGTCCAGGCCTTCAGCTCTGTGCTTCCCCAGGACATTGGTGTCTCTGTTTTCTATCCCCCTCCCTCCCCAAAATTTATTTTTGGTTCTGACCCACGCTTTGGCCATTGCTGAGCGAGGCGGCTCCTGGACAGAGCCCATTTTCCTGCATCCACCCCTGGCTGTGCTGCCCAGCTCCCAGAGCTGGCCAACGTGTGGCCAGGCAGTCCTGCCTTGCCCTGCCCTCGCTGCTCTGGGGATGGCAGCACCCCCTGCCAGCGCAGCCAGGCTCCCCGGTGGGCCTTGGCAGCTCTGTTGCTGGGTGAGGATGGGTGGGCTTGTCCCTGGAGCTGGGCCTTGTGCCCAGCCCTCCGTGGTGGTGGTGGGGGGCAGCGCGTGGCTCTGCTGCCATGGCTGCTTTCCTGGGGACCAGCTCTGTGGCCTTGGCAGTGCCTGTAGGTCACGCGGGTTTGCCCCAGGCCCAGTCCCCAGAGAAACCCAGTGAATTATGAACAGACCAAGTTCATAGAGTGGCCTCGGTGCTGCTGGGCTTGGCACCGGGGTGGATGCTGGCCGTGGAGTCACTTGGTGCCCTTGGCGAAGGCTTTCAGCGTTGCTGTAATGCTCCAGGTGGGATGGGGACTGCAGCGGCGGGCGGAAGCAGTGGAGGGAACCTAAAGCTTCTCCTCCTACCCAAGCCGCTCGCTGGCTGCTACCCCAGAGCTTGCTGGGGGCAGCAGCCCCTTTCCTACCGCAGCAGGCTGCTGCCTCTTACGGGCTCCTGCACATGGTCTTCTCCTGCTGTCCCCAGCAGCTGGCAGAAATAACAGTAGCCAGAGGTCAGCACCTCTCTCCAGAGAGGTCCTGAGGCACAGCTGGGCCAAGGGGAGCTGCCACAGGAGAGGACTGAATTTTGCAAATGTGCAAATTTGTACAGATCTTGACTATGGAATGAAACTCTTCTTTTGGTATTTGTTGAAGGGAAGAAAATCCTTCTGTCTCTTGCTGTGTCTAGTATCAAGTTCTGTAAATAATGGATCTGTCTGAAGGAATAAAGCTATCCTGTAACAGCCAGCCAAGGGAGGGGTGTGCGAGGGAAGGGACAGGGGCTGGGAGCACCAGTCCCTGCTCCAGGCCCTGTTGTCCCTACTGGCAGCTCTTCTATGGTGCTAAAAACTTGAGGTAATTGTGGGGATTGCAACACCAGGTGAATGTGATGCTTGTGGAGCCAAGCTTGATTTATTGACACAGCTCAGAAGCAGGAGAAGAGGGGGAGCGGCTGCTGGCAGTCAGTGCTTGGCTCCTGCTGCCTGCCCGCACTGCCTACCTCTGTGCAGGACGGCGGAGGCCCCGGCTCAGGCCCTCAGCTGGGATGGTTTCCTGGGCTGTGTGGGTTTTCTGGCTAGAAGTCCAGGGCGCAGATCAAGGCTGTGCCCCGTTTGATCCAGTGCTTCTGCGGCTTGTCCGTAGGGATCTCCACAGCAATTACGTAGTTGGTGGAGTGGCCCGTTGTTGACAGTGTGCCTGTAATAGCGGAAGCAAGGGCAAGAGGGTGGTACTGCAGCCCTGGCTGCTGCACATTGACCAGGGAGTCCCTTATAAATGACACCATGTGAGATCCCCTGTCCCGTTCCTGTGCTAGATGACAGGCTGAGCAGGCCTGGGGGAAACAGGCTTGTGTATTTTTGGGTGTGGGCTTGAGGAGAGCCTGGCCAGAGGCACTGCTGCATAGTCAGGGTGCCTGGCTGCTCCGCCTCCATGACCGCAGCAGGGGAAATCTTTTTCTCCCTGGATGGTCTCAGCCAATGCTGCCTCACTCCATGCCAGTGTGTCAGGAGGAACGCCCGCAGGCTCTCCTGGGGTGCCCTTCCTAGCTGCTTCTACAATCTCCCTTGCTTCTGGAGACATGTCTTTAGGGCACCTACCTGCGCGAGTGAGAGTCTTATAGATTGGGCACAGGTAGATGCCGGTGGCCAGAGGCTTGCGGTTGGGGACAGGAAGCAGCCATATGACGGCCATCTCTGTGTAAAGCTCCTTGGGGCGCGACTCCGCTAGCTGAAACGCAGCGGGGTCCCAGCGGGCACCTTCAAGAAACAAGCCGTGGATGTAGCAGCCTTCATCGGGATGGCGAGTGAGCTCGCTCACCGACTCCTTCATTACCTGCAGAGGAGAGCGGGCCCAGGGCCCTGATCTAGGCGTGTCCCTGGAGGCTCAGCCCCAAGGACCCCCTTAAGCTGCTCTTAGTTAAGGCAGCGCTGCCAAAGGGGAGCCTGCCCCAGCTCTCAGATGGGCTGGGCTGGGTATTCTGGCATCTCACATCATGAGGCTGTGGGGCGGCCTGTGCCAAAGCCTGTGGAGGGGGATGTGAGCAGGTCTGGAGAGGCAGAGAAGCCTCTGCTTGCCTCGTGGAGGTGTCAGGCAGTGTGGGTGGGTGTATCTGAGCACAAAGGGGATGATGGGGTCCATGGGCAGCTGTACAGCTAGTGGCTTCACCTCTTCAGCAGGTCAGGGCTAGAACTGCTGCCTTTGTGGCCTTCTAGCAGTAGATTCAAAAAAAAAAAAAAAAATCCAGAAAAATCCAGAGCTGACCTTGAAGCTAAATGAGATGGTGTCAATGGAGATGGCAGACTTCCTGGCGAAGTTCTGCAGTGTCCCAGTGAGGAAGGCCTGGGGGAAGAAGAACCCGCTGATCCAGAACACGGAGGGGATCCCGTGGCTGATCCATTTCTGCAGGAATTCAATCCGCTGCACCAAATCGTTCACCCAGGATGCCAAGGGCTTCAGCGACGGGTAGGCCTGCGGGGGACCCACAGAGGAAGGCGTTGAATGCAATCGAGGACACCCTAGACCTTGTGCCCCAGTTGCCGACAGCTGCCCAGAGCCCAGGGCTTCATCCAGCCTGGGGCTGGGAGCAACTGCGAGCCACACTAGGCAGGAGACATCTCCACGCCAGTGGAGCAAGAGCCAGCTCCACGTGAGACATCCCAGTCCAGCTGTGGTGGTTGATGACCCGTTCCCCTGGTTTGGGTGAGCTCCTGCAGGCAGCTGGGCTGGCCGGGGCACGTACCTTGACATTCCACATCTCGGGGACCGTGTTGTTGTACAAGCTGCTGGCCATCAGCTCCAGCTGAGAGGACATGACGACCAGGCCCTTGAGAGCTTTCAGCAAATCCTTCAGTGTCTGAGCAATCACCTCCAGGAGCCTGTTGTACCTAGAGAGAAAGAGCAGAGCGACTCAGCGCAGTGGTTTATCGCCCGTGACTGCCCAGAGAGGGTATGGATCTCTGTACGACAAGTGAAGCTCCTCTATGTAACCCCTAGCCCCATTCCTCTTTAATGGGGTCTCATAGCTGCCCCCCCAGCCCTGAATTGCTGACTATAGCGGATGGAGACACTGATCGGTCCTTACAGGACAGGGGTCAGCTGAAGGTCCTGGCTGGGACAACACAGTTGTTAGCATGGCTGCCAACCCCACTGCCACGCTCAGCAATGAGGTTCCTCAGAGGTGGGTGGCAGCAGGGGCCTGCACATCTCGGTGGTTCCCAAGGGACCAGCCGGTTGCTGGCCCAGGACATGATCCCACAGGGGTTTTACCTGATCACTTCCTGTACCAGCACTGTGTTCATGGACTCTTCGTAGAGCAGTGGGTATTTGTGGATCACCTCCTGCAGGTTCATGGGGGCAGGCAGCTTTGCCAGAATGTCCTTGGAGGTCTCCTCCACGAGCTGGAAGGAAGGCAGAAGTGGGTGAACATCCTCCTAGCCACGGCTGCCAAGAAGGGGGAGAGCTAATGCCTGGATGGCAGAGCCATTGCTGGCACCCAGCAGGCAGGGTGGCACCTGCTGAGAGCTGGTGTTTGTGCTCGCTGCCTGTACCGGGTACTGGCTGCCAGAGCACTGACGGGATTGGGGCACCCACCTCTTCCCTGCTGCGGCCTCCCAGTGTGAAGGTCTTGGGTTGCAGCTGTGTAATGGCCCCCAGCAGAGCAAAGGTCTCATTCTGAGCGAAGGTGATGTTGGCATTGTCGTGTAAACCGAAGAGCTCTGGGCTATCATTGAGCGGCAGGCTCTTGACGTACTGGAGGTATCCCTGGAGAGGAAGTGAGGCCAAGAGCACAGGGATAAAGCTGTGCTGCCCCTTCGAGCTGCTAAGGGGCTGGCCCGAAAGAAATGACTGGTTGCTGGATAAGCTAAACCCAGCAGATCTAAACCCAGCAGATCACAGACACAATTGGGAGATATTCCTTGTCTTGGTGTTTGAGATTCATTCATCTGACTTTTATACAGCTCTTGGTCCCCTGTCACAGCCAGGAAACACAACTTGCAGCTTTGACTTAGGGACAGCTTATGTGTGCCCAGAGCAAGGCTTGCTGACGCAGGACTCGGGCTGCTGGGGAGGCTGATAGGGTGGCAGCTCCTCTGAGCCAGGTTTGGTGGCTGAGTGGAGGCCATGGCCATGGTTTGTGGTCTGGCTGGGAAGTTAAATTGCACTTGTGTAGAAGCAAACACATGCTATGAGAACAGGCAGCTTGGCAGTGAGCTTCCTGCTGTGTCTCCTGCAGAGCTCCCAGGTACTTTAGGAATGGGATATCAAAATGATTCAGAGTACAAAAGCTTTCAGCTGGGGAACTCTGGTGATAGCTGCTACCACCTCCTGTGCACAGGGACATGATTTTCCTCCTATTGCTTGAAACAAATGCAACTTCCTGAAAGCAGCTGAAGATCTCCAGGTTCTTACAAACTTATATTCCCCCAGGGAACTGGAAATGTGGTGGGTTTCAGGGAGGAGTAGATCTCCTTTGCACTATGACAATCTCCCTGGATCTATAAGCTGCAATTTGTTACTTGAGTACTTACGTCAAGGTCAGAAGAGGTACTGATCTGCTTGTAGATCCCCGATTCAGAATAGGCAAACTCAGGAATTAAAACCTCAGGCTTGTAGAAATCTTCCAAAATACTCATGATGCAGCGTCTGTCCCAGTCATCAGTCACACGGCCACCGTAGTTGATCTCCCCAGCTGTGTACTTCAGAACCTGTGAGGGACCCCGCCATGGCTTTCCGACCCACACGTGCATCATGAGCCCATTCCCTCCACAGGAGGGGCCAGCTCACGCACTTACCTTGTACGGGATGTCTGTGTATTCGCTCAAGAACATCTGCAGCTGACTGATGCAAATGCGTAGGTCTCCATCTGTGAACTCATATGGGATGTTGAACCCCAGAGGCCCAAACTTTCTCCTCTCCAGCATGTTCCCATGGAAGAAGCAAAGTGACAGCAACAAGGATTTAAACTCTGTGACCTGTGGGCAGGGGAGCAGGGAGAAGAGGTGCTCAGCTTGGGAGGAGGCACCCTGGGATGGGGTCAGTTCCTGCTGTGACCTGGCAGAGGAGATGTGCCAATTCAGCAGTGCCAACCGGAGCCTGCAGAGGTGGAAACCTCAGTCAGACTGCTGTGCTGGGGAAGGCTGTGGCCCACTCCCTTGCTTAAAGAGAGCTGCAAGTGTCTTACTGCATGCCTCTGCAATCCCGTTGCTTCTGTTTCTCAAAGTGAAACTTCTAATTGGCTCACCACAGAGTAGATGTGGGCTTATGAGAAATACCACCAGCCCTTCTCTAGCATGTGAGAGCTGTAGCGGAGAGGAGGATCTATGCCTGGAGAGGAGCAACATCCAGGTGAAGAGCATACATTGGAGCAGGCACGGGCTGGGGACAGCAAACCAAAGCATGACTTGGGTCTTACCTTGGGGCAAGAATTCAAGAAGTCATCACTGAAACTAATATAGGACTTGAGCAGGTTGGCCTTGACCCCGCGGGGGGGCTCGATAGTCATCTTGGAGCCATTCTGGAGGATGGACACAGGGAAGTGGTTGCTTGGTAGACTGGTGAGCCAGAGGCGAAAGTCCTGATGCACCTGGAAATCCAGGAGGCAGCAAGTGCTCAGAGGGTGCAGGCACAGCTGCTGCAGCTGCTCCTGCACTGACCCTCTGGTTTTAAGGGGAACCTGTGGATGTGATTGAACTAGATCTGGGCTCCTCCCAGGGCTCCAGCCTCCTGCCTGTTATCCTCAGAGCGGGCAGGCTGCTCAGTAAAACAGCTCACCTTGCTGGGGTCAATGGCCTCGACGAGTCTCTCCAGTGAAGGCATCCAGCTGGGGGCCAGGTGGCAGTTCTGGAAGAAGACCCAGTTGCCCTGCTCCATGGCACTGTGCATCATGGCTTCAGCACGGGAGCCCTGAGGAGGCAGATAAGAAGAGCTCAGAGACCCTGGTCCATCGTGGGTTGTGCCCTGCTGAGCTGGACAGGGAGACAGCTGCTGGGTGGAAGGACCGCTTTCCAGAGCTAAGCCTGGCTTTGTCCCCATGGCTTAAATGGATCTTCGCTGTCTGATGGCACAGCATGGGCCCTTTCACAGCTTTTGCAAGCCTTTGTGGGAGGGTGGAGGGAATAGAAGAACTGGGGATGGATTCAGGAAGTTAGAGAGCACTACAGGGGCAACTGCTGTAGCCCCCACCAAACTGGCTCCTCCAGCTAGCAGAAGGTTGGTGAGTAAGGGCCCTGGGGCAGGAGGGTGTTTTCACTGTGCTGCAAGGGCGTTTGACCTGCTTGGCACTAGGTGAGATCGCTGGGAGTGCCAGCAGGACAGTGCTGCCCCAGGTGGGCACCAGCAGCTTACCTGGCCTTGGCCCAGAGAAATGGCAGAGAGCTTTTGGGAGAACTTCATTTCTTCAGCAAACTTGTAGAGTTCGGCAGCTGGGTCAGTGCCTGGGGACAGCACGAACACCAGCGGGGTGGTGGCAGTGGACTCCTTGAAGACAACTGAGAGGTCAGTGGTCTGCAACACAGAAAGTTGGTCAGAGCAGAGGGGTCATAGCGGCACCATGCGCAGCACCTCCTCACCCTGCCTGGCCTCCAGCTCCTCTCCAAGGCACCATCGTGCTCTTGGGTGCTGAGGCCAGACACATGTTCAGTGAAGGCCTAGTACAGCTCTCCTCCAGCAGCATTAGGATAAGGGCAGTAACCACTTTCCCATTTGTCATTCAAACTCTTCTGTTGTATGCCTGCACTATGTGGTTTAACTAGTGGACATTAGGCAGGATATCCCTCATCTAAGACATGTTTCCCCAGCTGTGGGAATACTGCAGCGGCAGAGAGGCACGAGCACCCTCGCTGCAATTGGAAAATGTTGACAGCCCATTTACAGCAAACTCGAGGCCTCCTGATCCACTCCTGGCCCCACCAGCACTTCTTTTTGGCAGGTTACCTGCGGCTCAATGAAGTGTCGATCCAGGTTCAGTGCCACAAAGTCCTGCATGGCATTGGTGATCTTATCTGCCCGCAGGCACCGCAGAACCAGCAGCTTCTGGAATGCATCAAGCTCAGCCTCCCACTTCCCAGGCAGCAGCTCTCTGCAAAGCAATGAGGTGCATTTTGGGGGGGATGTGTCAGATCCTGCAGCTCCCCAGGAAGCACCCAAGTTGCCCGCAGGCAGCCCCTGAGGTTTCAGAAGGGACAAGGACATTCCAGCCACTTGGCTGAGGTTGTTGTCCATAGCTCTGAAACCATGAGCAGGCAAGGCAGAGCTGCTTCCACTGGGGAAGCACCCAGTACTGCTGGGCTAAGGTGTCATGTGGCTCTGCCTTGGCCAAGCAACACACACAGGCAAGGGCCACCCTTGAGGAGACAAGGCGATGCCTTGCGTGGCGTGGCACTGACTGTGAGCAGAGCCAGCACTGTGGCTGTATTGGCTCCTCGTGCTCTCCCAGGGATACCATTGTCTGCCGGGTGCAGTACAGCTAAGCTGACAAAGCAGAGGGCACTTGCCTGTGAGGCTTGGGGCTGTCAAAAATGGCCCTGAACGCTGCAAGGTTGGCTGCAAAATCATTGGCGAAACCAGAGAAGTTCTTCAGGTTGCTCAAGGCCAGGATGTCTCCCCATGCTCTTTCGTACAGCCAGGCCGGAGCTGGGTTCTCCTGCATCTCCTTTATGGTCCCTCCTGACAGCAGGTACCGCCACTCATCCTAGGAACAGGATAGGAGGTGGTCATGGATTATAGCCTACCTGCCTGCGCCTGAAACACGTGGGTTTAGGCCACATCCAAGTAAAATCCTGTAGTAACTTTCTGGCTGCCTCTTCTGCCAGGTGTGCGTGTCGAGGAGTAGGTGAACCGGAGGGTCTGGTGAGATCAACATCACAGTTCACCTGCCGCTAGCTTTTCTCTGTCTTCTAATCCCTGCCTGCTCCCTCTGAACTTGCTAACCTTTGCAGCAGTCTGGCAGCAAACTGGCAAAAGCTGCAGGTGATTCAGGCTAGGCAGCTCTGCATTTAGACACCGGGAAAGGTTTGAGATCTGAGTGGAGAGAGGCCCTGGGTTTGCCCACCAGCCTGCCAAGCCTGTCCCCAGCCCCAGGTAACAAGGCTCCTCTTCCACCCCGGCATGCTATTCTAGTGGACTGGACAGGCTGGACTTGAGTTCCCCTGATGGGATCCCATCAAAGGACCACGGTGACTTGCTCACCATATCAATCTGCCCATCATTCATCAGAATCCGGACGCAAACCAGGAAGGCAAACATGAACTTGTGCTTCTCAAAGAGGCTACGGCACACATTGCTGTAGAGACTGAAGGTGATGTAGTTGTTGATGTTCATAATCCGGTCCTTCACGGTGTCTGAAAAAAAACCCAACCAGACAAAGGTGGTGGGTGCTGTGGGTGATGTGGAGGGTGTTCTCCACATCAGCTGTCGATGCCTGGTCACAGGGGCACACCTGCACCCCGCCCAGGAAGGACAGACACTGTTCTCAAATACAGACTTGGCACAGAAACCCCTGTTCAAGGCTGTAAGACTCAGCACCCAGAAGAAAACACTGCCCCAGCACTGGGAGGGAGTCCACACTGTACCACAGCAGCCTACACGGGCCCAGACACCACCATCCTGGCTAACATGTGGTGCTGGGCAGGGAAAGCTGCCCCCATCCTGGCAGCAGCAGCCAGGACCTGTTTGTGGAGGTGGCTCCGTCACAAGCAGAGCCACACCATTACCAGGATGGCACATGCCTTGCCTGTGCCCTGGCACTAACATCCCTCCCGCCTGGTCAGACAGGGCAGCAGAGAAGTAGTGGGGAAGAGAACGGAGGGGAGGCTGTGACCACATCTTCCCTTCCTTTGTGTGGGCACAACTAAGGGCAGCTCTGGACCATGCTGAGAGCTGATGCAAGCAGGCATGTTTGCCTTGACTCTGCAGGTGTCCTAGCTTCTGCTGCCAGTAAGCCAGGAACGTGGGGTGAGGAAGAGGATGGGAAGGGGCCGTTCCAGGCAGGCACCTGCTTTCTTGGAGTTACTGATCCCTGTTAGGAAGATGTTGAGGAACCACTCAAGTGAGTACTGGTACATGGGGTCCACGTTGGACAGGTCTGAGACACAGAAGTAGAGGATTTGCGAGCGGACGGCAACAGGCACATATTGCAGGCGGGTGATGTTGATGTCCTTCTCTGTCTGCTCTGCCACCATTACCTTGGCCTGGGGGACAGAAGAGACATCATGATTAGTGCAGTGCTGGCGCGGGATGCACAGCCGCAGGGGGAGAGCACCTCCACCTCTAACCTGGATCTCCCCTGCCTTGAGCTTGGATGCCTCCAGCACTTTGATGAGCTCCAAATCATCTACGGGATTTCCTTCAGAAGTGCTGAGCCGATACAGGATCTGGTCTTCTACCTTCTTCAGCTCCTGACGCATCTCAGCATTGCTAACAATTAGTTGGTTTCTAGCTTCTTCTAAGTCAGGCCGCTCCGCAGCCACCACTCGTCCCAGCAGTTGGTCTTCCAAGCCACTACAACAAAAGCCATGGAGGTGAGGGTGGGGGCACAGGCCTGGAAGTTTGAGGACTGTGAGGAAGGAGGCTGAGCAGCATGGGCAGCTAATGGGGTAAGCAGATACCTGGGTGAGAGGGTGAAGTTGATGAGGGTGAGCTTCGTGGAAACCTCAGGGCTGTAGTGCGGGTTGGGCAGGTTGGTGGTGATGTACATCTTGAAACTCTCATGGTAGGGGATCACTGTATCCCCCAGCTTCAGCACTGTGTTGCCTTGTTGTTTGTAGGTCTGTACCGGAGAGGGACAAATGCAGGAAGGCTGGTTCAGCTACCTCTTGTGAGGGAAGGCATCCCGCGGTGCCCTGTGCTCTGCAGTGAGTAGAGAGTCTGAAGACTCTCTGGACAGAGGAGCTCAAATCTGCCTGGCAGACCTGAAGGCCTGAATCTGAATGCAGCAGCTGTATTCCATGACCCTGCCTGCCATACCAAGACGAAATGCCTGCTGGCAGGAGACTGGGGTGTGCAGGAGGCTGCTGACACATTGGAGCCCTGGCCAAGACAGACGAGCACAGAACAGGCAGCATCCACAAGTGCTGCCTGCCCAGAGAGACCTGCAAACCCACCAAGTCCCACTGCACCCCATCCAGATACCCCCTTCCAGCCCGGCCAGGTACCCACTGCGCTCCTTGCCAAGGTGAGACACAGAACCTGTTTCAGCAGGACAGGCTCGAGGGCTGGATCCAGCTCCTCGCCGACATTCTCCAGCAGGAAGGGCTTTCCGAAGGTAATTGAATTTTCCAGACTGCAGAGGAAGTCCCGGTCGCCCAGTTTGGCCACCTCCAAGCTGTTCACCTTCTCCTGAAAGGCAGCAGCGGAGGGCAGGGTCCCTGTGGTGTCCTGCCCACCTCTGGTGCATGGTACACCTCTCACTGGGTTGATTTAGCTCCCCAGAGCAGCAGAAATAATATCTTTTCTGGCTTAGCTAGTTTTTGGCTATTTGGCAAGCTTAGCTCATGTCACCAGGCTCTAGAGACAGTCCAACAAGGCAGCAGAAAGGGGGGGAATGGGGAGACCTCCTTCAAAGAGTCATGCCCCTGTGGAGCCCCACATTGGTAACTCCGAACTTGTTTGCCCGCAAAGTAAGAGCAGGTGGGTGGGAAAAGCCTTCAGGGAGCAAAACAGAAGCAGCTGCCCGAGCCTCCCACCTGACCCTTAAAAAAAGGGCAGTGAGTGGCTCTCTTTTGGGAGAGAAGAGGTGTGTGTGGGGTTTGTGTCCCCAGCACTCTAGCAGCAGGGACTGTTCTCACTAGTCAGGTAATGCTACTCTGATCCCTTCTGTCCTAGGGACCCTAAAGGCTGTTATGGGAGATGCTAGTGCTGTTCTGTGTGTTTTAGGGTGTGGTGAAGGATATAAGGCCCCCAGAATGCTAGTGCGGAACCATAATGGGAATTAGATGCCTTACTTGATGCCCCCCTCCTGCCCTGTGCTGATTCCCCCAAGCAGAGAAGTCTGCCTGGGATGAATATGGATGTGGAGCCTGTCTGGTGCTGGGAGGCTGGACTAGGACAGTGGGGGGTCTTGCAGCTCTGGAGCCCAAAGCCTGAGGCTGCTCTGTGCAACTCCTAACAGAAAGCTTTCCCCTATCCTGGCAGATCTGGCTTTCCTCCCCACGGCTCTTACCAGATTCTTGATCCATTTGTTTGCTTGTCCTTGGGGATCTATGTAGTGAGTCCAGCGCTGGGAGAATTGTGTTATTACCCCATTCTCCACAGATAGGGTGTCGTTGGGTAAGCCGGCAACCTAATGGGGCAGAAAAAGCTGATGGGAACACCTGGTAGCACAACACAGCTGACCAGAGAGAAGCCCTTCCTGCCCTGGCCCCTGTGTGGTCCCAGTGTGGCGGATAGGGGATGGTGGTGAGGACACCTTCAATAGCAGCAGAGCCCAGGGCTGCAGCTCTGCCTGAAGCAGCTGAGCTGTGGGACAGAGCTGTGCAGGCAGAGCTAGGCTTGGGCAGGCTACGGTCAGGACTTTTCTCTGAGCCTGTGGTTTGTAAAGGGGAAGCCTTACGGGTTAAGGCTGATGCCCTCAGAGCTGCTGCCACTGCCCTGTCCTCTCTTGCTTGTTGCACAAGGAGCCCTGGCAGCAATTCCAGCTCTGCAGTGTGGAGGTGCTTGGTCATTATTGAGCTGTTTGGTTTGGGGCCTGTCCTTTGGTACAGGTGATCCTAGTGAGTGGTGAGCTGAGTGTTTTAGCCTTTGCCTGAGGCACCTTCAGCCTGAAGTGTTGGGTTTTTCTGCAACTTGCCTGCCAGGAGCGGATTTCCATGGGGTCTCCAAGGGTGCTGATCAGGTTCGGCTCCTCGGTGTGAGGAATGTTGTTTTCTGACAGCTGCCTCAGCCACTCCTTGCACAGTGCTACGCGGTAGTGTCCCTGCCAGGAGAAGCATCATCATAGCCTTTCTCTCAGTTGCAGCTAGTCTGCTGTGAGCATCTAAACCCTCCTGTTTCCATTCAAATGGAACCCTGTGCAGCCTCTGGCACAAATGGGGAGAGATCCTGGAGGGATCTTGCATCCTTTTGCCCTATTCTTTTCTTTCAGCGGATCTGGCCAGCAACAGCAAGAGGCCAGGAGAGCAAAGCAGCTAACCGAGTCCCTCGCAGAGAGCATTGCACACTTACTGTAAAAGGGCCCAGGTAGGCCACAAAGCCAGCTGCAACCAGCACGTCCCCAGTGATGTTGTTGATCTTGTAATCCAGGTTCTCTATAGTGTCCTGCCAGCGCACCTTCTCATCAGCCAGGCTGTTTATGAGCTGTAGGATAAGTTGCACGTGTGAGAGCTGCTGTGTGGTCTAACCCTGTGTCCTGGACCTGCTGCTCTCTGGGTAATGCTAGAGGTGATCTGAGTGACCAGAGGTTGCAGGGTGGCCCCTACCATATCCTGAATTCTGTCCCCAGCTTTGAGCACTTAATCCTGGGACTACTGGGCTGCTCTCAGGTTTCCTGGAGACCCATTGCTGGCTGAAGAAGCTGTGCACAAGAGAACATCAGCTTTTCACACCAGTGCCCGACTAGCTTAGCTTCCCCAGTCCTGCTGTGCTGCTGAGATCTGGCTAGGCAGCTTCAACCTAGGATTGTCGTGAGTTGTGGGCACATGGAGGTTTTCACCACTGTGCTCCTTGACCTGAAATCAGGTTGTCTCATGTAAGCAGGCAGAACCCAGCTCTATCCCTTACCGTATCAGCGCGGCCCAGTCTCTGCTGACACTGCTCACACTTCATCTCCAACTCCTCCTTCTTGGCTATGCAGCTCTTGTACTTGGCTTGCAGCATGGCAATGCCACCTTCAACCTCCCTCAGGCGTTCCTTAGCTTCCTCAAGGACCTGCTGAGTGGCACGTAGGTCCTCTTCGGCCTCCCGCCAGGCTTGCTGGGGAAATGCACAAGCAAAACAGTGGATATGTTGCGTATGTGGCCAGGCTCTTCCCCAGAAAGCCAGAGGCCTTGGAGCAAGAGTTGGTTTTCCATAAAAGCACTAGCTGATACTGAGATCCTTCCCTGTATGACAAAGGTTGAGCTGCCTAACTCCAGGGGGACGTTCTGCAAGCCCAGGAATAAACGTAGGGGTGAGGAGGGCATTTCTGCATAGCTCCAAAAAGCCAAGAGCCTGTGCCAGCTTACACAAGCTCAGGATGTGGCCCACTGGTGAGAAAAGGTTCCTCCGCTTGCCCCAAAACAATAATAAGGAAATAGCTAGCCTTGGAGAAGATGAAGGTTGAAACACTGGTGAGATATGGGAATGCTTCTGTAAGTACAGTTTCTGCTGAGCCAGGAACTCAGCATTAAGAACAAGGTATCACTTCTGTCCCAGCATATTCTAGGCTGATTTCTTCTACTTTATTATATTCATGGGTTTTGGGGCTTTGGTCTGCCAAGGCTTGGTCTGAACATTAAGTCCTGACCTGCAGAAGGTGGTGATTCTCAGCATCTCTTGCAGAAGTCCTGTGTTCCCTACACCTAGAGCAAGCAGGTCACACTGTCTCTTACCCGCTTGGGCTCCACGACCTTGGCCACAAAGTGGTACTTGTGCATGGCACGCACCCACTGGCAGATGGAGGTGCAAGCTTTGGAGACCTTGGCGATGGCAGCTGGCTGAAACTCCTCACTGTCAATGTAGGGTTGGATGGCCCTGATCACAGTGTCCGCAATATTGTCCTGCAAGGAATGGTGGGAGAGAAATTAGATTGGTGATGAGGGTGCCAGAGATCTGACTGAGGAGGGTCTCAAAGGGCTTCCCCCAGGGCCTGCAGCCTGCCCCAGGACCTGGCAGGGTGGTTAAGGGATCGCACTGGAGCAAGAAGAATCAAATTGCTGCATGTTGAGGCCTAGGAGGCACGGCTGTGGGACTGGGTAAATCCCTTCCCATACCACTTCCATACAGCTCTTACACATGGAAAGAGAAGAGGGACAGAAAGGGAGGACCTGTGCATCTGGATCCCACTGCTCAAGGCTATGAAGTGCAGCCAGCTGACGTGAGGACTTCCAGGACAAATACATCCTCATCCTCTGTGTTGCCCACAAAGAGCTTTAAGCTTCATTGCTGTGAGAAGGATCTCTGTGAGGCAATACCCGATCCCTGGTCACAGCCTTCCCCTGCCACCACTTACCTTATCGTACTTAAACAGGCTGTCCAGGAACTTCCCTGGGTCCTGGAGAAGACCTCTACCTGGTTCCCAGTAGTCATCCACCTTGGAGCCTAGCTTTTCTCCTGGCACCCTTTTGGGCTTGATTCCTTTCATAATGCAGACGGCTTCAATCACCATCTTCACACCCAGGGGCGGCCGCTGCATCGCTCGTACCTTCAAAACCCAAACGGAGACAGTGGGTTGGCCTGGTTCTCTGAGATAGGGTGCTCATCCCTCAGCTGGCCCAGGGGAGACTGGGACCAGAGGCAGGACTTTTCGAGGATGCAATGCACAGGAAGGAGAGTGGTATTTGAAGGGAAAGCTGGTTATCAGAAAGGGCATGGAGCAAACTATAGGTAGGCTGGAAAAGCCTGCCCTGATGCTCTGATAGGTATATCTTACAGGCTGAAGATGTCTTAGCAAAGGAGCTAGACCTGTATGGCCTTGGGGAGGAGGCTGTATGGAAATGGAACACAGGCAGGCTTTCTCCCTTGCACTGTGGGCTCTCATTTGTCTTGTACCTCGCCGTAACAATGCTGTACCCCATGAGCTGGTCTGCAGCACTTGTGGTGTCTCTCTCAAGCAGGCAGCTAGGAGTGCTGCTGTGGCACCCTTGAGCTGGCTGTGGGTGTCAGGACCTTTAAGGGTGACTTCTGCTTTTTCCCTTCTAGTGCTGACCATCCCTGCCATGTTCAGCCAGAGATACTCTCAGGCCTTGCCACTGGACACAGTCAACAGAGGGGCAGAGTTTGTGGCGACGCTGAGGCTGGTCTACCCCCACGCAGACACCCTCTGTGAGAAGGACTTTGACTGGCTCTTTGACTGCCCTCAGACAAAGCAGTTCCTTGAGTGGTTCTGCAGCACGGTGGGTGAGGAGAACGTGCTGAGCCCAGCCGAGGTGGAGGCCTACGATGCCCTGCTGGCTGCAGGCAAGCCCATCCTGGAAGGGGATGCCCTCGAGCAGGCATTGCAGATGTGCTGCCAGGTCCCCCAGCTCCCAAGCATGATACCAGATGATGAGGGTCCCTCTCTGGAGGCCCTGCAGCAGGAGCTTCAGGAGCTGAAGGACTATCGTGACCGTCAGCTCTGGCGGCACAGCAAGCTGCAGGTTTGGGCAGCCAATCTGCAGCGGGAGCTGAGGTATTTGGAGGAAGAAGAGAAGGTGGTGAAGCAGGACTTGAAGAAGGCTCAGATGGACCTGGAAGTGGAGATCTTCCAAACCAGTGCTGTCTTGAGCCAGATCAGCGAGGCTGCAAAGCAGCTGGCAGAGTGGCATGCGGATGTGGGGAAAGGCCGGCCGCCGGCACTGCTGTGCGAGATGGATCTTGGCCCTTACATGGAGCTAGAACAACAGGCCACCGATGTGTTTGAGAGGTTCATCCAGCAGGTCCTTCCGGGGAGTGTACAGGCTCCGGATGCTCAGGGAGCAAATGCACAGGGAGAGAGCAGCCTGAAGGAAAGGTTGGAGGCTGGGACACAGATGGACTTAGGCTGGGAAATACTGGAAGGAAGAAGAGGAGCTCCTTATCAAGAGTGTGCAAAGACACCATGGGGGGTGGCACCAGCAAGTCAGGGGATACTGACCCAAGGCTCGAGGGCAGAGCTGCTAGTAGAGGGGAGCAATGGGAGAGAGTTGTTGAGCATGGGGCATGAGGAGGAGAGAGATGGCAACCAGGAAGCCACAGAGAGAATGGACGCCAAGCAAACAACGATGCCAAAAAGCCTTGGGACTGATGGAGATGAGTTACTGGGGGACCAAGACAGTTACTGGAAGGAGCTGGGCCAAATGGAGAAAGCACATATCTGTGCCCAGAGGGAGGTTATAGTCATGTCAGCAAAAGTGGAAGGCAACTATGCTGCGCTGGAATGGGCCCAGAGGACTCTGGAAGCTCTTGAGGAGAACCAGGTAGGGCCAGTGCTTCCTTTCCTCCTCCATCCTTTGTGGCAGGGTCTGCCTGTGCTGCAGGCAGTCCCTCCTGTTGAATGCTGGAGCTCAGCTGACATGTCAGGAGGGGGTGGCAGAGCCAGGCAGCGCTAGTGATCCTCCCTGACACCCGCCTGTCTTGTCTTCCCCCTGTACAGCATGTAGTTGAGGCAGAACTCCAGAGTCAGACTGCCATACTTGAGAAGCAGCTTCACGCCCTGCGTTGCGACATCATGCAGACCCTGACCCACCAGCTGCCACCCCTGCTGAAGGCAGAGGCCCACCTCTCTTGCCTGCCCATCCTGCAGAGGCAGCTCAGCCTGGAAGCTGCCCGTCTGCAGTACATTGCAAGGAGGCAGGAGGAGGCGGCTGCATGGCTGGCGAACCAGCACAGCCGCCTGGATCTGCTGGAGCTCCAGCTGAAACGGGAGAGAAAGGAGCTGGTCCAGAAGGCTGCTCAGCTGGGGGAGATGGAAACTGCCATGAGGGAAGCCCAGACCAGGTTGCAGGAGCAGCAGGACTACTTCAAAGATGCCAGCTCCTCCAACAAGGGTTGTCCACGCACATGGATAGACCCCAAAGACCTCTCTGCTGTCCGGTAAGGACGTGGGTATGTGTGTGCATGAGGAACAAACTAGATGTGAAGGAGGTGGCGTGGGAATGGGAGAGGCATGTGGCAGACCCAAGCTACCATGCAATCTAGCAGTGCTCTTCTGCCACTGCAGAGCCACCCTGCCTCCAGGTGGTGTGAAATTCCCCAGAAGATGGCATCTGCTTCTTTCTGCCTGGCTAGGGCTGATGCAGCAAAGCATGGACTTGGAGAAGGGAATGAGTATGGAGGACAGAGGTTTTCCTAGGATGTGAAGGTGGAGAGTGTAGAGGCAAGTCTTCAGCCATGGAGAAGGAGAGCTGGGCCAGAAGGAAGCACAAGCTGCTTGGAGCAACAGCTTTCTCTGGTTGGGTGTCCTGCACTGAGAGGGGCTTCTCAGTCCTCCCTGCACAGCTCTGGAGTAGCTGGTGCTGGTGTCTGCCAGCAAGGAGTCCCTGACTGGTTCTTGAGCCAGCCTGGTCCTTTATGGTGCTCTTTCCAGACCTCCAGGACATGGGCTGCTCACCAGGAGTGGCTGTCCTCATTGTTGCCCCACAGCTGCTTGCATCCCAGTCCCACAGCGCACAATGTCCCCTGAGCCCTGTTTTTCCTCAGTGCTGGCACAGTGCTCACGCCTCTGGCTGGCTGTCCCCTCTTCCAGGCTCTGGGACATGCTGGTGGGGCAAGATCACGAGCAGCAGCAATTCCGCAGCTATAAGGCCATAGCAGCCCAGTGCTCCCAGTTGGTTCAGGACCAGAGGGTGCTGGAAGCACAGCTGGCAGCTCCTATGTCCCAGCTCCCTGCCCTGGAGTCCTCCACAGAGGTGCTCTACCGGCTGCTGTACAACAGCTCCAACCGGCTGCAGTTCTCTCCGGTAAGCAAGCACTCCTGCTCTACTAGGCCTTGCTGGGTGGCACAGGGCTGTGAGTCAGAGCCCTCTGTGCCATCTTCCCTGGGTGCTGGGGGGAGAACTTACTGCCTCTCAGCCCACAGAGGGAGAGGAGGTTGGCCTGATCCTTGCCTTGTCCCAAAAGTTATCCAGTGAGGCAGTGGCTGGCTGAGGGACAAAGGTGATTCTCACTGTGTCTCACATGTGCTGTTAAGTATAGAGATTGGGGTGCCTTAGCCAAGGTGGCCCAGTCAGCTTGGACTGGGTGTGTTCGGAGGCCAGAGCCAGGCGGGTAGTTTGTTTCTGGTGGGCTGAGCTGTTCCACAGGTGAGAGGAAATCTCCCCTTCTTTCTGCATGCTCACATGCGTTTGGGCTCTGCCCCTCAGGAGATCACTGAGCTGATGCAGCGACTGATCACCATGCAGGACAACCTCTACCAAATGCTGACAGACCTCCTGAGGGACTTGAAGGTCAAGCGCAGATCTCTGGAGAGCCCTATCCTGCAGACAGAACGCAACCTTTATGTGTATTTTTACTGCAATGAGGATCGGCTGAGAGAGGTGGTGGAGGAGCTGGAGAAGCAGGTGTCAGCTTCCTCCAAGGGACCACTGATGGAGCTGCCCTACGCAAAGGAGTAGGTCAAAGGGATGCTCGCTCCCTGCCATAGAAGTAGTGTCCTCTTTTGATTGAACTGGGTCATTAATCCTGGACTGGGAAAGAACACTGGTGGCTCCAGTGACAGATTACTTGGGTCATGGCCCAGCAGCTGGGCTTAAGAGAAGCAGGGAGCTTATTCCTTAAATGAAGAATTTCCCAAAGCTGGTGGGTGGTTTAGATGATGGTTAAGAAATTGATGCATCTTGTGAGTTGGCAGAGGAAACCTTGTATAGACAGGAGACTTTTCATGCCAACTCTACAAGAGGATCGGTGCTGGGGGCAAGTGGACTGACACTGTCTGTGTCTTTCCCCAGCTTCTGGGGAAAGGAGTTTTGT
The DNA here is from genome assembly GCA_013400755.1 of Pelecanoides urinatrix. Lineage (NCBI taxonomy): Eukaryota > Metazoa > Chordata > Aves > Procellariiformes > Procellariidae > Pelecanoides > Pelecanoides urinatrix. The sequence goes on along the minus strand of VZTQ01010260.1, from coordinate 49,915 downwards.
ATGTTTGGTGGGGAATAAAAAGGTCTGTTATTCACAATTGCAGAGCAATAAGCCTGTCCCTCCCCTCCACAGCTGTTACACCCTGTGCAGAGAAATCTTGCACTTGCTGAGTTTGCTCTCTTGGCTATGGGCTGTGACACTTGCCAGGCTCAGAATCACTCTCCTTTCTGTGACTATCCTATTTCAAGCCAGTATTCCTTGAAGTCTGTGCACCAGCCATTGCCTCTTCCTCTTCTCTGCCTGTGGTGGATTCCCTTTCAAAAGAGCCTGCTGGTTCAGTGTGCTGCTAGATCTGTCCCTGTGCTGTGCAGGCAATACTCAGGGTTGCATTGTGGTACTGCCTGCTGCCTACCCCCAGGGACTGGCACCACGGGGTGAGCTCTCCTCAACACCCTCTCTGGCACAAGCTGAAAACAACATCTAGGAACACCCAGGAGCCAGCTGCTGCCCCTCTGCCCTCCGAAACTCTTTGCTTCTGAAGGAATGAAGCTGAGAAGCTGCATGGGCAGCTGCCCAGAATGTGAGCTTGGGGGATGGATGGAGATGCTGGAAAAGGCTGGGGATGCTGCAAGTCTGAAGAAGGGGAATTGCTGCAAAGTGAGAGGCCGTCCAGGACTAGAACCAGTTCTGCCACCCTCCCCCTCAACCCAATTACCTCTGTAACATCACTTTTGTTGAGGTTCCTCAGGCTGGCAAGAGCAGAGTCCAGGGCTGGGAGGGCTTCAGCCAAGTCCTTCTGAGCATCATCTGCAATGGCTTGGGCTGTCTGAGCTTTCACTTTGGCTTTCATCTCCTCAGCCTGCACAGCACTTCTTGTCTCTTCAGCCACAGCTGTATCCACCTGCAACAGCAGAGACGGCCTCAGAAGCATGCTGGAGCCAGAGCACCCCTTTGGCTTAGCGCTGCTAGGTAAGGATCACAGCTGTCCTGGCAGGTCATGTGTTTTCTTCCAGCAGAGACATGCTGGGGCCTAGCTGATGGAGGGGATCCCCTTCCTGCATCATACTGGTAGGAGGTTTTTGTCAGCCTGTAGAGATCATCCACAAGCTCCAGCTCTGGCTGTGCCTGGAATGGTGTTAGTCCTGCAGGAATTAGCTGGTGTACCCATTTTTCCTACTGGCACAGGGAGAGGATGCATAGGGATACAAATGTGTAGGGAGATGGAGGAATAAGAAGATATGCTGAGGGTTTTGTTTCTAAAACTATCACTTCTGCCTACCCCGAGGGTTAAAACACCAGCAGGAGGTGTAAAGGGAAGGTGGAATATAGACAAATCTTTATCTGCTACATGGGAACATGGGAGATTGCAGACTCCTTCTCCTTTGCATGCAGAGCTGTATGATGTTAGTCTTTGTTCCCTCTGTCTCAGTCTGGCCATCCCACTGTAGGGAGACAGGCAGGGAGGAATGCAAGGAGGGAGGGAAGGTAGTGACAGCCAACACAGGACAGTTCCCTCTTCTGCAGTGGCATGAGTGACTCCGTGTGATGATCCCTGAAGTTTGGGCTTCTGAAGCAGGGGCAGGCTGCAGCTGGATCAGCTCCCTGGGGATGGGATGTAGGGGAACAATCCCTTTCAGCAACAACAGTCTGGGCTTAGAGCTGCTCAGGCCACCTGAGGATTTTGCTAGTGGTGTTGCTAATCTGTGCTTGCAAGGATCTAAACCAGTGAGGAAAGGGAGCTGGTAGCTTGGCTGACTGACCCCTGGGTTGTGGTTTCAGATGGGCATGTGAGCTATGGGTTCTGCTAGCAACTGGCTGGTAGGTTGTGACTGGCCCCCACCAACACCAGAGCAGCAGAAGGCCATTCTCACTGGCAGTGCTGCTCTGCTAACCTGAGGCCTTTTTACTGTCAGATGAAGCAGGATTTCATACAATCCCCACAAGGCCTCCCCAAGTGCTGTGTCCAGTCTGAGCAGTCAGATTTGGAAAGCGCAGGGCTGTCCAGCAGTGGTACCTGCAGTTGCTCCATGGTTTCCAGTGTGTCCTTGGCTGCCTGTGCCAGGAGAGGGCGGGCAGACTCCAGCTCCTCCTGCATCCTCGCTACATCCTCTGCTGTTTGCAGGAGCTGTGGGAGCAGAGCAGAGTGAGAGCACAGGCAGGAGCCACAGAAAGCCCCAGGAAAGGGCTGTGCTGCCCCGGTGGGTGCTCCCTGCCTGGTGTCAGGCTGTGCAAAGCTGGCCCCTGCTTAAGCAACAGTCTGGCACTGTGGTGTGCTTATAAACAGTAGTGTCTACTGGTGCCTGCATGTGATGGGCATTACTTCATGCGCTCACAGCAATCAGTCAGCAGAACAATGTTGCTGTTATAGGGCTTTCAATTAAAAGGTTAATAAGGAACATCCTGAGAGATGATGAGCTACAGAGAGGTCTGTGGTCCCCAAAGACTGGAGACCATCATTCTTTTAGAGCTGTTACAGACTCAGACCTCCAGAAAGACTGGCCCTGGCAGAAGGTATAGTTGTCATTTGTTTTAGCATGAATTTTCTCCTGTACACAGGAGATGTGTAGGGCACCTTGCTGCATCTCTGCAGCTATAAGCTGCAGAGCAGGTAAGGGGGCCCAAAGTTCTCCTGGGTGTGAGGGATGAACCTTGTCCAGGCCACTTTTCATCCTGTTCTTGGCTGTCTTCAGTTCCTGTTTCTTCTTTCCAATCAGGGAACAGAAGATGCTGAGGAACTCGAGGTAGCTCTTGGGAGTGACATAATTGTGTCTGCCCAGTTCTGCCAGGTACACTCGGCATTTCTTTGCCACACTCTGATGGATTTCTACACATACTTGAATCTACAAGGAGAAAGGAAAGAAACAATCTTATTCAGTACTGAACATGTGGTAGAGGCAAGTCTATGTGATACCCACAGAGAGCACAAGGGGCTTACAAAGAGCATAAGTATACAGTCACAGCAGAGCTTATATAAGCTTGTGGGCTTCAATGCTGTAAAGAGGGTGACAAATGGACATGCCCATTTCAAGGCATAAAAAAAGCTAACTAGTTTTGTATTTGAATGACCCTGCCATGAAACATTTCTGCTACAGGGTAGGACCTTTCTGCAGGTGTGTCCTGCATCCATTGTCTATATGTATCCAGAGACATGGCACATTGAGCATACAGGAGCTGTGTTTTGCATGTTGAGTATGGTACCTACCATCCCATCAACATCTTCAGTACTGGCACCAAGATGCGGGATCTCGTGCAAGAAGGAGGCGGCAACACACTGCAGGGCTTCAGCAGGCCACTCATTAAACCAGTTGATGGTACAGCAATTCACAAGAGAGGGGAACTGTCTCAAGCGTGCGCGGAAGACTTCTCCGATAGGGCTGAGGGAAAGACAGGCAGAAAAGAGATGTTACAACTAGCTATAGATATAAGGTTAAAATTGCTTTCCTACTTTCCTAGAACCATCCTGAACTCTTACAGAGTAAGAAGGAAGGGAATATACCCAAGAAGGAAGGAGGAGGGAGGGAAATAAGGAATGTAAGTTCAGGCAGTGAGCTGCATGTCTTAAGGTGCATGTCACAGCTCACTCCTTGGAAGTCCTGGGTATATTCTGGAAGTATTAAGATGGTAGTGGGGTGATGTTTTCTGGGCCCCTCCCTAGGGAGAACACTTAAGGGGGAAGAAATAAATGTGACCTGAAGTCTATTTCAAGCAGGTGAGTGCAGAGATCGCATCACCAGACCAAAATCATGGCCCTGATTCTTCCACTTGTACTTGCACTGAGAATGCCCTGTACCTTCTGGCAGCCCCTCTGCAAGGAAGCAAGCTGCTCATGGACTATGCACTAGATTAATGAGTAAACATGGTGCAACTGAACCCCAAATACAAGCAAGATGTTTTTGTAACAAACAGATCAATGGTGCATGAAGGAGAAGGAAGCTTGTATTTAATCTGGATCACATATAATCATATTCTTAAACTTTTCAAACTTCATCTTGAAACCAGTGAAGTGTAAAAAAAAAAGTATCCAGTCTTACGGGAAGGTAGTATGCAAATCTTATTCCTCCTCCAAAGTCAGGGGCTTGGAAACAAAGGTCCCATGACAAAGTGATGCAAGGCAAAGGACAAGGAGGGAATAATTAATGTTGACAGCATGGAGTCCTATCCCTGAACTGTACCTCATGCACAGGACCATGTGGATATTGCTGCGAACCCGTCCAGTGTATGCAGCCATCAAATTGGCCTTGGTGGGCTGCTGCCCTAGATCTCGAACAACGGCCTTCATAGCCATCATGATCTGTTCTTGATCATCGGGGCTGTAAATGTTGGGAATGTCACCCGAGTTGAGCAGGTTGTTGATATCCTCAAGGAAGGATTCATTTTTAATCTACGTAGATGATGGGGAAAAAAAAAAAAGATGCAGTTTCCTAAGTTGTAAGACAGCCATGTCTCCACATGCCATGTAGATCACTTCTGGATAAATATAGCCTTCAGCCTGTTATAAGAAATTATTTCTACGATCACTTGGCTCCAGTAAAGCATACTCTGACCCTTGTCCAGCATTTCCAATTGAACAGCCATATTCAGCCATTTCAGGAGTGGGGGTGTGTGTCCAAGAACAAGCCTCCTCCTGCCCTCCTTCACTGTCTCCTTACAGACAAATTGCGCTCAGGGCCTTGCTCCCTGCCTCGCAGTGACTCTGCAACCAGACCCCGACACTAGGTTGCTCTGGGTCTTTGTTCCTCCGGCACAGAACACTTCACTATTAGGATAAAGCTCATCAATGTGGGAGACAGAGTAATTGTGGGGATGTGTCACAGTCTGTGGGACGATCTCCCTCCAGAGCTACACTCGCCTCTCCACCTTTGCTAAATCAGAAATACACGCATCCATCTACTTGACTAAATGCACCCTCCCATGCCCCCCTTCTCCCACATATGTTTCTCACTGCAGGGAAAGGGATGCAGGAACAAGCAGCATTTGACAAATGCTCATCTCACTGCTTAGGACACTGCCAGAAGGGACTTGGTTCCTATGATAATGAAGGTAGTAAAAAAGCCTATGGGGAACATAACCGTGAATTCCAGAAGTTGGCCTAGTCATTAGCAAGCTACAGTTTACAGTAACAAGCCAACATTATCCTGTGGAACCAGCAGGCATAAGGCCCTAAATCTATTGCTATCTTTGAAAAGAAAGAGAATGATGTTGCTTAGGACTTCTAGTATCAGTGGTCAGTGTAGTGCTTAGCTTCAGACAGCTGGGTCTAAAATCTCTGATCCCACTAAACACTTGGATGGAGCTGAAAGAGGCTTCCTTGAGCAACAGAAGAATCAGCCCACTCACACACAGCTCTACAGTCCCTCTAGCAACAAATGCACCACCTTTAGTATCCCTGGGGCTTTTTTGTAAGATAATGAAGATAGGCTACTTAAGAAATACAAGTTGTGCCTGGTTTGCATCAACATCCTCAATCCTCTTTAGGGGGATTTATTGAGCTTAGAGATGTGTTTCTCACTCCTTTTGAGATGGAGTCCACCATGTTAATATTCCTGTACCTGTGTGTCCACGAACAGAAATGTCTTGGGTAGACTTTGAAGGCCTGCCTTCATCATGATCTTCCTCAAGTCATCTCGCCATTCAGTCATGTCATAATTTTTCGACAGTTCGATCTGGAAACACTCATAATCTGCCCTAAAGGAAAGAGAAGCCTGTGGAGTTACATCTAATTAAAATCTCCTCTTTTGTCAATCCTGAGTATGTGTCGTGGACTCAGGGGGAGAGGACTCAAGCAAGTTGTTTTCCTGCAATGAGTCCTGAGCACACGCCTGTCCTTGTGCATGTTCAGCCACAAACTCAAGAGCATGTTCTACTTAAAGCAGAGATACCTGAGCTAGCTAGAAACCAGAAGTAAAACTCCATGAGCTAACAGAGTCACACTGCTTCCTGGGCCCAGTGCCTCAGAGTGCAGAGGGAGCAACTCAACGTGGATATTTCTGTGATGCTGCCTTCAGAGACTGGCGCACCTGGGAACCGTGATTGCATTTCTCTAGGATCACACCCTGTATTCAGAGCTGGAAGAATTTGCTTCCCCAGTCTAGTTCCCTGGCTCTTCATGTTTCCCCCTTGAGGCCCCTTGGCTCCCAAGACTCACAAGTCCTACTTGCCAGGCTGCCAGTGTCACTTGATCACTTGTCACTAATAACTCCTGTCTTTGTCTTCCTGCTTCCCAGCTCCCAGGAAGGATTTTTCTAGTGTAGGTGTGCGTGCTAACTGAGCCCTAGCTCTCAAGTGTTAAATCTGAAGAGTCAGGAATCAGAAAAATGTGTAACCAGTAGCAGGAAAAGAGATTCTCTGGAGGCAGCCCCAATGGAGCTGCTCCACATTATGTGCATAGGAGAACATTACTTACATGTGAGATGCCAGTCTGGTGAGAGACTGTCTCCCACTTCCCCCGACGCCCAGGAGAAGAGCATTCCCTGGAGCCTGCCGCAGGATCCGGCTGATTCGGCAGATGTGCTGTATTGCATCCATGAAAAGCACAAGCTTCAGCTCTGGGGTGTTGGTTTGATTGTACTCCTCCAGGTAATCCTCAATCACAACCTTCAGCTGTGGGCAGAAAGAGTCAATTGTGGCTACCAGATAAAAGCAATTGTGTGTGGGTGGTTGTGTGTAAGCACAGCCAGGCCTCTGAGGGCAAAACCTGGTGCTCAGCAGTTGGGAGCAGCTGCCTCTCTCAGTTGCTCCCTAGGAGCTGCTTGTGGGGTGGTGATGGCTCTCTTTGCTCCATGTTCCTATAGGAACTACCGTTGGACTAGGCTGAATTTAGCTAGTAGTGGTGGCAGCAGCTGCTGAATGGTGACCTTAAACTAAATCAGGCAAGTAACCAAGGTCTGCTGTTCCCAACGGTGCTGTTTGCCTAGAGAAACAGCAAGGCATAGTTCAAAATAAAATAGCTTATGGCTGCCTGACCCAAGCTGTTCCAGGGCCTCCCTCTGGGAGAGCTTCCCTGCTCTGTAGCTGACCACTGCCTGCTGCTGCATCCTGTGGTCAGGATCCTGGCTGGAAAGGGCAGGTGCTGGAAGAAAACCCTGCTGGCTGTAGATGAGTAGAGAAGCACACTCCTCTCCTGTTCCAGCCATCGCACAGAATAGCTGCAGGAGCAGTCTCTCCTGCCCTTTCCAGGGCTCTCTTCAACAGCATCCTCAGGCCAGAGCAGGAGATGAAGCACGAAGACATGTGGGATTTGGTCCTACCCCCTCAGCAATTTCACTGTGAACTTGGGCAAGCAACATCAGCTGGAATTCATACAGTGCTGAGATCCCTGCCTAGGTGCCAAAGCCCCGTGTGCATCAGCAGACCGTACAGCAGCTTGGTAAGTCTGGCTGTCTCAGCTGTGCTCACCTCAGTGGGGGACAGGCCTACCTACTTTGTGAAAGAGATTGGAAAGCTCAGTTAATTACCAGTCGTTGTCACACAGCTATCACAAGAGGAGAGAGGACAGGATAATAATCTGTTTCTGATAATGAGTGCAAAACGTGCTGCTCATTGCCTCTGCTTAATTATCACTACCAAAGTACTCGCAGTATCTTCTCCAACAGGGAATCTGGCAGTAACATTAATTACTTGTAAAGGTCAATTGTCAAGTCTTTACCCCCAAACAATACTACTTTTGCCATTAATGTGCCATTTCTTTCCAGCAAATTTCACTTTTCAGTCCCAAGCGCAGCTCATTTGGGAGATTTGGCATAGCAGGCTGCCCCCAGGATGGCAATGCAGAGACAGCTTGCTCCACCTCAACTTCCCATTGCACCAAATGCAGCCACTATCCATATCTGAGGTAGGATTTTACAGGAGAGTCCTAGGAGGGTTTGTGATTCCAGACACCTTCAATTCAAGCAGCCCCATGATTACTATTAACTGTTTTCTTTTGCTTGCAGAAAACTTGGAAGATGTGAACATAGCTCACATCATCATGATTCCCAGCGTCCTTACCTTTTCCTGGCTGTCGATTTCTTTGTACAGTTTGATATTGGCATATGGCTCCATGAAGTCCCCATACAGAACTGGCTGGGAGGGGACTACCTCCTCAAAAGTGGTGCCTAATTCCTCCATCATACTCCTCATCAGGTTGTCAAACCAGGTCTGGTCCTCCTTGCTGACCAGGCGATCACAGAAGACCCGGCAGCTCTCATGATACCACAGTCTCAGCAGGTGCAGTTTGTTCTGGTAGGAAATCCCAGCAAAACACCCCCGTGAGAGAAGCAGAGAAATATTAAGAGCCTCATGGTCAGGAAAGCTGGTTCCTGCCCGGCATGTGGCCAGCTCCACTCCTGCTAGAAGGCAGCTGGAGTGGAGAAAGAACTGGGTGGAGAAAGCTGCATTCCCTTCTCCTCTCAAAAACAACTCTTGTCAAAACAGCTGCTTTGCAGAGAGCTCATTACAGCTTCAGCTAATTCCCCCTTTAGTTGTCCATATGTCAGGCTTTCTTTGAGAGATGTAAAATTTATGTTGTTTGTCCTTATCTTTCCCCCAGTTTGATTTAATTTTTACTGTTTTCAGAAGTTCTTATGTTTTTTGGAAAGATCCTTTTATTTGGGTGTAGCACAGAACCAGAGCCCCACGTACTTCTGGGATAAGTTAATCTCTGCTGGCTAGGCTGGAGCCAGAGCAAGGTCCTCAGGAGAGCCAAAGGGGCAGAAGCTCCATTGCTACAAGCTGGTGACAGGACAACACCTCTGCCCCTGTGTGATGCCCTGTCTGGTCCCCTATGGCTCCATCCAGCCCTGAATGGCCGGGCCGTGTCGTACTGACTCCCTGTAGCCACTCACTTGCTTCCACGCCAAGGAAAGGCTGGGAGGCCTGTTTACTACTGGTACTAGGCAATATAACCAAAGGGAAGGTCACCACATTCATTGAACAGTACCAAAATGCAGCTTCAACATGAAGTTGAGGCCTGTTTGCAGGCCTGTCAATGAGGCTTGAACTGGAACGTTTTTGGTCTTCCCCTGGGTAGCACAGCTGTGCTGATGGGAGGACTCACCTCGATCTTGCTGGGCTCAGCCATGAGCATGCCCTGGAACACCTTGGAGAGGTCTCTCAGGTTGAAGGTGTAATGTGACTTTGCTGGTGTGGGCAGCAGCTGGGATGTGATGGTCAAATACATGCAGACAGTGGCATCAACCAAGGGCTCGTTCAAGTCTTTGACTGCAAGTGCTCCTGCTGCAGAGACAGGGGAAGGTGGAGAGGATGCGAAGGTCCTAGCAGTGCAGACAGGTGGCACTGAGTGGCAGGGGCATTGCTAGGACTTGGCCAGGAGCGGACTTGTCTTCTGATTTCTTACACAGGGTCTGTGTGGGGACCTGACCAAGCACCTGCTCACTGCAGGGGACAGTTTCCCAACCAAAGGGAAGAATGCATCACAACAATTCTGCGGTGTTAAGACTCTATGCAACCCAGGGAGAGAGGAGACACGGCTGGACAGGTAATTGGTGCCTACCCGAAATACTTGCAGACAGGTTTTCCTTCTCCCTTCTTGTACTCCCTCAGTGGAGTCTCAGCTACTTTAAGCTAGAAGGTGTGAGTGCCCTCTTAGCTAAACCGCCTTGTGATTCATTGAGCTCAGCAAATGCAAAGCCACTGAGGAATAATTTCTTATGCAATAGTCTGGCAAGATTTAAACACAGCTGCCAGTTTTAGAGCATAAAACACTTTGGTTGGGTTTTTTGGTGTTGTTTGTTTTTTTTTTTTTTTAAACTCCCAATCAAATTCATTACAAACACTGCTGGGGAAGTAGAGCCCTGTGACACCCTAGCATTTTGCACTTTTTTCTGTTATTTCCAAAATTCTTTAATTTCTTTTTAAATCACAGCTAGATGCTTCAGTGTGCCCCTGAGCTCGTAGTCGTGTACTGATGCTTGTGAATATTGCAAGCACTCAGAAAGCTCTGCTTTGCTTGTCTCATAGCCCACTATTCTCACTCCTTCCTACAGGCAGATTTGCAGATGAGGGCACATTTGCAAAGATGATCCTAAATTCCCACCCTGTCAAATATAAGAGGACTTATTTCACTCCAAATGAACCCTTTTTTCTGGGTGGCTGTAGCACCATGCTTAGATCCTCCCTGCTCAGCTGTCCACAGGCTGCAGCAGATGGAGAGTAACAGAAGGCTTTTCTTCCACAGAAGGCTGTTGTCTGGGCAAGTGTCTGTCTGCTGAAAGCACAGGTAAGCTATGCCATGCTGTGCCCATCAGCTTGTTCTGTTCACAGTCTCTCTCCCTCTCATCTTTCTGCTCTTACTTACGCACTGGATCTCTGTAACTTCTTTCTCCTAGGAGTCCGTCTAGAAAAAGACAAAAAACCCGAGTTACCACTTTACTTGCTGAGGTGAAGGATATCTGCATCATCCCTCGCAAACAAAATCCTCTTTGAAAGGCCTCGGCTATGGGATACCTTATGAAACTGTGAGAGCCAAAGTTGAAGTTTGCTGATTTGCACCAGCAGAGTTTGGCCCTGAGACTAAACAGTGTATGAACTGTTTGCTAAAATTAAAACAAAAGTATCTTCAAGAAACTAATGCAAGTTCCAGCTTCCAACACTTTGATCAGATCATCAATATTAATTCCTCCCCTTCCAACCTCCATTATGATCGGGTTGAGTTGCAACATGAAAAGAAGGTGGCAGTTGTCTGCAGAACTTACCCATCCAGCTGCCAAGGATGGTAGAGAAGATAGTCTTCTTGCTGCTTTCCTCCATCTCCGTGAAGGAGAGGTAGTTGAAATGGCGGGTGAGGCGTGGAGTGACAGCATTCCTTCCCCCTCCAGGAGGTCCCATGGCACAGACAAAATTAATATCTACCAGCTTCTTAAAAGTACCTTGAAGAGTGCAAAATCAGGAATGAATGCTAAGTTGTAGCTAAAAACCCTCACCACAAATCTCCACGGCACGTATGTGTATCTGTCAACAGGCCAACTTTTGCCAAGAGTACTGGGCAAAGGATCTGGGTCATACCGATCTGTTTCCTGTCGTACCAGCCCTGGTGGTCCATCCACTGCCGCAGCAGCTCGATGGGTGGCTGGGCACCGTATTTCTCCAGCATGGGCATGTTCAGGTCATCAATAAAAAATACGAAGTACCGCCCAACTGGAGGCCCGAACACACCCTTCCGCCTGTAAGGACAGAAGCCATATAAAGACACAGGACAACTCCTATTGCAAAGGTACTCCTAACTTGATTCAAAAGCAGTTTTTTCTCTAGAGGCTTCCTGGGTCAGCAGTTTCAGCTATCCTTACGCTTACACTCCATATATCCCTTTATATGGGCCCTTGCACAGAAAAGATCCAGAGCAATGTTTGAGGCACTGGCTTTCCAAACACGAGTGAGGTTTTGTCTACTTATGCACAATGTAAATGAATAAATGGGTGCAAATAAAAGCAAAGCTTGAGCCCATGAATCTGCTGGAAACTTCAAACCCGTGGCTGACCAGGGAAGAAAAAGGGAATCTGTTAACTGTGGGGAGTTGGACTGGGAGTCAGCTGCCACATTTTCTCCCCTCATCAGTTTCTATAAAGATCCCACACCAGGGTTTGCAAACACCTGTGCTGTGAAATGTAGCATTTCTGGAATAACTAGAATTGGAGCAACTTTTACAGACCCTCACTAATCCTTCTCACTTTCTTGCCATTGTATCAAGTTATTATTGGCTCTCACCATCCCAGCTGAGATTTGCTGTTTGCCCTATTTGTTATCCACAGCTGTATGTGCTTGGGGCCCCTTCAGGTCTTTGAATGAAACTAAATGGCCAAGCTGATAGAAATGCTAAGCTCAGGGATACTGCCTTTGCAAACGCAGAACGGAAACTTGCCTCTTATCCAGTTTGCTGTCAATGAGATCCTGGGTTTGGTTGGCAGAAGTGCGTGCTGAAAACATCAGGAAGTGCGTGATGTACCTGAGAGGCAAGTTCTTCAAAAGCTTGTCTGTAATTGTGAGAGTCTTCCCTGTGCCAGTGGGACCGATGCAGAGAACCTAGAAGTACAATTAGCAATGCAGCATAACCATAGGCAGACAGTCTGTGTTTCCCAGCTCTCTGACATTTGCTGGAGGAAATGCAGGTTACTGCTTACTTAGGCATTCAAAGGCTGGGAGAGCATAGAAGGCTTGCTTCCGCAGTAGGGACAGCTGTTTAAGGTAACAGCTGTCTTCACATGGAAGGAATCTAACCAAAGAAGTATGAAATGGAACCACAGGAAACGGGTAAAGAGGGATGGTGATGGGCTATCATTGTGGTGCAGAGGGGATCTAGCAGTCGTTGCATTTTGATTGAACAATTGAGAGTTGGTATTGCTTTTAGGCACGGATACAGTGCCTGGGGCCTGAATGGAGAACTCTTGTTGCTTAGGCACAGCTTTTGAGCAGAGAAATACAAATCCATGAGAGTGGGAAACAATCTAAAGGTTTCAGGTAGCTGTTAGGTTCTCCCCTGGGAGAGGAAAAAGTGCCCCTGTTGAAGAGAACAAGGTTGAATCAAAAAAATCAAAGACAAGGCTGGGCACGTACTGGCTTACGGTTGGTGAGCAACAGCTCCAGCAGATGGGCCATTTGGACCGTGTTCATCGTGGGCACAATAATGTCACAGAAGTTGGTATCAGGAACCATGGTGAACTTTGCTGTCGAGTCCAGCCACTTCTCCCAGCACACCTGAAAGGTATGGGTGTGTTTTAGAGGGGGCGGTTGCATCTATCCCCTATGGGAATAGGAAAACAGTATTTCTGCTGTTTTCCCCATCACAGCTCCTTGTGTAGTAGCTCAGATTCTGACGAGGAATTCAGGTTTCCAGCCCCTCAGTCTAGTCTTGCCACCTATACCTTCCTGTACGGCAATGCTGTGAGTGCCTGACTCATTCCCTTCGGGAGTGATGTAGCCCAAGAGTTAGAGATCATTGCCCCAGCAGCAACATATTTGCCCTCCGTTCTGAAAACTAGGATCAAAGGATGATGGAGCACTTGTGATATTTGCAGGAATGGGAATTCTGTCCTAAGCTGACCTACCCTGTAAGTGCCCCCATGGCACAGGGCCAAAGAGGGCTTAGCTGGGATCCTATCTTCATGTTTGGTGCCATCACCTGTGTTGCGCTCAGAGGCATATGGAGGTTTTGTACTTGTACAGGACATGGACGACTTGTGCTAGAATCAAGTCACAGGTTAACCTCCCAGAGGCTACTATACAAGTGAGATAGAGGTTTTGTCAGGCATGTGCTGCCGAACATTGAGAAAATGTGCATTCCTGACCACCCCATGTGGCCTTCCCACAGAGACGATGCTGGCAGCTTCTGCTAAGCGCCTGGTGCTCATGTAGGGCTCCTTACTTTGTTCTGTAAGAAGGGGAAGCATTTTTCATCTTCCCCCCCCCCCTTTTTTTTTCTTTTTTTGTTTTTCTTTTTGCCCAGGGGCTGGTGACTGTCAGTCAGATGGGCCTTGCATGCCCTACTGCTCTGCTGTCTCCTGTGAAAAAGATGGCATATTTGTGTGCCTTGCTCCTCCTCCAGACTCTGCTGCACACAGGTCTGCTGTTGTGCACTGCTTTCTAACACAGACCGACCTTTCCATCTGAGCTTCTCCCTGTCCTCCTGCAGCAGACACTCTTGGAGAGCCCTCTCACTTTCCGGAGCACTGGCAGAGGCACTCAGGTCTGAACTGATCAGTCTTGGCTCAGATTTGAAAGATCTGCTTCACAACCCTGAGGGCAAAAAACTGCATTCTTCCTCTAATGAAAAGCTTCATTTCACTTTAAACATTCTCACTTGGTTCCTGTAGGCCTTTCTTATTTGCCCTTGATGAGAAAATCCAACCAAAACTGGCAGGACTGTGTTGCTTCCTAGTCCCTCCCCCCAGATTTCCCAACTTGGAGTCAAAAGTGAAATATTTTACCTCCCTAATGACCTCCTCTTCCAGATCATCTTCAGCACTGCTAAGCCCAGCATCGTTCAGTTTATAGTCATAAACGAGCCCTTCTTCTGGGAAAAGTAACTGGATCTGTGGAAAGAAAGCTGGGGTGAGCCTGTCTGTCACTCAGCTGAATTCAGAGAAGGATCTGCACTACTGCAAGGAAGACTTTACTAATGAGATGCTGCCCAGGCCAGGGGGGTCAGGTCTCTCTCTCAGATCTTCCAGCTCCAGGGGTCCCTTGAAGTTTGAGGCAGATATGGTCCCAAGAGGAAGCCCATCCAAAGCCTCCAGGCATTCAAGAAGCTCTGACCCCCATTACTCATTATCAGTTCCTCTATAATGAGAGAGGATCTGCTTTTCCTTTACTCACCTTTTCCTTTGCCATCTTCTCCCTCAGCCACAAGCTGAAGGCCATGCGACCTTGGGAATCTCCAGTAGCACCCACACTCCAGATCAAGGCAAATATAAACCAGGGTTCAATCAGCTGTCCAATATGAACTGCCTTCTCCTGGGGAATCATCCTAATTCCCTGAGAACCAGAGAAGAGCAGAAGTAAAATTCTTGGGCATGGTTAAGGTACACAAAAACCAGACTCTTCTTAATGTGCTCGTAACTCTATTCAGCTTCTATGTAGTTTTTTCTAGCCAGATTTCACAGGCCTTGTTAATGTATTCTGTGGATTAGAACATGCTGTTTCACTGGTATACTTGAGAGATTCTCCTTGCTGAACTAATGTCACTCAACAGGAGCTGGGAGAAGAATTTAGTCTTTGGTTTTTAATTTGAAAATTGTCCAGCCTTCTTCAATACTAATTCTCAAAGGACCTGCAATCTGAAGTGCATCGCTGCTTAGCTCTGATCTCTGCTTTCCACTCATTCTCCAATTCCCTCCGGTATAAATAAAAGTGAACCTCTTCCTTCCAGCCTGGTAGGCGTGGAGTTTATCTTTTGCTCTTTCAGTGGGCAAAGCATAATCCTTCCAGGTTTACCTGTGCTTTGCAGGATGTTGTATTGCCTTCTGCCACACAGATGAGCTACAGCGTGACCTTTCTGCACCAACACTTTGTTCTCCAGTGACTAACGCTCTGCATGACTTAATGCCCTTAAGAGTTACAGGCGCACACAAGCAACAGCAGAAAAATCCTACCTCAATAGGAATGAAAGGCTGAAACAAACATTCCAAGAGCATGAGGAGGCTCCTTGTGAGGTTACTGTCTGTTGAGGCAATTATCTCCTTCACAAACCTCCGGACAAAACCGATGGCCTCCTGTAAGGAGAGGCAGAAACAGCTCAGGGTCACCATCCCACACACTTGACTTTGTTTTTACCTTCTAGGGTTCTGGTTTCTCCTTGACTCCCTGCAAGCTACATTTAGCAAGGAGGGTGTCACTGAGAATGCTGCCATTTCCCGCTGAGTACCGCTGTTTTGACTGGAGAAAAGTAAGTCAAACCGCTTGGTTCAGTCTAAGCCACGAGAAACCTCTGGGTCTGCCTCTTGGTTCTGTGCAACAGCGACAGGTATCTTGTGCCATCACTGCTGTTAAATGGTTTGCTCCCTTCAGACCTTTCCTTTGCAGCTCTGGGTTATTTATTAAAATGGTGGCTCAGGAGAATAGCAGAAATAACAAGACTTGTTCTTACACCTTTTTCCCTGGAGTAACTTCACTGTAAGCAGTGGAGCTGCACCAAGGATCATTTTGTCCAGAAGATAATTTTAAAAGGAAATAAAACAAACTATAATGACCAATAATTCTAAGTCATATCTGTAGGGATCAGTGAATAACCTCTATTAAGCCCAGGAAATTCACAGAGCAATTTGTATACTGGTAGTCTGAAGTGTTCCCACAATGGCATTTTAATCCAGGCCTTGACAAGTCTGGGCTGGTTGATATCTGAGCTGACAAGCTCCAAGCCATGGAAGGGCTGGAACGTCATGGTAGCTCACCTTGAGGAATCTCCTGAAGAGAGACGCTAGCTGCTGTGAGAAGGGCTGTATGATGCCTGGGATTTTTTGCAGCCAGCACTCAATAAAGGGCTCCAGCCCCAAGATGCTGGGTTCCAGGTAAACCATGCCACAGCGGGAGACTGTGGCAGGGGAAGCAACAGCCAGATCCTGGACTTCAAACATCATGGTCATGCTCTGGAAATTGCAAAAGGAGAGAAAGGAGGATAAGGAATTAATCACTTCTGATATGTCTTTCAGCATAATTTGGTGAAGCTGAAATTTTTCCCTTTGTTGCAGAAGCACTCTTTTTGTTGTGTTTGTGCAGCACAGAAGAAGTCTGGCCAACAAAGGGCTGCTACTGAGACACCGATTTCCATACAAGTCCATCACAGACATTAAGTGGAAAGTAAAAGTCAAGTCTATTCCAAGAGGGAGGAAGGAAAACAGACAACAGGCAGCAAAGGCAGGATGGATGACTTACCTCTGTTAGCTTGATGATTTCCCCTGAGCTGAGACACAGCTTCTTATTGTCATCCAGCACCGTGTTCATGTTCTCAATCCACAAAGCATCAACTGGCCCATCAAACATGTACCACTTCCTGCTGGTGTTGGTAGCCGCAGCTCCCTGCCGGATGAGTGAGGAAAGGATTCCATCTGTCCTGAAAGGAGGGAGGAAGGCAGGGCTTGGCCCATTCTGGTTCTGCTGAAATCAATGGTGAAGCTTCCACCATATAAAGCAACAGAGCCAGAATCTTACCCTGGTTCATGTGCCCAAGGATACCTGTGCCTCACTTGTTGATGAGATGCATCAAGGGCCATCTCATTTTTTTATTGAGACATACATCTCAGCTTGAGTGGCACGTGAGACAATTTCTTTGTGCATTAGGATCTGGACTTCATGTCATCTAACTACAAAATGCCAAGTTTCCCTTTAACATCTCTGTCCTCAGTGAAAAGCAAAAAGGCCTTGCCAGCATCCAGTACAGGTCATAGGTGGGTTATCTGCTCTCTGCAGGTGCCTCTTTTTCTCTGCCAAGTGTAAAGGGAGACTCAAGACAGCTACTCTGCTAATTCAGGTGCTTCAGTTGGATAACTATAGGTTAGGAGGATGAATCCAGGCTAAAGAGCATGACTCTACCTCCTTTATAACTGAAGTTCCCCATCCTCAGCTGCCTGTGAACTCAGGTGGTGCCGGAGCTGGTGAACAGGAGAGCAAACACACAAGGAATGCTGGCTGTTGACAGCAAAAACTTAATCTGTACATGGAAACTTGGAGTGGAATTTCTGTTCAGGCCCTGGACTCTACTCCCATTTTAAAATAGTTATTTATTATTTTTATAGTGTTAGTGAATTCCAGAGTATTGTTACTGAGATCAAGGGAAAACAGTCTGTTCTAAAGCTCAGCTGATTAAAACAGATGGATTTCTCTGTAAATACATTTTACATGGCTGCTGTATTTTTCTTTTTGTCATGTTGATGTGCCTGTGTGCTGCCCTCGGGTAGAGTCACATCATAAACAAACCATCGAGCTTAACTGGAATATCCTATAAAATGTCCTTCAGTAAAGATGTACCAGAGCCCAGGTTGGGAAGCTCTGGGTCTCAGCATCAGTAATGTTTACTTGCTTGCACCTTTTCTAGAGGCAGTTAGTTTCATATTTATTTAGTTTCCTTGGTTTTACAGAACACAGTCTTTAGCTTTGCCCCTAAGCAAGTGGTGGGTACAGGGCCAAAGGGAGATTCACACTGCTTCTCACACCTTAGCTTCTGGATGAAGTGAGCTGTGAAGTCAACCTCAGGTCACATATCGAAACACAAGCAGTAGGACCTGGCTGTCAAGAGGGCAAATGGGCTACTGGTTCTCGCTTCCAAACCATGTAAGCAAGCAGGAGCCCTGGCAACAGGAATGAAATGCCCCTTTATGCCTGAAAGTCATCCCTCATTATTCAAGGCCACCAGTGTATTTATACAGAACAATTCAAGTGCACAGCACAGAGGTCACTTTTCTTCAGAAGCAAAGCAAATGTTTTTAAGCTGCTGTATCTTAGAGCAGGGGCATGTGCTCCAAAGCAATTGAATTATTCCTTGTTATGCAGTTAATGCTGCCAGCTCGGCTACAGTAACTGTCTGGGCATGTGCTGGCAGCCGGGCCAAGTGCACAATAAAAGATGTCAGTTTAAATCGCCGTGACTGGCTATTGTAGCTTGGTGAGTATAAGGACTTGATTGCTTCTGGTTTTATGCCACTACCCTAAATAGTTTTCAGCCTTGAAGAGAAGACGCTCAAGACCAGAAGAAAAACGTTTCCCATCTGGAAGGAAGGAAAACAGGTTTTGTACTTTACCACTCATGCGTTAGCAAGTTGAACTCTCCATAAAGCTGGCCCATTGTGATGGATTTGGGATTCAGTACAAAGTAGCTGACTGCTTCGTAATTCCCACCACTGGCTGCAGGCTGACCTTTCAGTGACGTCATTGCAGCTGCCAGGACTTCATAACTCTGCAAAAGCAGGAGAGCAAGAGAGTTAACATCCATGGCTCCATAATGACAGCAACTGCATTCAAAAGGCAGTGAGAAAGGAGACGTAGTGAGGAATAATATCATAGTAAGGAGACGCCTGGCTGTATTCACAGAAATAAAGCATTCCAGATGCAGGGGGAAGAAGTTAGATCCGTGTAAGAGGCCTGAAGCATCTCGAGATTTCAAAGTATGTCTCAGCCTTAGAAATCTGCAGCAGAGCTAATAAACTTCAGTCTAATCTCCCAACTCGAAAGAGTGAGCTACTAATATACTTTCCCATGGCTACAAATCAATACTGAAAGGCAGCATTTTGCTCCCCTGACTTCTATCTGAGAGAAGCTGGAAATGCCGGAGTATGAGCCCTCTGTGAAGCTTAATCCTCTGCATCACTAGCTAGGCGATGGTTTGCTGGGGCCAGCGCAGTGTCTCAACCATACCTTTGTCTTCCCAGAGCCTGTTGGCCCCACTAGCATAAGGCCATGACGAACCACAGCAGTTTCATAGAGCTGGATGCACTTAGTCACAAAACCTGTAGAGGAAATGATGCAGAGTGGGTCTGGGACCTGCTGTCTCTTTCCCAGGGCAGAGCACTGGACTAAAAGCCCAGGCCCAGAGGGAGCTTGTGGAGAGCCTTTCCCCTCACCATCAACATCCTTCAGATTCTGTTTGATGCAGGATTTGCGAATGGCTTCTTCCAGGATGCCATAATCAACAGGCTCTTCTCTGATCTTGGGAAATAAATCTGAGACAATACCATTGAAGAGCTTCAGGTCGTCCTGCAGGAATTTGGGTACATTGGCATCCTGGATAGCCCGCAGGCAGATCAGCTCCTGCAAAGATTTAAGAACTCAGAACTTCAAAGATCCTGCCTCTCTTATGTGGCTGCAGAAAAGGCCACGTAAGTCTATGACAGTGTGAAGTATAAGCACATTTACTTCATTCATAGTAGGATTCTCTCTTTTGAGGTTGCCAGCTGTTGAAATGACAGTCTTCACAGCTCTCATCCCAAAGTCATAATGGTCCTGGAAAAGGCACAGAGGAAACAATGTCATCAGATACAGGAGCATCACCTAAAAAAGAGTGAACCTATGCATGCACTCAGTTATCAGCTAAGAAAGGAAAAATGAGAGAGTCATGCCGTCAGAACAACTGCTCCTTCATCCAAGTCTGCTCTCAGAATCCTTCAAACAAGTAACTAGTCCTCAGCTGTACAGACTATGGGTGAGGGAGACTGGATGATGAAAGATCCTAGATGGAGGGAGAAGTAGGCAGGGCTGCTTGGCTCAACTGTCCTGCCTTTGTAATCCTAACTAGGACTGAAGGTGAATGCAAGACTAGCCACAGAAGGAGAAATGAGAATTAGAAAGGAGGGAGGTAGATGAAGAATGGGTATTGTGACCTTTTTGTGATATGCTATCACGAGGGACCAAGAGAACCATGCAGGTACTTTGTGCCTAGGCTGAGAAAACCTCATATTTAAAAAACATTCATGGACATTAAGGCACCTACCTGGGTGCTTAGCTGCTCTGACAATAGTTTGAATGTTGTGGTGATCTTCTTTGCAAGGACTTTGGCTTCATTAAACCCAAAGGAGTAGAGTGAGATCTCAGCAATCATGGAGTAATCTGGGACCATCATAGCCACAGGACGGAAGAGAGCCTGAAACATTCAATTCCAACACAAGATCAAAACACTGTTGTTTCTTGCTTTTTCCAGCAAACTGAAAAGGCTGAGTATCTATCCCAGACTGTTCAGAGGACACAGCATGACTGTGCCTGGCACCTGTCAGGGTAGCATCTCTGCAGACTGCAATCTGAGGAGTGCCATTTGCTTACAGATGTGATTCAAATCTCAAAACGATCCTAGAAACTTTCCAAAAGCACCACATTCTAATCCTTGTCATGGACACACTGATGGTCTGGGTAGCATCCAGCACCTGTATTGTTCTTCTTTTTTCTGTCTATGCAGTCTGCCCTCCTTACCTTCAGGTTATCAGGCAGTTCAGTACGCCCAGCATACCCTGGGTTCATTGTGATGAAGACTGCACAGGATGGGACCAGTGGGATCTCCGTGCCTTCAAACATGAAGCGATCCACCTAGAAAATTAAAAATATGATCATCCTCAAAGAACAGAGCCTGACCTGAAAATCAAATAATATAGCAGAATCTTCCAAAAGGAAAACAATGGCTTTCAGTAGTTAAATTATCAAGCACGGACACACACAGCTGCCCACAACTGTAGTGACTCAATCTGGTCCCACTGCAGGAATCCAGTATTACCAGCAATATTTTTCCCTGTTTAAGAAACTGGGCTCGTGGAAGATTTACTGATAGGATACCTTTTGGATTTTTTTGGCTCTTGAACAGATTTCTATCCCTCCAGCTGTAAACAAACATCTTTCCATTTATTCCTCAGTAGAGTTTGGATCTGAATTAATTCGTGGCAGAGAGGGCAAAGAGAAACCTAAATCCTTTTTAAAGCTGTGTAGGTAGTAATTTCAGATGGGGGATAAAGTAACGCAGAAGAATTCACGGAGAACAAGTTTCTAATTCCAAGCCAAAGTCAAGGAGATTCAGGTCTTAACCCCTCTGAGTCTCCAGAGAACAAAGCAGAGGCTGGCTGCTAGACTGGCTGACAGCTGAGTTTCCATGTAAAGCCAACAATTCACTTTACATTGCAACTCTGTGTGTGCATGAGTATGCATTTTTCTGCACATATTGGGTTTTGTGAATCCACTAAGGCTTGGATAACACATTTAGACAAACATGGTGCTCAGCAATCATGGCAGAACACTGGCTGCCTTTATCACAGCTCCAATTTGTATCAGCTCAGTGGATCTGTATCGGAGCATCTCTCACACCAAAGTCTGCTGGCACTGCAGCTCAAGCTGAGAAAGTCTTCAGCCTGTGAGAGTGTGGGCAACTGTGGCAGCACAGACCAGGGTGAAGTTACAAAACCCACCCTGGATGCTGACTATGTAATGGCCTGATATGATGCGCCACAGCTAGGGTATTATTCATGCCTCTCCAAGCTCAAGTATATCTGTCCGAGTTGCCCCTGAGCAGTGAAGCTGGTCCTCCATGAAGATGCATGCAAAGACAAGGACTTGCCTAGACTAGCTCAAGTGGAGATTTTTTTGTCTGCCTTTGCATCCACATGTTCATTACGTACCCTCTGCTGCTGTGCTTTCTGAATGGTTGTGATCTGCTGGGCCACCACAGACAGCACCTCGATATCAATGCGATTGAACTCATCAAAGCAAGCCCATGCACCAGAGCTGGGCAAGGAAGGAAAAATGAGGAGAGTCAGGAACATCACACAGGAGCAAACGTAGAGTCACAAGTTCAGCTAGATCTAGAAATTATAAATCCAAATACTGGGGAGGCAGCACAGAGACAATAAGTGAACCTAAAAGGCCCTTAACATCACAGAGCAGGTAGTAACACAGCCACAGTGTACCGGTACAGTGGAAGGGGCTGTAGCCCCTCACCCTGACTATGCATCCCAGGCCATGTGATGAGCGAGAAGGTGCATGGTCCCCGCAAGACCATGGCAATGTCTGACCCTACAGCCTGGGACAAATTCTGCATGTTACAGATTTGAGTTTGAAAGAGGTGTCACGTTGAATTCCCATTTTTTACCTGAGTTATAAGTGTAGCAGATACAATTTAAACATCTCTTAAGTCAATTTTTCAGAGCTTGGAAGACTATGTATAAAGCTGGAAGCATGTATATGAGGAAGGTGATTTTCCCACAAGGCATGGTTTAAGAAAGAAGTGAAATTACTTACAAAGAAAACAACTGAGAAAAGAGTATCAGCTTTTGTTGGAGTAACTAATTCAGATTCACCAGCGTGCAACAGACTAATTGGACCAGCTCTGTTTGAAATGTAGAGAAGAGAGAAGCTTCTCTGAGAGGATTCCTCAGGGCTTAGAGCAGTCTCTCTTGGCTGCTCAATTTTGAATACACTCAGCAGATTCTCTACATCTTAAGATTAAGCAGCTTGTGGGCTGAATCTCAGTCCAACATGTATGATATTAAAACAAAGGCCAGAGTTTCTAATAGTGAGTTGGTGCAAAGCATTTTAATTTTGCCTTAAATGAACAGGATCTCTTTTTATCCATTTTTTTTAATTGGCTCAACTGTCTCTCCCTTCTGGCAGGAATTTTGTAACTTTCCTCATTCTGGAACACAGTAACCGCCTTACTAGGGCTTTGCTTGTTCTTCTGGGCTGCTATGAAAAATACCCACCAATTCCCAGTGGCCAGCATCCCTGTATTCTACCCACTCCTTTATAATGACACACAGCATTTCATTGTACCTGGCTAGTCCCTTGAAAAACTTTCCCATTGCCATAAAGTCAAGCTGGTCAGAGCAGTTGAACACTACAGTTTGGATTGCTAGTGCTTTCCCCAGGTCTTTTGTTGTTTCTGTTTTGCCTGTTCCTGCTGGTCCTGCAGGTGCTCCTCCAAATTTCAGGTGCAGAGCTCCTGTAAGCGTCAGATAACACCTACAACAAAGAAGAGACCAGATGATGAAAAGCACTTCTACTACTGATTTCAGTAAGGGAGGCATATGATCCATCCAGCTGGAGACAAGTAGGAATCCATCCTTTATTATTCTGTGGAACTGCTTAGATATGCAGCACTCTGCAAAGGAGTTAGCTATGTGGCCTTGATTAGTATTCATGGGGGCCTGCATGGATAAATCCTTCTGCCACCGGCTACAAATTCACCCTCCAGAAAAAGGACAGTTACAAAAGGGTATAACTATTATAGCTGCTGCATATTCTACAGTATTAGATGCCCCTATCTGCTGGTTTGTAGAAGAGCTCCTTAGCTATCAGGTGGGCATTTTATATGAGCCAGAGCACTACATTAAGAATCAGGAGAGTGAAAGCAATCATTCTGAGCACTGATCACTAGGAATACAGTAGAACCAATGCCAGAGTGTTCCTATGCCCTCAACTCAGGTAGTCCTTTACTGTACAAATGGTTTCTATTTACATACATTAAGCAGTAAGACCAGCATGGTCAGATCCTTGATTTAATCCCCAATGAGGCTTGTTCATCCAGAAAAAAAAATTTAAAAAATACACTTATTACCCAGAAAAGAATCTCCTTACCTGTCAGTGAGGGGCGTGATAACCAGACGGCCACTGTTCCCCAAATATTCATAGCCATAGATGAATTCAGCATTGACAGCTCTGATGTACAGGTCCTCTCTCGTCCAGTAGTATCTAATGATGAGTGAACATGACATCAGAAAGATAAACACAGCTCCTAAGACTACAGCCTGCAGGTTTGGAGACCTGCATGTCATGGTATTTCTCTTTTGAGAGAAGAAAGGATAAGGTAGCACAACAAGGTGGACAGGAGTTCTCACAGGACCTGAAATTAGGTGTTATATCAAGCATCTCACTCCTTCTTGGGCAGGAGACATGCCCTTTCACAGCGAGGCTGTGAAACACCATGGTATGGCTTAGTCTGTATTGCCAAAGAGGATGCCATCAAAACCAGGTCTGTCTCAGATGCCTTAGAACTGGCATCCTTAGCAGACTTCAATCCTAGTCCTCAGAGTTAGAGGAGACTCAGGAACACTGCTTACAGACTATGCAAACTCTTGTTTCCATTTGTCATGGACATGGCTAATGGGTAAGGAGAATGAAGACTGGCCAGGGAGGCCAGGTGAGGTTCAACAGCTGTGGTCTCTACCTGAGCTGGGAGATCCACTCAAAATCATTCATGCTTGTCACATTCTCCTCGATCAGCTTTGCTGCAACATCCTTGGCGTGGACCTCAATCACAATAAGAGCTGACAACACGGCTCGCTGCATCTTAGACAATTTTCCACGGACCAGGGCAACCAAATTGCCCAGCTGGGTAAGGAAAAGAAAGTACTCTGAAGCAATCCGTATCCCAAAGACCCAGGCTGTACTAACACAATGCGATCAAACTTATAGCATGCTAAGTCCAGATCATAGGCTGTGTCCAGGCACCTTCTGCCTCTTCTCTTGTCAGAGATACAAATGACTGCTCAGAAAGCAAATACTGCTTGGAGCTGGCTCAGAGCTGACTTTTGCCTACACCATTACCATGTTCAGGTGAAAAGAAAGAGTTAGAGCCACCATAAGGCCCAGAGCTGAGGACACCATATCTCCCAGGTATTAGGTGTGATTAGATGCATGGAACAGATACGAAGGATGCAGTTTCACTTTGATTTCTACTGTTCGTCACTTCAGTTCTCCCCCACCTTTGACTTCTTGAGTGACCCTGGAGAAGTTATCTTTCACCTTCTTTCTGTCTTCAGAAAAGACAGAAAGAATGATCATATTATCAGTCCTGTACATTATTTGAGGTTTATGATGACAAATATCCTAATGACTGAGATGATTAGAACCTGTTTTTTTAACTGTCTCTGTTTCTCCTACAGTATTGTCTTGGCTGTATTTATAAGTTATCTAAGGTCTGATGATTGAAAAGTCTCCATCTGGCAAAATCTCAGCCTTACATTCATTTTCGTACCTGAGTACTCAGCTGTGGGAAAAGCCTGCTGGACAAATCTCCAGCTTCCAGAGCTTCAGACACTTCCTTTGTCCAGAAAATCTGGCAGCCAGCAATAACCACTTGTCCAGGCCATTGCAAGACCCATGTAGTTTGTGGAGTCTTAGGGGGAAGGGAAAAAAAAAAAAAAAAAAAAGGTGGTAAGACAATTTTTTTTTTATTTCTACATCCCCCTGCTCTGAGATGAATCTGTGAGACCCAAAAGAATGTTTTCCCTCCTCTAGCCTGTTCTAACTTTCCTAGCTTCAAATTTTCAGACTGAGTAGAAACCAGAAATATCTGAGGTCTTTTCTTTTTTCAGCCTTTCTCCCTCCCTAAAAATCAAAATTTAGATTTTCTACCAGCATAGCTTTTACACAGAAACCAGAGCCAAGATGCATCCCCTGATGCATTGACTGAAACCAATAGTTCACAGTGTCTTGTTTGCCTTTACCAGCCCCTAGCATACTGTGAGACATGAGAGCTGAAGAAGACAAAAGAGGGTAGATCCTTATAAAAAGGAAGTTGCCTGGAGAGAGGGATAGGAATAGATTCATACAGGGTTGTTCTATGATATTGGGAAGTGTTCTGTGGCTGTTAAGTGAGAGTGCAGGGTTTGCATTCTTCTGGACCATTAGCTGCTTGCTCAACTGTGCATTCTGCACTTGACCCATACACAGTTGGATTAAAGACTGTATTTTAAAACTAGTAGAATATCACAAATTTATCAGTCGCATCACTGGTGACCTCTATGGCAAGCCTGGAACCAAGGCATCAGAGACCTGCCAGTCTGTGATAAAACCCTTACCTCTGGATAAACACCAATTGATCTTTCTATGTTGTCCCGTACACTGGCCTTCATGGATTTCTCAACTTCCAGCAGCCAGTCCTCCACATTGTCAGTGGGATAGATGGGAAAAAACAGCTTCACCTCTTCTCCTTCAGCAGAGTACATGTGTGTGATCTGTAGGTCCTCCTGGAATAGTAGCTAATGGAAGAAGTGCAACAGGAGATGTGAATGGAGGATTTTTCTATCCCTGCCTTCCTGCCACTGGGGGACAGCCAGGCTGTAGTGGTGTATACTCATTATAAATTTGGTGCCAAACTTGGTTGTCAATAGTGATAATAAAGTGTGCAACAGGTGTGCAAAATGACTTCTCCAAAAAATGGAGGATGATTGTATGAAAACAAGAGATTCACATCGTGGGTTTAACTTGAGTGAAGCAAATCAAGTTATAGGTAGGATAAACATTTCTCATTGCCTGTCTAGGATTCAAACCCTTGATTCCTGTTCAATTCTGTAGATTCAAATCATTTCCCTTGAGGTCACAGTGCCCGATTTTAAGGGTAAAATTTTAACAGCTTCTCCAGTGCCCCAGCATATCACTGAAAGTACCCTTATTTATTCCAATGGCTTTGCACCAGGTTTCCATTTCAATTTCCTTTCTATTTTCCCAAGCTAATGACTAGGAGATTGGTTTTAGTGTCTGAGTATTGTGGTGGTGCGAGCTGTGACTAGCCATGGAGTCTGAAGCCTACTAGGAATAATAAAGAGGACAAATAACCGGGTTAACCCCAGGTCCTAAGTAGGGATGAAGGCAGAAACTTAATTCAATTCAGGCTTGTTCACTCCTGTCCCTCCTGAGGCTGTCAGCAAGAGTGGGGTTCCATCCTAACAAGGTGCCTGTGAGTAGACAGCTAAGTCTGAGCTATTTCTCTTGGCCTCCATAGTGGGATGGACAGACATCTCCAGAGGGAGTGTCCTCTCCTCCTAAGATGGGTATCTAAGTGAATTTCTGTAAGTTGCCCTTTGCAGGTGCCTATTTTCCCCTCATTGTCTAAAAGGCAATTGAGGGTGCCCAGCTCATAGGCAGATGCCTGGGTTTGAACTGTCTAAAGTGAGGTTGCTTGAATCCCACTCCAGGGCAGGCAGCACCTTGTAATGCCTACGTACAGTTACAGGTTCCCAGGAGACACATTTCCATGCAGCGGAAAGTGAACGCTCCTCCAGATCTCAGAATGCCTCCAAGTTCCCATGACACCAGCTTCCCAAAGGTGGGCCAAGCCACTAGGGTGCTTGCTTTGCCTACCTGTGCAATGTTCTCAAAGCATTTGCGGAGGTGAGGTTGTACAGCAGTGGGATCTTTTGTCTGAGACAGTATTTCCAGCAGCTCATCGTCTGAAAGGAAGTAGAACCTAGAAAAACAAAGCGAGGCATGAGGGGAGGCTCTCTTTACTGTAGCATCAGGGGCTAAGTCCTGGCAAGATGAGGAATAAGCCTATTGCTAGGGACACTGTTTCTGACTGCTCACTGATCTCTTTGTATTTGTGTAGGAGAGTAGCAGCCACGATCCTGTACAGCTACGATTCTGTAGAGACAGACTTCTCCATCTGCAGAAGTCAGTTATTCCCATGCGAAGTGGGTTTAAATGAGTATCAAAGAATAGAAGTATTCCTTCAGGAATAAGGGATGGAGTTACATGGAGGTTTTCATTTTACCTCATCCTTTCTAGACAAAGCATGAGGCAGAGATATGCAATGATGCTGCCAGACTGCCCTTAACTCACCACATTTGTGTCTGCCTGTTTTCTGCCCATCAGATGGCAGCATTGAAAGGCGCAGCCTTGCTTATGTTTGCAGTCTCATAACAATATCCTAAGCTGGGATTGTTTTGCTCTTTCTTGGCAGAGTGAACTGGAGTGAGCCTCTCCTTTCATATTTTCTGAACCAGGGAGTGTGATCCAGCCCACTGAAATTTGGGGTTACCTAGGAAAAGCGCCTCTCTTCGTCTCCAGATATTCACTCAGCCCCTTCTGCACAAGTTCGAGTAGTTTGTTACATTTTTGCAGGTTCTCTAGTAGCACAGGATCAGGGCACAAAGAAATCACCTATACAGAATGGAGAATAGAGGAAGCATCAGTATTCTGAGCATGTGAAGATAAGGCAGTGGAGATAATTGGGTTGCCCAGTGATGTTACTAATAGGATTAAAATGACTCATTCACAGGACTACTTTCACAGGGATCTGGAGAGGTGCGAGCTTTGTGGGCAAGGAGGGGAAACAGCGCTTATGGATGTGACAAGCACATTTCTGGGTTCCCCTAAATACCAACATTTATAACATGGAATACAAGCGGTGATGGAGTCCTGGGAAGTGGAGACTGGAGAACAGAAGAGCGCAGAGCACTGCTACCAGGACACAGAAACAGGTGAAAACAATGGCTCTGAACAATTTAAGGAGTCAGTCTTGAGGAGGAATCGAAGGAGTTATTTTATGGATTAGGATTATAAGCAGGGCTGGTTACAAGAGTCACAGGAGGTAGGGAGTCTGTGTGCTGAGGAGAAGGTATCTGGTGGGTAGACAGCTTGGTGCAAGGCATCACAGGGAATGACTCTGTCCATTTGGACACCAGAATGAAAGGCCAAGTTCCAAGAGAAGAAACCTAGCACACCACCCTGGGCAAGGTTGCATGGTTTATACAGCGCTGCTCATGCCCACACCATTACAAAAACAATGACTCAAAGGCAGTCCTTGTGTGAGCACAGCTCCAAGGAGTTTGGGATACCTGCATTGGCTTTCATCAAGGCACACACCTCAGGCTTTTCGTTAGCATTCTTCATGATGTTCCTCCAGTCCCTATCCATCTCCTGGTAGCGCTGGCTTTCCAACGGGAGCTGTCTTTTGATGTCCTCTGACCTAAAGATAGGCTCCAAGTAGAGCCAAGAGCGCTGGCAGTTCAGCCACTCCTCTAGGACATCCTAGTGGGAAGCAAGAAGAGGATACCAGGACACCATGCTATGAACATGTTTGACAAAACCATTCTAACTGTGCACCAGAATGGGTTTAAAAAAAAAAAGAAAGAAAAAAAAGGAAAAAAGAGGTGATGCTGCACTTAGACCTTCCACAATTCTAAAATCTACCTGCAGCGTCAGGAGCTGGAATTTCCTTCCCAAATAATTAACAATTTCCTAGCAATCCCCTTTGCTAACTGTTGTCAGCAGACATCAGAATCAACACCCACTAGTTTAATGGGGGTATTTTAGAAATATGTGTGAACCAATACTAAAGCACAAAGGGACTTCGTGGTGCTAGGTCAAATTTCTGTGGCTAGTGTTTCTGTATTTTACAGAAGATAGCACAATGTGCGCACACAGTAAGACGGGGATTTTATTTTGTGAAAAGAGCTTTTTTGGGGAAGAAGAATGACAAATAAAATATGCCAGACTGCAATTCTGTCACATCCTCTCTCCTGCCTGATGTACCTCGCCCCAGCCTTGCCTACAAAATAATCCATGAAAAGATTTTTGAACAACACTCTGAATTAAGAGAACAAATGAAAAGCTAAACATTTATATTAGACATTAGACAGGAAATCCTGTTTGTCAGGCATTCAAAGGAGCAAGAGAATTCAGTTGGAAGAACATCCTCCTCCTCCATTTTCAGGCATGGGAGATTGGAAGGTATGGGGAACCTGCCCAACATTGCAAAGCAGCTCAAGTGTTTAGCTCCCTTTCAGACTGCCTTAGTCACATGGCACTATCTACCATTCCCTCAGCACAGACAGCCACTTGACCTAGCAAGAGGTGGGGTTTTCTAGTAATAAAGACAACGGTGTTTGCCATACTCTGTCAGCTAACTCTGTAAGCCACTTCCCAGAAGTGGATTCATGGGCCTTTAGTGACAGGAATGAATGCAATCAAAAGAAGGGGTAGGAGAGGCAGGGTGCAAACATGGACAACATCACAGCCAAAACCACACAGTAAATAACTGAATTTCCCCATGTCACCTACTGCCTTAGGGCTTAGAGTAGCGTTTCTGTATCCTCATGAGACAAGGCTAGCACTCTGGCAGCCCATGGGCCAAGCACACCCAGATGGTAAGCACCAACAAACAGAATAAGGTAGTTATGAATAACAGATAACAATGCTGCCATGCATCAAACACCAGCATTTACACAGAGTTCTCCAGCCAGATACTTGTGTTGGAATTTTTATCCTGCAGCAAAATGCTGTTCTGCTCGCTGAGTCCTGCTGGGTGCTAAGCATTCAGGCTCTGGTCTGATGAAGAAGTGCTGGCACAGTCTGCCAGAGCCTGCTCTAAACAGCAGTCTTCCACGTGCTTTCCTACACTGAGATGTGAATGATTAGCATGGATTTCACAGGGCCTGTAAGGATCTGCAAGGTCCACTTAGTATAATATGATTAGAGATGCCAGTAGGACTATTCACTGCAATAGGAGAGTCCCATCCCCACCAAAAAGTGGTGCAACAGGCAGCAAAAGAGCTGGAATTTCATCACTGTTGTTTGCAGAATAAGGCTCTGAGTTTATCCCCTCTTTTGCTAGAGTCAGAGGGCTTTGACAGGCCCTCTTCCTCCCTAAAGACTGAAATCCTCTTGATAGTTGTCCTCCCAGTTCCCTAGCAGCAACTGCTCAGTGTCCATGTTCAAGCACAGCAGCACAGCCCAGCTGCCTGCCTTCACCACATGTGTGTGGGTAAGAGACCAATACCTGTGTCATCTTCAGCTTATTTTCCCATGTGTTCATCCTTTCCTCAAAAGGTTTCTTGAATGGTGAGAAGGACATACTCTGAATCATGACAATGTGATCATCTAGGAGCTGAGAAGCTTCATCGGTGTTTTTCAGAATAAAGGTATCTGTGTCTTTGTAAAGCATCACAGTAAATAAAATGGAGTTCCATTCACTCTCCATCTTGTTGAGTGCCTGGAACAAAGGGACAAGCAATTTAATTTTCAGATACAACCTGTGCAATGGTTATCCCAGCTTCCACAACTCTCTTAATGCCCCTCTCTAGCAAGTGACAGATTTTTGCTCTTGGGATTCCACTGGAAACTGCAGCTGTGTATTTAATGCATGACACACACAGCAACAGCACGTTTCCTCTGCACTGCCCATGGACTTAACACATCAATGCTGTTCTGAAAGGAACACCTTGAGGGGAAAAAAGGGCCATGTCATCTCAAGGCCCATTTATGCTAGTAGATGCACAGAGGCTGCCACCCTATTAATGATTATGGTTAATGATGGCTTTGTGAAAGGGGTAGCTATCCATTGGGAACTTGCCTGAGATTTCAGAGAACAAAAGCTGCCAGAAGGTAATGACTTTAAATCAAGACCATCTTAGGTCACATCCGAACTGGTGAACTGAAGCTGAAAGACTATCTAACCTATGAATCTCCAGAGCCAGCAAGTCTTCCCTGCACTTTTACTGTGTTAAAGGATTTGCCACCTCCGTTTTCAGTCACAGCTAATCTCCCTGACGTAACGGTTGAATGGCAGAATGCAGACAATCAATTTATTTTAACTTAAACAGTCACTAATCCCACAGTGAGGCATGAGACCCAACCAGTGGATCAGCATAACCATCAGGCAGCACTGTTATGCTACAACTGAAATTCTATGCAAGGCGGAATTACTTCTTCTAGTATGTGAACCCAGTTGTGTGGCCATTGCTCTCCTCTCTAAGGGCAGCAATCTTTTTACCATTGCTGCAGAATGTGTCTAATGCTCTGGGACAACAGGAACATCACCCAAGGCAATGACCACCTGCTCAACAGAAATGTATTTGAGAAGCAAACAAAGACACAGCAAGCCCCTCTCTCCTCACATTCTCAATGGCGTATTCCTTGCCAGCTATCTCAGCTACTTTGGTAATGCTCTCGATATGGTCCAGCAGGTTCATGTCCAAGCAGCGACTAACTGTCAGATTGGGTTCTAGCTTAATATCGATGTTCATATCTTCCGACAGCATCTCCCAGTGCCGGTTTCTCATACCAGGATTGCGCAGCCCTTGAATTAAGGGGATGTATAGTCTGAATTCTTCAATCTTGTCTCGAAACTCCATTGCCACACCCTGGCAGGCTTTCAGGGAGAAAAACAGAAGAATATCAGCAACAACAGTGTGTGAGGAAGTTGCCTTAAGAAACTTCCTAGAAATTGTCTAAAGCCTGATGTGCTTGTAGACACATGTGTGGGGCAGGTAAGCAGCAGGAGAGGGCACTGGAAAATGCAGGTTGAAGTAATGAGGACACAAAGGCGCTCTTTACGTGGCTACTAAGGAAGGATTCAAGCCCACTCCCAGAAGCAGACCTGCCTATTAGCCAAAAGTCTGTTATAGGCAAGTCCATGCTAAGCAAAAGTGTACCTTAGCCTAGAGTTCACCGGAAGATGAGACGCAAACAAATTTAATTCCTTAATATGGGCCCAAGCATGATGAAGCCCCTCTGCCAATAGATATTTTAGAAGCTCCGGTCATTGTTCCAAGATCTTCACTTCCTTAACAAGATTGGGTCACGAGTTATCTCACACCCCAGCTCAGGCCATCCTAAATAGAAGATGGACACTATACATAGGAGCTAGAAGTAGGCTAGGATGACAGCCAGATATGGAAATGGAAAGCATGCAGGAGAGGCCCTGCCAGCCTATGGCCACACTAGAGCCAAAGGTACTTCTGCCTCATAGGAAGGACAAAGGTAAGGAAAGGGCTTTGCTCTCTGGAGGCATCCTAGAAACCCACATCTCCGCACTGTTCACATCCTGCCCTTTTTCAGCTTGTGCTATTGCGAGTAAAGCAATGGACAGGCAAAGAACATGGGACTTGCTTCCTTTCCAAAATCTGGCTACAGCATGTGTCTCCTTTTTTTGCACCCTGCGTGGTTGCACTGCACACTCACAGCAAGGATGTGACCACCTCACACTCCCTGCTGGGTGGTATGCAAAGACAAGGCAGACTCAAGGACAAAGCATATATTTTACCAGGTGCCAGGGAATATTGCAATGAATATGAGCAGGTATTCTTAGTATTTCTGTTTACCATAATGATTCATAGTTACTCACGCATCCACTCATCACCTCCTCCATTGGGGCTGATTCATGGCATTGTTTAAAAGCAAGTTCAAGTTAAAGAGGATGAATCAAAAATCTCCCACTGCAAAATATATTTCAATCTAAGCCATCTGGCAGGAGATTTTAGAATTAGCTCTAAAGAATGACCAACGCATCTCTGAGAATCATGGAATGGGAAGTTAAGCTACAACTGAAGTCTCAATTTCAGCTTTACTAGGAGCCACGATTAAAAGACCTTCACGTGAATTGCAAGGGCTGGATGTGATCATCTAAACTTCATATACATTCAGGCAGGCAGGAAAACAGTTATTACATTCCACAGATCATTTCCAGATTTTGCAATTTCATTTTATTCATAACAAAATCAAGATCTCTTCTGGCTTTCCATTAAATTCATTGGCCAATAGAGAAAAGATTGGCCAAGAAAACAGCACCTGGGAGACCCAGATTCAAGTTCCTTTGCTGCCTGACTTGCATAAGGGCTTAAACCCACATGTCTAGCCACTGGGGTATATAGTTATTCTCTATGACTAGTCTGGATTATTTTACTTTATATAAATGAGTAAATACTAACTGCAACATAAGAGGGTGGCTTTTATTCCAGTACTGTCTTGGGAATTAGGTATAAAAGGGATTTGCAGCCTGATTGTTTCCATGCCAAACTGGTACTTCAAGCAGCAAACTAGCATCTAGATATGAATCATCATAGTCCCAGAAAAAAAGTGGAAAATAACTTTGCTAGCATTTTCTCAGCTGGCTCTAATACACACAACACATCCATGTGACATCTTGACAATCCCTGTTCAGAGCACTCTGTGACATTCCTCACATCAAAATGCTGATATGCACCAACTTCCTTTCCCCAGACTGCTTATCTACCTGGTGAATCCTTGAACTGCTTCACGCATCTCTGCATTGTCTTAAAAGAGTCACTGACATTCTTTTCTAGCTGCTCAGCCTCAATTTCCACGAGAGGATCATTCATCCAGCTCTCATACCACTGCATCCAGTCTGACACTGTAGTCCAGAGATCATAGTACGGCTGGAAGTCCTTAAGCATCCTGGATAGCTTACTGTACTTTGGAAAGAGAGAAAAAGCAAGCATAAACAACAAGCGTATTCTCCTCTGCATGACAGCTTGCATGTCAAAAGGCCAAAAAAGGCACAATTCTTTTTGGAATCTCAAGCAAGCAATGAGAAAATGTGTACTTCAAGAGGATGTATCAGACTACTTTCTCCTGGGACCACAATATAGATTCCAAGTGAGAGCAACTAGCAGAGCTGGGCTCTTCACATCCAGGCTAAAATGCATCCAGTGGAGCTGTGCCTGCACCATATGTCTGGTGTAGAAAGCACTCTCCACTTGCCTCTACAAATGCTCGGCTGCAGAATGAGGGCAGTCCACACACAACCAGTGAAAGCACACACTGCACATCATAATGAAACTTGGCTTCTTACAGTGAAGGAGATGTAACCATAGACTGAGAGGTAGGAAAGGATCATGTGAACTCCACTTCTACTCTGCAGCCAGACTAGGCTGGACGTGGATGACAATGATTCATTGGCAGCTGAACAGCCACAGGCAAAATGAGTGTTTGCAACTACATAAACTGTTGCCTTAGGAGAACATGCTACGCTCCGAGCCCAGCCAGCTGCCTGCACACTGCTATGCAACCACTCTCATTCACGTCTATATAACTACAGTAACAGCCTTACAGAAATCGATGCATCTTAACTGCTGCTTCAAGACCTTTCCCACCCAATTCCTCCTCATTAACATCACTCAGATCTGAGCGTGGGCACCCAAAGTTTCTCACAGAAGTGGTAATATCAGGCCCACGAAAAGTCTTCCACATTCACCTGGGATCAGCTCTTCTGCAGCACAGTGGAGTGACGGAGCAGTGTGGTCACTCTACAGGACCGTGGAGCAGTTAATCAGATAAACCGAAAGAGCATGAAGGATTCCTTCCTGAGGAACTGTGTCTCATTATTTGCTACCATCTAGAAGGCCCAACAAAGATTAAGGTCCTGTAGGTACAGGACCTGGCACTTACATCAGTAACTTTTATCCCAAAGATTCTTTCCCTGTTGTTGTAGAGGATTGCCAAATTCTGAAGCTCCTTCAGCTGCTTCCTGACCTCCCTTGCTTTGTTAACCAACTCATGAGCTTGGTTAATGTCTATCTGGATGGAAAATCCACCTACAGTCAGCTGGAAGAGAAAAGGCAGGCATGAGGTGTGGCTCTGAAGCTGAGTGCTGCCTCTGGAGACCTCAGCTTCCTGGTGTGCTCTTTGTTACATTCAAAGACAAGATTTTTATGCTCACAATTCCACCTCCCCTAATCCAATTCCACTTCTGTTTAGACCACAATGAAAGTGGTGAGGAGAAGCAATAACCACTGGTTAGGTGGTTCAAAATGCAAATGTGATGACCAGCTGCTTTTCATCTTTGTGACAACTGTTAATCCCTGAGGAGTAGGAGCAATGAGTCTGTGCCCAAATTTCTTGCTACTGATTTTATACTGTTATTAGTTAAGGAATCCGTGAACTGAAAATGATAGCTCTACTAGGTCACTCAGGTTGTTTCCAAGAATTGTTTAACAACACATGCCCAGAGCTTCTCCAACAACTTTTCTATTTTGTCTCTGTGGTTTGGTTTTGTTTGTTTGGTTTTTTTTGGTTTGTGTTGGTTTTTTTTTTTTTTTTTAAAAAAAACAACAGTGTTGGGGTATTATAATTTTGGGAGGCTATTTCCAAGGTAATCAGGGTCACTGATTACAGCCTTTCCAATATGGCTTTTTTTTTTCCTGTATTTAAGAATTTCTGGTGAAAAATAAAATTCAAACGGTTTCAGCAGAAACCAGAGGTATCTCAGCTCCAAAACTCTGCTATTGTTTCAGGGTCTTTCACACAAGATGAATTCCATGACTAAATGATGTATTTTTTCCCCCTTGATGGCAGCGCATCATGGGAGATGCTCTGCAGGGAACTGAGTATACAAGAAGGAAAAAGGAGGTGCATGTATTGCCTGAGTACCAAGAATCGAAATATTGTATTTCGATGAATACCTTCCCCGTGAAAAATCAATATTTCTGCAAAGAGTATTGTCTTTCCCACAAAAATGAAACTCTTAATCAAAAGCCCAACTCCCAATAAAAAACTGGGGCGGGGTGTGTGTGTTGATAATTTTTGGTCCAACAATACATTGACCTAAAAACTCATCTGACTAAAATCTCATCTGAAAGTTTCCCATCTGGCTGACCACAAGAGCTTCAAGGTCCCCTTCTCTGGACAGTTTATTGTCAGGGGCTTAATACCTGCATCTCTTCCAGTTTGTCTTGAAAGCCATTCTGATCTATGACCAGGATTTTGTGAAATTTGTCTTCATCCTCCAGGTGCTGGAGGCGAATGGACTCAGTTTGCATAGTTATTTTCAATGGCCAATAACTTGCAGCCCACCTGCACTCACATGATATAATTAAAAGAAAAAAAAGGGCAGGGAGAGAGAAAGAGAGAAGACTTTTGAGCATATGTTTGAAATGCTGAAAATAACAGAATGAGAAAGCCAACTCCCACTAAACAAGGAAGCTTTACAACAACAGAAACACATGTGGTTTCAACAAAACATTTTTTTCCAGCTTGTCTTGTTGATATGCAGTCCTTGTGACTACGCTATTCAATTGGAGAGGGCTGGGGAGAAGTGGAGGGCCTTTTTAAAAGGAACAAATCCAGTATGTTGCTGAAAAGCTAGGCGACAGCAAAATAACAGTTGGCATCCAGAGGGAATGTCTGTCTTTGAATGTATTCACAAGGAACTGAAAAAAAATGGGATCAGAGCCTTGGCTTGTGGCTTTTCAGGGCTCCTGAAAAAGCCAGTCTCCTGTTAAGCAGGACAGTGAGGGGCCAGGGTAGCCCAGATAACAGTGAAGCCCTGGATAGCAAGGCTTCTGCAGAGTGCCCTGGGGAGTGCAATGCAGATACAGGAAAGGCTGCACAAAGTGGCTTCTCATGCCAAGGCCGGTTGGTTCTTGCTCAGCCATAGCCCACCCATTACTCCATTTGGACTTGTTAGCCTGTGTACAATGCCAGAGGTAAGCTTTGCGGCATTACGCTCGAGGTCACACCCCTCCTAGCACCTGGGGATGCAGCCATCTCCTACTAGTTCTGCATGTGCCAGGTCTGGTCAGTGGGCATACAGCTACATCTGTGCTAAGCTGTCCTAGAGCTGAACCGCTTTCCTGCAGCTTCTGTGGGGTTTTTGCACTGTGCATCCCATGTTTCTAGTTTCAGGAGCACTCTGCAGAGACTCACTCAGGTTGCAGACACACTGGACCAAGTCCATGTCATATGAGAGGGTGCTCCCAGAGCTGAGCTGGCTTTAGAAGCTGTGTAGCTGTGTTTGTGAGCTGACTCTGCTACTGGGGCATAGTCAGGACCCAATGTGAATAACAGTCAAGGATAAAACTAAGAGGAGACTGCATGGAAAAGAAATGCAATAGTAATACAGGGTTCATGTTCTTTCCTAGTCCTAAGAAAACCCTGGGAGTGTTCCTACCTTGGCAGTGTTCATTCAGTTTCAGACACAGACTAAACTGTGCACTTTGAGACCCTGCGAATGTCTCCAAAAAAAGAGAAAAGAGCTTTAATACGTTAAACAGGTTAATAGCTACCAGTTTGCCTTGCCCCAGGGCAGAAGGCAGCGTGAACCCACGCTTCTTCTCTATCAACTTCATTTCAAGAATTCAGTGCTCATATAGCCTGAGAGGCACTTAAAAGTTCTGCTGGAGCCCTTGATCGACACATAGCCCCTGAAGCACTGAGAATGGTAATTGCTGCAAAGTGTCCCACTTTGACAGTGGGAGAAATGCCTTGTGCTCACTTGTCATTGAAATCTTCTTCAGTAAGATTGTAAAGGAATTCCTCCATGACCTCGTAATCTTCCATGACTTCACGAATCAGTTCCTGCACAGGGTGAGAGAAAGAGACAAAAAATAGACACCTTTAGACCATACCGATTCCAACTCTCTGGTGTACACCTCATTTTCATGAGGTGCCTTTGAAGGGTGTTAGTCAAACAAACTTAATGTGATGTAGGCTGCTTCTCTGCTGTGCGAACAGTGGGAATGGATTTACAACCCCTTGTTCTCTGAATGATCATGCCATCATCGCCCTCTATTCTTTACGAATGAAAAGAAGCGTGGCCTAGCGGATAAAGTGCTGGATAGAAATTGAGTGTTTCGGGTTATCCTCCAGGTTCTTTCCTTGGCACGGACAAGTCAGCTTACAGCTTGATGCCTTTGTTCCCCATTTGTTCAGCTGGGAGAAGACCTACTGTTCAAATAACTTTGAAATAACTCGGCACTAGAATGTCCTATTAGAAGAAGTATGTTAACAGCAATATGAGCATTTGGTAGCAGAAATGTTTTCTTGAAAACAATATTCATTTTTAAGAGACAGCTATTCAGTACACAAATGGATCATGAAGGTAGAAAAAGCATACGTAAGTCTTTTAGGCAAGATTTTTAACTTGTATTTTGTCTTGCATAAATATTTAAATTCACGATATGTGTATTTAAAAATACAAATCTTAGGAATTACAAAAATACAAAGCCAGGAATCTTATGGCATTGCATGCAAAGACATCCAAGCAAAAAACTGGAGTCCTGCTTCTGAGACACCACACATTGCATTGACAAATTTCCTCCTCCCTTCCCTTGGTGTCCCCTGTCCATAAGGAGAGCACATCCTACCTCCTGCACAGCCAGCTGCTCGGGGACTCCCTTCATCCACTCCCGCAGCTCAGCCAGTTCCTCGATGCTGCTTGGTTCCTCATGAATTTTGCAGCTGACGGCTTTATATGCATCACAGATCTGCAGGAGGACACACCAGAGAAAAGACCATCAAAAAGTCATCAACTGCTAATGGGCAAACTGGAAAACCTGCCATGATCCACCCACTTCCCATTCTGAAGGTGGTCTAAAGTGATGAGTACACAGTCCTGTTCTGTCTTTTTCTTTCCACAGTCTTTCTCCATCCATCTCATTTGAACTCAAATGGAATGAGACGGCCAAAAAAAAGAGGAAGAGGAACTGCAGGTATGTGGTTGAAATGATGACAATAACAGATTTAGACAACCCTCTGGCAGATGCAACTGTCTATACTCCAGTTATCCTCAGAGCAAGCAGAAGGACCTTCCAGTTGTCTACTAGGCAGATCTTTTCAATCCAACAACACATTTTTACAAGATGGCAGGGTCTTGAAGAATTTAATTTCAAGAGATACAGCTTTCAGGCACATAATTTATTAAGTATGTTTAATACTTGATTTGGTTGAGTCTGCATATCTCCCCTCTAGTCCTTTTTTAAATAATCACTCCGATGCAATCTTTAAAATGTTGTCATTAATGTGGCCTCAGTTGCTGTCTTTTGGCCATTTCACAAACAAAGCGACTTCAAAAGCGAAAGGACAAGACAAGACACTGACAGATAATGTATTGAACCAGGTAACTTACATTCTCCACCTGCAAATGGAGGTTTTTAGCCAGCATGTCCAACATGGAAGTGGCAAGTGCTTTGTATTTTTTGGAGAGATTTTGCTTAACAGCTTCTATGCTGACATGGAAGGGACCAATGACAATAGAACTAGGTAGAGTGTTGTCCAGGTTCTCCTTTTCAGCCAAGTGCATGTTTACTATACTCCTCACCTCCTGGGCAGATGCACATTGCTCTTCGTAGTCTCTGTAAATAAAAACACCAACAAAAAAAAAGGTAACGTAGACCTTAAGATTATTTGAGCATCCAGGCTGTTCATAGGATGTCCAGACATGTCTGCCCAAAAGGATCAAGACATTAAATAAATAATGAGTATGCTTACTGTTATTAAAACATGCATCTATTCGAATGTATACAACTTTCTGCAAGCACAGACTGAGAGGGTACCAATGGCTTCTAGACATTACAACCAAAGATATGACTACATAGGAAGTGAGGAGTGTTTGTATCACAGTCAAGTACACGAGTGCTAGCTTTAACGAGCATGGGAAGCTATTAACAACAAAGACATCCCATGTAAATTCCATCTGTTTGGGTGACCAGCCTGCACTGAAGGCTCTACTTCACTGCTACAGTTACCAACACCAAGCAGAGGAAGGTGTTGGTAGGCTGCCTATGCCCACCTGCACTGCAGCTACACCCATGTAGCCTTGTAGACAGGTCCCCATTTTCAAAAGATGTGTATGTGAGAAGACATGGAACTGGTATGTAGCTGAGGAACATTATTGGGGCACAAGGGAAGGAACCACTCAAATCTACAACAGGTTTCAGAGCATAATAGATGTGGACTGGAATAAAAGCACAAAGTATTTTAGCTGCAGAAAAGGAGTGGAAGAAAGAGATGAAAGAGGTAATAAGGCAAGAGCAGAGGGAGAGACAAAATGAAAGTACTGGTGTAAACAAGGCAAGGTCAGAAGGCACCTTGGGGGAGGGCAGGTACTTCAGTGTGTTCTGGGAAGAGACTTGTCAGATGGGATTTGTAAATTGATTAAGCTGGAATAACAAAAAAGAAAAAGGGCTTAATTCCCACTGTTTGGTAAAAACATGAGGCCTAAAAAGAAGACCACTAAAGTAACAGAGGCTAAAGGACAACATAGGTGCAAGGAGTTTTGGCAGTGAAAACAATGAGGCTGAAACAAAAGAAAACATTACTTTCTACAGAATGTTATCAGTCTGAACAGATGCTATTTGAAGGAGGTCAGAGTCAAGTATGCTAACTGGATTTTCAAATAGGATGAGTCATTTTTAGGGCCATTAGTATCTCCAATTACACTTACAAACATGACAGGAATGTGACTGCTGTCAGAGGCAGGAAGAAATTCTCACTGCCACCACCAATGTCCTCTAAAAGCACGGACCATTGCCCATGGCTGAATGATGGATGCCTGATCTCACATCTGAGGCACGTCACGCACATTCGTGGTCTCAGAACAGGTCCCATATTCTCAGGCACATTCACACAGCTTCTGAAAAGGTTTGCGTTTTGGATTAGAGGTGCCTCTGTCAGAAGCCTCTTACCTTAGGAAGTACTGGATGTCATTGTTATTTAGCTCTAAGAACTTCTCATATCTCTTGGCATAGGCTTGGAGAGGGATCAGTGCCTTGTGAACGGCAGACCGCATAGTCTCACGTAGTTCTTCCACTTCTGGTTCGTGCAAGCCCACTGAGTCCAGCAAGGGCGTGCCTGTGATAAGCATGTTCTCCAACACATACTGGAAGAGGAAGGAGAGAGGTCTTTCAGGACTAGCAGAGCTAACCATGCCTCCTCAGGAGAGTTTAAGACAATCACTAGTGGCACTTTTGGGAAGTCATGCAGTCCATCCTTCTACATTGTGTCAGGAATTGTTTTATCAGTTTTACGTCGCCTCCTCAAAGAAGGAGGATCTAGGGAGATAGGTCTTTCACAGTAACAGGCAGAAGGATGCATATGCAGAAGAGATCTGCACCAGACTGACAGCACTGGAAAAGGTGCTATTTCCTTTATGAGTCTGCCATGCAGTTAGGGCAACCAGGCTACTTAGTACATGTCTCCACAGAACCTGCAACACCAAAGCAGAGATAGCAACCACATAAAATAGCTACAGGTTTGGGGACCTTGAAGAAATTCTGTCAGAATAGAACTGCATTAGCACGGTGCTGTGCTCAAATTAATTAAACTGGATTCCCGACTACCTACTTCTGCAACTCTCTCCCTCAGTACAAGCTCAGGGGTGTCTATGCTAAGCTGCAATGCACTGAGAAGACTTGCACAGCTATATCACTGTTCCTGCAGAAGAGTTCACCTTCTCCAGCTGCGGGACAGTGTGAGTCACCAGGATTCCCTTGTTAAACAGAGAAATGAGGGACTTCTCAAAGCTCTCCACAGGGGGGCTGAAGTGAACACCACTGCTGTCTAGCACAAGGTCTGTTACAAAGAGTGGATTCCTTTGAGGCCTGCAGTGGGAAGAGATAAGGAAGAACAAAGATGCTTTTTGAGACAATGGCACACAACTATATTGCTCTGGTGCTGATACTAAAATGCCTACTGGACAGGAAAGGAAAGCAGAGGAGAGGAGGACTGTCCCATGCAGATGAAGGTAAAGCAACACTGCATTCTGAATTTACCAGTAAAGACATTGAGAACTCTTGTCTATCAAAGACGAAGGAAGTGACAATCATGACATACCAGGACCCCCAAAAGTCATAACCTTATGTTGAGACTTGGAGCTGCTTTACTGAAAAATTGCAGATGCTGTTCAAACCAGACATTCAGCATCTCCAATATACTCTTAAAATGTACCTTCCGGAAGTTATAATCAGTATCTTCCAATCTCCTATGTTACCAGCACGGCTCATGATCAGCTGAAGTCAGTGTCAAGACTTCCACTGATTTCAAGGTAAAAAGCCTCATGTGAGTGGCAGGGTTTTTTTCTTTTCTTCCTGTTTTCAATTTCTACACCTTCCTTTTTTAATACCATGAAGGACAGAAATCCTTAAAACAGTACCCAGTGGAAGAAAATTCTAGGCACTGTGACAACCTGAATTTGGTATTCTTTAGAGATCCCAGGCCAGATCCTGCTCCTGAGATTTAATCCGAGAATGGAATTAAACAGCCATGCCTCCTGGTATTCTTCTTCCTGGCCTCCAGAAAAAAGCTAGTAGTAATTACTTGTTCCCCCAACAATGCTGGGAGTGGCTAATCTTTAGAACAGTATGTCAAAGTAGCAGACCTTGGTTATGATGGGCTGCCTCGTATCACTAACAGCACCTTGAAATCTGTACTAACAGAGCAACCAGCTCTGTATCATTCTTCCAGACTCAAGCAAATGTGTCAGGTGGAGGACTGGGGGAACAGCCCAGCCTAAAGCTCCCATACAGTGCAAAGCTTGCTTGCAAAAACAGTAGTTAGAAAGACAATGGCACTACGCTTTTCTGCTCTTTCCACCCTTTTTTTCCTCTCTCTTCCTTACCTGTAGGGACTATTGATGAGGTCATCTCCCCATTCCATGTCCTCTGAGCAATTCAGGATACCATGGCAAGCATCCAGCACAAGCTGGGTGAAGCTGATCAGTGAGTTCTGGACCAGATAGCGCAGAGAGTCCTGAAGGATGAATTTGATGCGCTTCATCAGCTTACACAGTTTGGACATCTGGTAGACATCCCAGTGGCTCTGTTCCAGGTTGTACCAGTCTTTGCCTGCATCTCTCAGGTTGCTCTTTACTGCAGTCTTTAGAGTACTGATCCAAGTATCCTTGAGATACACCTGAACCTAGGGCAAAGAAACAAAGCAAGCTGTGTAATCCTCCAAGGGCTGATGGGAAAGCAGTAGAGTGAGGTTAGCTGCCAGCTGGGACTGCTGGACCTTCCTCTGCAGTGAAAGGTAATTTTTTCTCAGAGCTGTGGCAGCTAAACTGTAGCTCTAAATTCATGCACACACATGTGGCATCTGAACCTGGCCATACATCTCCTTCACGGACAAAAGACCTACAAAAAGAAAGCCTGATGTTCTTTCTTTTTTTTTATACCCAGTGTTTCCTTTTTGCTCTTTTTTCTATAGAGCACTATCGCTG
The DNA here is from genome assembly GCA_013400755.1 of Pelecanoides urinatrix. NCBI lineage: Eukaryota > Metazoa > Chordata > Aves > Procellariiformes > Procellariidae > Pelecanoides > Pelecanoides urinatrix. The sequence goes on along the minus strand of VZTQ01010260.1, from coordinate 6,574 downwards.
GAGCTGCCTGTGTCAGGGTCCCTCATAAAAAGTTGTGTAGATAGTACGATGAGCAAGTAAAGGACAGAATGTTGTCTTCTCTTGGCAAGCGAGGAGAAAGAGGGGAATAAGCCAAGGGCACCAGCAGTCTGCAGTGTTTTAATTTATTAAAATACCACCAAGTGTCACTTTTGCTCCACAGGCAGCTGCTGTTTGTGTGTAATAAAACAACCTCAGTCACTGAGTGGATGACAGCACTACCTAGCTGAAACAGCATGGGACTGGGAAGGACCAGCACATGCCCTCTGCCACTGATTTACTGTGTAACCCTGTGCAAGCTACTCCGTGTGGCCACATCCAGCATGCAATGTACCACCCTCATTCAGAGGGCATGAAGATCTTCTGGCAAGAGTTACCAGAGAGTTGCAAATTTTTGTCCTATTCTGTCTACTGGCATTGCAAGCAGAGTAATCTAATTAAGTACACAAAGAACAGAGTGTAGAAAAGCATTACCCCCATGAGTGCTTCAGGAGGAATCAAAGCTCTTGTGCCTTACAACTGGAGGGATGGAGAAATAAAAAAAATCTGGAAACTTTTGAGTACAAACCAGGACTGTTATCTGCATGGAGACCAGGAGGCAGAAAGAGGGGCTGTAGCCCTATGTGGCCACTTGTTCAACACGTGCCTAAGAGCATGGTTAGCATTGGCTGATGCTAACTAGAGGGCTATGGCTCTTTCAGTTCATTCTCCCCACATCCCAATAAATTTGACATGCACATGCAAATTCCTCACTGCCCCACCCACAATGTCTCCTCTGAAAGCTCATCTGTTTCCAGGGAATCGATCTGCAGCTGCTGCATCTGTCTAATACTCGCTGACAGCCCTGCTGGCTGCTCCATGTGTTCACCCCCCACGCTTCCTCCGCTCACCTGAGTGAAGGTCTGGGTCTGGATCTGTTCAAACTCCTCCAAGCAGACATGCTTGGCTAAGGTTGAGTTAAACAGAGACATGGCAGCTGCTTTGTTGCACTCATCTTGCACCTGTGTAAGGAGAAGGATGACTTCTGGCCTGGTCAGGAGTGAGACCAAGTTGAAATCTGCTTGTCGTTCATCAAAAGGATAGTCTGGGATCCAGATGAGCCCTGGCTCCGAGAAAAAAAGAACATGTTATTGCCTGCAACGGCCAACCCAACTTCTGTTTTAGAGGAAGAGTACAGCTCCCTTTGGGACAGCGCTTGTGAAAAGGACTCCCCTCTGATGCACAGGCCTTATCGTGTAGCAGTTTCAGCAGACGGCTGGATGAAAAGAGAGTCTCTGCTCCGCAGCAGAGACTTTCTGCAGCCTCCCACTAGGGGTTGAGGGACTGCCTTGGTGCCTGACATTCCTGAGGCTTTGGCTCATGAGGTTTCCATGAGAAAGAAGATTGGACTTGAAGAATCTTCCCACTGAAGCTTCAAGGCATGACTGAGTCCTCTCATCTGTGAGAGGCCACTTGTGAACCACTTCAAGGCGTTCCAATCTTTGGAAGATCGAAGTGCACAAAATATGCCCCCCGATCTTTTACTGTGGTCATTTTTCTCCATTTTGGGACTCTAAAACAGCCTGAGGCCTCTTTCACACCTGACGTATGCCACAACTGAGCACAGCAAAGGGAAGGCAGCCAGCCCCAGCACAGTGCAGAGTGGAAGGCAGTTAAGCTAATTACACTGCCCTGCATTTGGTGCCATTAAGGGTACACTTGCAGAGTTACTGCAGCTTAGCTGATGGACGGTAATGTGTTATACTGAGGTAACATGAACATGCAAATATACCCTAAAAAAGAGCAGACATACTCAAAAGTCTCATAATCTCCTGCTGCTGCCCCTTACAAGCCCTAATCATTAACAAGACCCTGAGAGTTTCTACAACAACGCATGAATCCTATCAAAGACAAGAGGTCTTACAACCATGTCAAGTTCAAACTACTTCACTGTCCCGTACCTTTCTCCGGTACTTCCTTCTCCTCTTTGTCTGGCAGGGTGACATAAGAAAACGTCTGAGGTTTGGAAGTGACAACTCTGTCAAAGCTGATCCTGTTCATAGTGCGTTCATAGTCTAATCTCACTTCTTTCTCCAGGCTGCACATATGGTCTAACACCCTGTTACAAGTCATGGAAACAATGATAACCCATGGTGTTTGAGCAGAAGTATTTCTGTAGCTTTACTGCAAAACCCACCCTTCACTCCCTCCCTCCTGGATTTGCTAACCCAGAAGCTCACCTACTACTGAACACAATAGGAGAGCTGTGCAGACAATGAAGCAGCCAGCAAAGCTATCAACTGGATATTTAATGACAGAGGCAAGTGGGGACCTGGGACTAGGACTGCAGCCTTCTCAAGTGTCTTTTCAGATCAAAGCAAAATCTCCACTGGGGGTGTGCAGCGGGAGAAACATTACAGAGGGGAGGGGAGAAAACCAAGAACTGAGGAAGCTAGCTGGCAGTACAGGAAAAGTTGGGCTGTCTAGCTGTCCTCCCAACCACCTCCTGCTGAACACCTCTTGAAATCAGTCTCCTCAGCCAAAACATGTGTATAAGTGCTGAAACCCTGCTCCAGGAAATCATCATCTTTCACCTCAAGCAGGCACAGTACTTTTCTTTATACCTGTATTTCTGCTCACAGAGACTAATTACTCTCCTACTCTCTAGTTTAGGCTGGCAGACCATGCAGCCCTTCACACCTTCCTGTCTCTGAGCTGGGCAATCAGTCATGGCTGATTCCCAGCGACATCACTCATGATTCATCAGCCCAGGGACTTGTGATATGAACTGCATCTCAAAGAGACACTTGATTATATCCAGGTGGAGATCTCCTGTTCTGTTTGCTTCACGCTGTACAGATCTTCTTTTGATTTTAGCAGCTGTTAATAAGCAGAAGAGTCACCAGCAGACAACAGCTAACTATCCGGAGACAGCTGGTGGTCTGCAGATCAATTCAGCAATGACTCATCTGTTCCCTGAAAGCACAGGGAGACAGCAAGGTCAACCATGCCACTTCTGTCCAACCTTCCTGCTGTTGAGGGTCACTTAACTGCAGATGTAAGCATGGCTCAGCGGATCTCCATATGAAGTATACATCTACTTCATCTTGGAACACTGACAAATCACCCATCCTGTACATGTGTCCCTGAGGCTCTTTTCCTACCTAATTCTGACAACACTCTGGGCAAGAGGGTGGTGTGCATGTGCACAGGCTGGAAGGCAGATGAGATCCATGCTCTATGAGTTGGATGCTCAAGACCTACCTCCATTGCCACTTGTTTTGTAGCCCTATGAAGTCCTACAATGTTAATGGACTGAAGGGTGAGACCCCAGACATGTACTTGATGCTTTACCTCTTCTCTTTCTTCAGTTTGGGAGTATGCATAGCCAACAGCTTCATTCTCTGCAGGCTCTTCTCGCTGATGCTATTTAGTCCATCTGTGGGCATGCAATCCACATACAGGTGATACAGTAGCAGTGCCTCCGTCTTCTTACGCAAGCTGTTGGCAGAAACTACCCGCTGCGCAAACACCTGGGGATCTTCGGCCAGAAACAGTAGGCAAACTCGTGGCACCCAGTACTGACATGACAACAATGGGGCTCTTCCTGGGAAATGAAAGTAAAGCTTACAAAAGTCTACAGGGAAAGCAAAACTCAGAACGGCTTGCAATGCTGACAGCAGCTTTTTGATGGACAATATAATTGGGCTGCCTTACTGGGGATCAAAACGAGGGATCAAAGCTGAGGACAGCAAGGGACAAGGAGCATGGAATTAGCAGCATCTCCAAACCTTTCAAAATGGGGGTACTTCATCTTAATCTGTTCACATTCCCCCTCAAAATGGCACTGGCCCAGAAAAAACATCATTTAACTTTTCTTGAAGGCAGGGAAGATGGGAGACAGAGGAAAAAAAAAAGGTATATCCAATGCAAAGGCCTCAAATAGGTTGTCAAATTAAGCTGTGGAGTTCTCTTGCCTGGAGGTTTTTCAGGACTGGTGAAACAGACATGTGTCAGGACTGATAACAGGGAGAAGAATTAAATTACTTCTTGATGTCCTTCCCATCTCTACCTAGGACAAGTGTGGGTAATGGACTGGTTCTCAGAGTATATGCCAGGTCCCAAAAGGCCTTACTTGAAACACACCTTGTGGAGTTATTCCCCCGTTGAGGATGGGTCTCCCTTCTTCATCTCGCACCAGCCCATTCTTATCTGTTTTATGGACCAAGTAGAGCTCTGTCTCCTTGTCATAATCCAGAACACCAACATCAATCCACTTGTAGATTAACTTCCGACTTTTAGAGTCCTCTGAGAGAATCAAGGATTAAAACAGGGTTAGTCCATTCTTCCGAAGGCTACATCAAATGGACTTCCCTGATGAGAGTAGTGATGCTACAGTCAAATCCATTGACTAGTTTGAATTTTGGTCAATCTCACACAATTTCTGCTGTGATCAACTAAATAATGAACTCAGGTCTTACAGCTTAGCATTTCCAACTGTTTGCACACACCAGAGCCCTCCATTTTCCTCCTCTTACCTCTGTGGGTTCCCTGTGGACCATCCTCCCACCTCCTGCTTCAGGCACTCCCACTCACTCTTTGCAGCCATAGTCTCGTATTTGGGTCCCGTATGCCCCTACATCCTCTCTTTCAGCCCATACCTGGGGACCCGTCTGCCTCCCAATTCCTTCACCCCTTGATCCAGGACCCTTCATTACCCACATGGGCTCTGTGGGGATTCCATTCCCCTCTCCCATGTGAGGCTCTAGCTCTGTGTTGCCCTCCACATGAGTCCTCATTCTTGTAAGAGGGACTGGACGTAAAACACTGTGCCTTCTCCCCCAGTCTATTGTTTCTCTGGGTCATTCCCAGGGCATCTAACTTGGATGTTTGGATCTTCTTAAATGCTGGGAAGAGCTATCCAAACAGATATATATTTATATCACTATCAATATAGATACAGGTCAGGACAGCGTTATACTGAAACTGAGAGCACATGCTGTTAACCATGGGTCTGAGCTATAGAACTTGCAGCAGCGCTGGCACTATGCAGATGCCGGTGGTTTCACCTCCCCCAGGGCCTGAGGGGTCTGCCTACTTGAGCGCAGAACAGTCCATTCAACCTGGGGAGTGTCAGGTGTAGTCTTCCCCAAGCCAGCTGCAAGCAGAACTCAGCCGTCACGTGCTGGCTGCCCGAGGATCCACACAGCTTACATTTTATGCTTAGGTTTTGCAGACAGCCAAGCCTCTGGAGGCTTCCCCAGAGCTGCAGTCAGTATGCACGCCTACGCTTTAAAGGTAGTGCAGATGTGTTGCTATGAGCTGCAGCCACAACTGGACACCAGTACAGCTGTACCTAGTGATGCCTTCTCATTGGGAAGGCTCTGAGTGACAGGAAAACAACAGACATCCACGTCACTTAATTTGCCCCAAATTTACTACTTGGATTTTCACTGCAGTCTAAACTTGACTTCTCATCCTGCACTCACAGTGAAATCCAGGCAGAATATACTGTGTTCAAGCTAACTAACTAACTTCATGATGATACCTACATATCAATAAAGTGATATTTTGACTGTACTTGACTTTCAGGCACAGAAAGGACAAAAGGCAGAGGCTACTTCTGAAAAAGTGGAAACAGTCAGTCCAGGGCAGGACTGACAGTCATCCAGATCCCTGGTCTCTTGCTCTGTCTGCCTGAGTCTGGTCAGAATGAATTATTGCTTTTCTGCTATTCAGAGCTGCATTCGTCAGAATCTACATGCTCCCTTCTGCTGAATGGGCCTGTAATTGTTAGTGTTGCCTCACTTGAGCAGTAACTCATTCAAGCTTTACCGTGTCCCAGTACATCATCTGTAGGTAAAAGTGCTTTTCCAGGCACTGGCTTTCTATCATGAGATCCTGGCTCCAGTCCTAGCGAGATCCACTCTTCTGGGGTTCGACAGTCATACTCGTCATTGTCAAATATCTAAAAAGGCAGGACATGAGTGAAATGAAGTCTTACTTCAGAGAGAAGAAAACACCTGATACAAAATTTCACGGTAGGAAAAATTAACATGCAGTTCCTAAATGGGCTACAAAAAGAGAAAACAATCCAGGTGCAAAACCTGTGCTGATCTTTGATCAACAATCTTCTCCCAAACAGCAATATCTGTACCTCTAGCCCTTTCCTAGGGAGCAGAGACACCACCTGGAGAGGTCTCACGCAGTAATACTGCTGACTACTGCATCCGAAAAGGAAAACATGAAACAACACCTTTTCTTTGGACACAAATGATAGTGAGGAGCACCCTCAAGGACTATTAGCTCTAATGGAAGTTGTGGGCACCTTGCAGAAGATGCTTGGCATCTTGTAGAGATCCTTCAGGGCCCAAACCTGCTCTAAAGCATTTCCTTGTTTTAGTTTGTATCAATGATGGCTAAGTGTCCTGCAATTCTCAGAAACATCCTGTGGTATAAGCAATGAGATAGACCACAAGTGCCAAACACGCTCTCTTACCTTTAATGGGAGGTAGATGGGAAAGACAGGATCTTTCCTCTCCTCAATAGTTGGCATATTGTCAGGATCGTGGTGCCT
>VZTQ01010259.1:0-30051 GCA_013400755.1 Pelecanoides urinatrix | reverse complement strand
TTCGAAGACTTCTTCATTTCACAGGAAACAGCACGGAAGTTTTACTTTAGTAACAGTAGTGGGAAGAAGAAATTTTAGCTTCATAAAGATGCTGCAGAAATATGATCCCATTACAGTTTTGTAGCAATTCAATTCTCTTTCTGAAAGTTTACCTCCATGCTGTGCGGGACTTTCTTGAATGCTGATGTTGCTTCATCCACGATCCAAAAAAGACAGCATCCCTTTTGCAAGAGTACTCTCACAACTGCCATGTACAGGAGCACATCCTCCCTCCCTCTGCTCTTTGGGCCCTCTGCTACATCAGCCGCTGGCTTTTTTTGTCCCCTCTGAGAGAGGAAGGTTCTTTCTCCATCTTTTGCAGCCTTTCCTTCCTGTAGTTGCTGCAACTTTTTCGATATTCACTTGAAAATCTGACACTTTCTGGACTTCCTAAAGTCCCTTTTAGCAAAAAAATACCAGTTATGCTGCATTTACAGGAAGCAGATGCTGATTTGCAGCTATTTTCAGTAGTAAGCTACATTTCCTTTTATTCTTTCAGGGTCTTGAATTGAAGAGAGATCTCTGAGACAACTCTGCTTTCTAAGTCAGTCAAAAACAACACATGCTGGCTTGATCAGCTACTTCACTGCAAAATCATAAAGGCAATTTATTCTCACTTACGTATCATCATGATCACAGCTCACTGCTGTACCATTACCAGCGTAAGTTCAAGAAGTATCAGTTCAAAAGTCCCAGCAGCAGCTCTATCACCTGTCAAGTGACCACCAAAAGAGCCCCAGAGATGTTTTTCATGATAAATCTTGCAAAAAAACAGCATTTTACAGTCATTTCGAAGAAAGTCTTGAGCAGTATTTCCAGGAGGTCACTGAATTTCCAGTCACAGAGGGAATATTACTGCCTTGAAAAATGCACTGTTACCATCTGCAGTCAGAACTTCCTTTCTTTCTTGAGCCAATGCTATTTCAGACACTCAAACCCCCACTTACTCTCAGCTGCATTTCCGTAGTTCACGGTCCTAATGCCCTTTAACATCTGCTTCGGAAGTGTGTGAAGATAACCCATATAAAAGCACTCTTAGGAGAAAATGTAAAGGAAAAGAAAAGGAGTCCAGATGGGATACAGTGAGGAAGTTGTTATGCGGCAAGTTCAGCTCCAGCTCAGGAGGCTCCCTAACTTCAACGTCATATATCTCACCTGAAAGACAGGGTGAGGGATATTTATAACTGCCTTCCAGCACCTCTTGTGCATGCTCACAGGTATTGGGAGCTTTTGTCATGTTTGGTACAGAGGTTGATTCAGCCTCTCCCTGATATGACCACACTTACAGGAATGGATATCAGACTCTGTGCTTCCCAGCTCCGGGATAGATATGGTCAGTAAGCACAGGGATGCTTTGCAAGGGAATGAAGGGTAGGGCGTAAAAGAGAAGAATGGAAACAGACTGGTCCTAACTTAGTTTGGTAAGATAGTGGGCATCGTAAGAGGGTGGGGAAGCTGTTAGGAATGTTGGGTAGAGACTTTGGTGTGAGAAAACTGCAACAGTGAAGTTTATTGCCTGACTGACAAATATTTTGTTTGTTCTCAAGTCACAGACTCTCAACTTTTGCAATATATAAAATCAATGTAGCCTTGGTTTTCCCTATGATTACATATTGAATTTCAGCTGCATTTTGCATTAAAATTCTATGGTGAATGAGTAGTTATAAAGGAAGCATATAGATGGAAGGAAATCTCTTTGATGAGCCAGTCAACAGAGTGCCTCAAGAGTCAACTTACAGAAAATGTGAGATTTCAGACAATGCTGCAAATGCTTTTTCCTTGTTTTTTAACTTCAAGATTATGTGAAAGTATGATACTATTTGCCACTTCATTCAACTTTTACACACTTTGATGAGAAAAGGGAAAGAAACCCAATATAGTAGTTTGGTATATCATTGCTGTATAAATACATAAGGCACATAATCTTTCCCATTTCAGCATTACCCCACTGAAAATACAGTTATTTAAAAAGTAAGTCACTCTAATTGTTTTGGTCAGCTTTTTTAAGAGGAAACTATGCAACTTGAAAAAATAGAAGAGAAATTAATATTCCTGTGGGGTTTTCAAATGACAGTATTAGAGCAATTGTAACATGCAAGTTGGATGTGACAGTTTGTTCTGACCAGGAATTCCCATACAAATGGGGACTCTCACAATATCTTTCACTGCAAGACATCTATTCTTGGGCATACAGCTGAAGGATGGGTTGATGAGGCTTCTTTATTTGATAATAAAATGTCAAAACACTTAAAAATATTGTCTGACCAGAACAAGGGAAAAAAATTAATATGAGGACAAAGATAGATTTCCTTTTTCTACCCAATATAAATAGGTGAAACTATTGCTATAAATAAAAATATTCTTCTTGAGAATGCATGAGCTGAATAGGATGACACATTTGTGTTCTTATTTTGCAAAATTTTGTCATAATGTACAAAATATGATCATCAAGAAACAGGATGAACTTAACCTTCTAAGAAGGTAAACCAGCAAAAGCTTACTCATGCATTTACAGATGGATCTTTGTGTTCGCAGTGGAAAACCTGATGGGTAAAATTTAGCCCTTATATTTTCTGAGTCACTGCAGTAATCATCAGTAAGTACTAAATTCCAAAAACATCACCAATTGGACTGTGAAGGCGAGCCATACTATATAGTGTGTCTATTGTCACAGCATGACAAAGAAACCGCTGTGATTCATAATTAACTTTATATTACAAATAGGGAGTAATCATAAAAATGTATTCTCCACATCAATATGAGGCTTTCTGAGGGGAAAGAATAGACTTGTCTTCTTCTGCTCCATTGAAAGATGAGTATTCTTCAGAATAATTTTAATTTTAATTTTTAATTTTATGATTGCTTTGTGGAACAGTGTGCCTGTCAAAATTATGCGTTATGGCTGATATTTTCATACAGCTTAAAAGGCTGAATTATTTTACAGTGTTCAAGAACCATGCTTTTTTAATGTTCCCGGTAAAACTAAGGCATGTTTAAAAAGTTTTAGTTCATAATCCTGTTCAAAAACTGGATTACACATACATTTTCATTGGAAGAGAGTGCTCAGCCAGGTAACTTATCAGCCAAGGAAAAGAGTTGTCAACAGTGTCAATGATGCAATGGAACTTTTCCACTTTAATTCAAAGGATGTCAACTAAGCAATTTTTGGCTGTGCTGGAGAGCTGAATATACACTAATTTTGTACTGAACCTCATATTTTTATGCCACATAGCACAAAATCTCTCTACAAGGCTGTCTTCTGTTTCCTATTACACCCACAGCAGAATAAAAGCCTCAAATGACCAAGACAATGCAGATACCACATTTATCTGCTTACTATTAATCTCTCTCATTTATTCTCTTTCCATTAAGAGCTTTTTCACCATTTTTCAAAAAGTTACAGTGCAATTTAATACAAAATTAGCTGAAAAATGTTTAAAAGCATAAGCACCATATCTCTGATAAAAATTCTAGGAGTCCCAGTAGTCTGTCATTCACACAGGTTTTCTCTGTTGTTGAACCCATTCACAGTTCCTGTTCTTACAACATTAGATCCTAAATACTCAGGGCTGGCAGANATTTCCTTTTTCTACCCAATATAAATAGGTGAAACTATTGCTATAAATAAAAATATTCTTCTTGAGAATGCATGAGCTGAATAGGATGACACATTTGTGTTCTTATTTTGCAAAATTTTGTCATAATGTACAAAATATGATCATCAAGAAACAGGATGAACTTAACCTTCTAAGAAGGTAAACCAGCAAAAGCTTACTCATGCATTTACAGATGGATCTTTGTGTTCGCAGTGGAAAACCTGATGGGTAAAATTTAGCCCTTATATTTTCTGAGTCACTGCAGTAATCATCAGTAAGTACTAAATTCCAAAAACATCACCAATTGGACTGTGAAGGCGAGCCATACTATATAGTGTGTCTATTGTCACAGCATGACAAAGAAACCGCTGTGATTCATAATTAACTTTATATTACAAATAGGGAGTAATCATAAAAATGTATTCTCCACATCAATATGAGGCTTTCTGAGGGGAAAGAATAGACTTGTCTTCTTCTGCTCCATTGAAAGATGAGTATTCTTCAGAATAATTTTAATTTTAATTTTTAATTTTATGATTGCTTTGTGGAACAGTGTGCCTGTCAAAATTATGCGTTATGGCTGATATTTTCATACAGCTTAAAAGGCTGAATTATTTTACAGTGTTCAAGAACCATGCTTTTTTAATGTTCCCGGTAAAACTAAGGCATGTTTAAAAAGTTTTAGTTCATAATCCTGTTCAAAAACTGGATTACACATACATTTTCATTGGAAGAGAGTGCTCAGCCAGGTAACTTATCAGCCAAGGAAAAGAGTTGTCAACAGTGTCAATGATGCAATGGAACTTTTCCACTTTAATTCAAAGGATGTCAACTAAGCAATTTTTGGCTGTGCTGGAGAGCTGAATATACACTAATTTTGTACTGAACCTCATATTTTTATGCCACATAGCACAAAATCTCTCTACAAGGCTGTCTTCTGTTTCCTATTACACCCACAGCAGAATAAAAGCCTCAAATGACCAAGACAATGCAGATACCACATTTATCTGCTTACTATTAATCTCTCTCATTTATTCTCTTTCCATTAAGAGCTTTTTCACCATTTTTCAAAAAGTTACAGTGCAATTTAATACAAAATTAGCTGAAAAATGTTTAAAAGCATAAGCACCATATCTCTGATAAAAATTCTAGGAGTCCCAGTAGTCTGTCATTCACACAGGTTTTCTCTGTTGTTGAACCCATTCACAGTTCCTGTTCTTACAACATTAGATCCTAAATACTCAGGGCTGGCAGAGCAGGCCCATCTGTAGACTTGTCTGTTCAAGACTTCATGGAGTTATAGTCTTTAAGGACAAACCAGAAATTTCTCTACAACTGGTCTGACATAGAGAGCTAAAGAAACCTCCTAGGAAACTCCTAAGTTCTCTCCATCACCTTTTTAGGATGGTTGCCCAGTCTCTTCATTGTTTGTCCTTCCCTCTGTCTCAGTTCAAGCATGCCACAGTTCTCTATGCATTTGAGAGAACAAGTTTTCATGCGCATATTAGCATGGAGAAATTGTTTCATGTCATAATTACAGAGGTAAAAGACGTGCCAAAACAGAGGACATCTGAGAAGGGATTTTTTTTCCTGAATTATTTTTCTAGTCATGCTGGTATGGCTTCTCATCTTCCTGAAGAAGCCAATCATCGTGTTTTCCTGGCACACTCATTTCCCACTCATCTGTTCATCCAGCTCCGGGAATGGTGTCCTTCACTTAATTTATACAGAGATTTTACCACTTACTCTCTCTCAAACCCTCATCTCTCATTCTCCTGCAGTGTCATGGGTCTTTCCAGTTCCTAAAGTCTGAATACCACAGTTAGAAAGCCCTAGTGAACACGTAGTGCAGAATACCAGCCCAGGAGAGGTGGTGACTGACAGCCTGTGGATAGGAAGGAAAAGCCTCCTCTAGACAGCATTTTGCCCCACAGAAACATGTCCCTCTCACATAACAAACCGTGAGGGAAGAAGCGCCTCAGTCTCCTCGCTTCCAATATGCAGCCCATGATTTACTTCTGGGCAATCCTAGCCATACTACCAATCTCTGTAAATTCAGATATCAAGAAACCCAACCCACAGGAGGGCATAGATTTGCAAGTCTACATGTCATCTCATCCAGTAGAAGGAACGGGGGATGCATTACGTACAAAGACAATAAATGCGGTTTCAGTTGGCATTCACAGGGTGACATTTCTGACTAACAGAGGAGATTGCTTAAGCCTGTGAAAGTTGATTAGGATGTTTTCCTCTCTGTCACAGTCACAAACAAACATCATGCTGTATACACTGCAGCAGTTCAGAAGCTTATTGACAGTGTCTCATATATCCATGCAGCAAGGGCAGCCCAGAGTCTGGAGGACACAAGCATTTGTCTCTCGTANAAGAGGCTGCCCAGGGAAGTGGTTGAGTCACCATCCCTGGAGGTATTTAAAAGATGTGTAGATGTGGCACTTAGGGAAATGGTTTAGTGGTGGACTTGGCAGTGTTAGGTTAATAGTGGGACTCAGTGATCTTAAAGGTTTTTTCCAACCTAAATGATGCTATTCTATGATTCTGCAGGCTCTCCCACTACTTGTTTCAGTCCTCATCTTTAGTAGCTAGACTTTTGTTACACCACACAGCAAAAGACGTTCAAATGACTTTCCCAATACATCAATTCCCTGTGACATGCTGGCTGTCCCCCAACCCAACTGGTTGTCTTCTGAGAAGTTCAGAATGGCATTGTTTCAGCGCAGCAAGCTTTGCCACCCCTAGTCACTTCCTGTTCCAAGTCCTGCTTGGAAAGCCCTGTCAAGTAGTGTCTTCACTGTATTGTCCCCTCTTACTGCCCAGTAGCTTATCACCCACCCAGTACTTCAAGACAACTGGTGACTGTGCAAGACTTCGCACTGCCCTCAGCAAAACTCTCAGCAACCAAGCCTTTATGAAAGGTCCCTGAAACAATCCCATAGACTGGAATTCTACTTGTAAGATGTGTTGGCAACGCCATCAGAAGTCCCTCTCACTACTTCTCATGTACGTCAATGAATGATGTGTTGCTTTCTCAGTGCTTCTCTCTGGTCCCAGAGAGAAGTACTTCCCCATCTGCATATGTTCGGTCTCATTTTCCTACTCATATGTAGTGCTTTTTCTACCTTGAAACTACTGTCTGCCATCAGTTATAACACTCACTTAAGGAAATCAAATGGTTCTCAGATACACTGCAGGTAATATGCCCAGCATATACGCAAAATGTAATCCTCTCCTGGTCCGCTTTAGGAGATATTATTAGGAAATACAGCAAAATACCAGAAGGCAGCACTCAGCTTAAGCTACAGGATCACTTACTGGAGTAGGTGCTGTCTGTCCTGATCACTACACAACATCTAAAGAGCCGTACAACTGTACTAACAATGCTTGCAGCAAGACTGTGATGAGGCAGTGTCCGATGCTTGAGGAGCAGTAAGGGAGAAAAGGCTTTCTTCCTGGAGTCCATCTGGTTTCTAGATGCCTAAAAAGGCTGAAAATGCACAAGCACAAGAGAGGCAATCCTTTTCTCATGGGAAACAGAAAACGTGCTGTATTTATTCTGATGTAAGGAAGTGCTGCCTGTGATCCCCATACGAGAAGTCACTTCTGATCTGAAGCTCTTCCTGCTGCAACATCTTACCATTTCCAAGTCTCATATATCTGATAGTGCCTAGAAAACAAAGCAACCCCTTACAAAAAAGAATCCAACCATCTCTATAATGTATTAGTAACTTGAGAAAACAGGTTGGTTTTGACCAAAACTCCACGAGAACACCCGCAAGATCTGCAGAAGTTCTGATGCAGATCAAATACGTTGCTGAGCTCTACAGAAGCAGGAGAAACTGTAAGTATAAATAAAATCAGTAGGAAAGTAGGTGCTGTAACACAGGATGCATACAAACTTCTGTCTGTTACTAAAAAAAAGAATTAGCAACTATTTTTACATTTACACTTCAACAGCTGAGATTCATATGCTGATCCACAGGGACCTCTCAATTTGCAGCCTCATCCTAAGCTTCATAGACAGTGGTAGGTAACTCACTGCCACTCGAAAGTGAGAAGAGCAAATACAAAACAGCAGTTTCAAATAACTTCATGTTTTGTTTAATGTTATTTTTAAAGACCATCTGTTTTATTACCTCAGTTGGTATCCACCATCAACAACCAGGTTTTGATTTAATCCATCACTTCTGAACAACCAAAATCAAGGCTCACCCAACTCAAAATAAGAACCACTGAGGTTATCACAACAGGAATTAGCCCACTAACATCAAAGTCAATGAAAGTTTTGCCATCAAAACCATTGGATGAATATAAAATTATATGGTAGTAACACTGTATTCACCATTACATAAGGGATTTTTTCAGAAGGGAGAATTTCCTGCTTTGCAACTTGTAAGTATACGTGGACCAGAGGAGTGACCATGTTTAGAGACTAAATGCAACTGGAAAGTATATTAGAAGATATTTCTTCTTTGGCTATGAAAAAAACAGTAACAATGAGATCAAAGACAGCCTAAATAAATGTCTTCACTCATATCATATTATGTCTACAGAGTGATGTAAAAATGTAGAGCTTTCCAACAAAGTATTGTTTTACCTACTGTACATACTTTTGTGGCACACTTACCTCGGAAAAGACAACTGGTCTGTTCTATAGAGATCTCTCAGTGCACTTGAAAGAGTATTGCTGTTTTCTATTTTGCAATGGCTCTAGTCCCCAGATGTTTACCGTCAATCCCAGAAACAGCCACATGTATCTAAGGCACAAGCATGCTAACAACTTACTCCTTCCACATGCCCAAAGAAAAAATAATTACTTTTCTGATAGAGGGAAAGCCATCTTTGGAAGACCAGATTGCACAGCATTTCCTAAAGCTCTTTAAAGGACTTCTAATCCGCAGGAAGATGTAATCAATCCAACAATAAAACTGACTCCACAGTTCATGGGTCTCTCATACTTTATATCTAGCTCCAGCAGCAGATGTTGTGACTATTTTCTCCAGTAGAAGCACCTTTTCTTGGAAGACAATGAGAGAGGACAGGCAGCCTTCCTCGGACTAGACAAACATGTACCTGTTAAGTGTAGTGAAGCTTTGGATGATTACAGAGTTTTAAAGTATACAGCTACTTGTTTACAATTAGAATATGTTTTAAGATCATTAAAAAGCAAGTCCCTTTGTAGCAGGCCAACATCTTCTTTGCAGTTGCAAAAAGTAAGAAACACATAAAACTGAGAAAATGAAACGGATTCATAGCCATCTATAAATAGATTTATTTCTGTCTGTTAAATTGTTTTTGAGATATTTGGATCCCTGCTTGAAAATAAAAAATTTGTCTTTAAACCCCCAGAGACGATTCATTTTGGAATATGAACACTGGAAAATATCAGCTGAAAGCCATGTTGTGTAAGAACTCTAGACATTAGAAATGTTAATACATCTGGGAACTTTCAGGAATCTTTGCACTCGATTTAGTGCTTCCAGGTGCGCAGATCTTCTCATGGCCCTTTTTTACAGTTTCCTCTTCCATTAAGAATAAGAATTTCTACATCACTGTGAATGTACATTGGGATTTATAAAACACAGGAGAATGCAGGCTCCACTCCAAAGACCTTACATTTAACAAAACAAAATTGAACACAGGATTATAATATCTACTTTCTGTATTATAGGTGTTGGATCCTACTAAATAAATGCATTCACACAAACTTTAAAAAAAATGAAATTAGAAAAAGCAGCAGCTTATCTTACTGCTTTTTCTGTTTCCACACCACCCACATAACAAAACCTCCAACATGCAGAGCTGACCCAAAGCCAATCTCAGTAGCAAACACAGGACTGGACCGCCACCCCTGCAGGGATTTAGCAGCTTGCATGCACACTATCCTTTCTTTCTGTGGTAAGAGTTTCTAGGGATAAGGATTTGCAGAAAGAAGATGCCGGTCCACTGGCAATTTTTGACTTCTGCAGCAGTAGTTTGCAGTACTGGAACATGTTAAAACCTGCAGTGGCTGCATGTAAACTGGCCTAGCTTCTGCCTAAAGATGATGCATTACAGTGACCCCAGCACTTTGTGCCTCTAAGGCACGTTTTTCATTTTCTAACCAGTTATGGTTACTTTCAGCTGCAGATTGCAACTTTATAAATCTACAGTTGGAAGGTCTAAAACCAAATGAGTCAATGGAAAAACTGTGACTCATTGCAAGCAGTGAAATGAATGGACAAGGCATATAAAGGCCAAACTCAAAAGAACAACTTTGGGATATAGTTTAGATACTTGTGGTAATGTCCTCAAGGTCAAGAAGATCTGGGAATTTTACAAAATCATTCAATTGAATATTTAACCTCTTTCATTTAGGGGAGGAAAAGCTAATTTCAAACAAATGTAATAAGCTTCAGCACCTTTCCTAAAGCTGCTTCAAAAGTTTGACTACTGCATTTGAGTGCTTGCAAAGTCTTACTTAATTGTTGCTTCAGTTCTTGAATGTAAAAGTCTATGTGATCAGAAGCAGTGCCATGCTAATTTATAGCCTTTTATTTATTTCTTAACCTGTCATGGATGAGTGATTTAGATTGCTTAAAGAATCACCATCAAAAGTATTAGCAAAAAGTGGTTTTAACAGGAATTTACCAAAGTGCGACTTAACAAAGTTCGATGGCAAGGTTCACTCTATTGCTTACTACATGGATGAAACATACAAAGGAAAAATCGAGTTAGAATTGAGCCAGAATGATTTATATAGGGACTGAAGATGCAAAAGGGTAAGGGAAACCCTCCTGTTGAATCACGAGGTTCAGAGAAGAGAACCCCTTGCTTTCTAAACTCCTGATGGAGCCTAGGTGCAGCTGGATGCACTCCTAGTCCCAGGCTTAGTCAACAGTTTATGTCTAAGGGATTATGTGTATAGCAGCAGTCTAAGGTTCATTCACAGTTTTAAGGTGGATCACAGATTTAGCAGCACTAAATCATTGACTAATTTAACATTTACAAAGTGAGTTAGTAGAGTCTACTATAATTACAACAGTGACTTAATTACAGATTCAAGATGGCAATATTTATACTATACTTGCTATCAGGTACCTAAATCAATTAACACACGAACGCACTCAGACACAAATATATAAAAATATATATATAAATGTACAAAGGTACACCTGTTTAAAATTCCCCTCAAGTTCAGTGAAATATTCATTTCACATGTCTCAGAATTTCTCAACGGGCGAGGGTTGAGCCTCGAGGAGGGAAGGGTTTCGGCCCAGGTCAGCTTTCAGCGACTGTCCTTCAAACTTCACAAACTTGAGAGTTCGCGAGCTCCAAGAGGCGTCCTACTCAGAGGGAGATGTTGGGCACAGCCCACTGCGGTCCAGGAGAGCTCAAAGGGCTTCACTTAGGACTGCTTATAGGGCCACAAGATGATGGGTGTTAGTCATCCATAAATTTCCATCCTGGCCACAATCCGGGTTGGTAATTACCGGAATTCTCAAAATCCCAGTGACAATAGTACTGTTCCACTCGAGCTACGATCCAGGTAAGGAAGTTCCAAGGCTGTCAGGGGATGACTAATTATTTTGCTCTCGTTCCCCCCATTGGCCAGGCAACAGGAGTTCCTGGTACGGCCAGCGCCGCTGNTGCAAAAGGGTAAGGGAAACCCTCCTGTTGAATCACGAGGTTCAGAGAAGAGAACCCCTTGCTTTCTAAACTCCTGATGGAGCCTAGGTGCAGCTGGATGCACTCCTAGTCCCAGGCTTAGTCAACAGTTTATGTCTAAGGGATTATGTGTATAGCAGCAGTCTAAGGTTCATTCACAGTTTTAAGGTGGATCACAGATTTAGCAGCACTAAATCATTGACTAATTTAACATTTACAAAGTGAGTTAGTAGAGTCTACTATAATTACAACAGTGACTTAATTACAGATTCAAGATGGCAATATTTATACTATACTTGCTATCAGGTACCTAAATCAATTAACACACGAACGCACTCAGACACAAATATATAAAAATATATATATAAATGTACAAAGGTACACCTGTTTAAAATTCCCCTCAAGTTCAGTGAAATATTCATTTCACATGTCTCAGAATTTCTCAACGGGCGAGGGTTGAGCCTCGAGGAGGGAAGGGTTTCGGCCCAGGTCAGCTTTCAGCGACTGTCCTTCAAACTTCACAAACTTGAGAGTTCGCGAGCTCCAAGAGGCGTCCTACTCAGAGGGAGATGTTGGGCACAGCCCACTGCGGTCCAGGAGAGCTCAAAGGGCTTCACTTAGGACTGCTTATAGGGCCACAAGATGATGGGTGTTAGTCATCCATAAATTTCCATCCTGGCCACAATCCGGGTTGGTAATTACCGGAATTCTCAAAATCCCAGTGACAATAGTACTGTTCCACTCGAGCTACGATCCAGGTAAGGAAGTTCCAAGGCTGTCAGGGGATGACTAATTATTTTGCTCTCGTTCCCCCCATTGGCCAGGCAACAGGAGTTCCTGGTACGGCCAGCGCCGCTGCCCACCTTAGCCATGCAAGAGTTCCTGGTACGGTCAAGGGACGCTTAATGGCCCAACTCATCACACAAAAGCCAAGGCCTAACGGCAATTCCTGAGATCGCAGGGCAGAAATGCACCACCACATAACCTCTTCCAAAGTCAAGATACAAAGACACAAGTTTATTGCCTCCTTCCTCCAGGAAGGAGCAAAAAGGGAAAAGTATTTCAAAAGGCTGGTATTTGTAGTGTATGCTTACTGAGATTTATTATTCATATTCTGGTAGTATCAAGAAGTACCAATCAGAACCAGAGGTCCTTTTGCTAGACCTTTAGGCTCAGACTACAAGGGCAGCAGGATACAGATGTCTACCTCAAATCTACTAGATCACTAGCACTGGTATTCACAAAGCCCATATTCAGCTGCTCTCTCACCCCTGTTTAACTGAATCCCCCTCTCATTTCTCTTCTGACATCTGCAATACACACATTTTAAATTGCTCGTGATTTCCTTCACTGTCCCAAGTAATCCATGGTTACACACGAAGAACATTCTTCTTCTTGAAAGGAAAGAGACCATCCAGCCTGTCACAGGCACATGGATTTGCAGCCATGAATCCCAAACAGAAGACACTACCTCCCTCTAGTCTATGGTTAGACCTTTAACATTTCTTTCCAAATGGGATTAGAATCTCATTCCTTTCCTGGCACTTCCTCCCAACAGATTTAAGCAGCAAATTGAATCAATATATTGATTTCCATAAAGCTCATTTTTCTCCCTATATATGACACAAAAGGAACATAAAAGAGACTGCAGCCATCTATGAGCTGGATATTACAATGCCTAAATTCCACTTGCAAATCTAGCCTATAAATTTGAATTAAGGAATTTAATGTGTGTTCAGAGGTGTTGTAGATCTTCATAATTACACTTATATTAAGCAAGGCATTTAATTCCATACTGTCCTGGTTTCGGCTGGGATAGTGTTAAATTTCTTCCTAGTGTTGCATTTTGGATTTAGCATGAGAAGACTGTTGATAACACGCTAATGTTTTCAGTTGTTGCTAAGTACTCTCCTAATCCAAGGACAGCTCCCACGCCTGCTGACGACACCTACCCTTCCTTTCCTCCTATTTTCTAAGCAATGATTTTTTTCCTGAATTTATATTATCCCTCTCTCTGTAGTGGAAAATGTTAGTTTGTTGTTTAGTATTATTTTAAAAAATAAAATAGAATATTACTTCTCCAATTTCTAGTTGAGAACACCACAAAAACCATTATGTCAATGTATAATTTCACCATGAGTCCATATCATAAATACTGTGTGCAGTACAAAAGGGAACATTTGAACAACTTTAAAAAAAGTCAATGACGAACAAGGCACAGACTTGCTTCTATACAACAAGAAAGTAAAAAGCTGGTGGGCATAAGAAAGAAGCCAGTAAAATAATGAGTTACCATAAAAACAGTGAATATTCCCTACTGCACATAATACAGAAGCCTAAGGGCATCAAATTAAACTACAAAGTGTCAGGTTTTAAAAGGTTTTTTAAATTGTTTATTAGCAGTATTTTACCACCTGCCTAACAGACTTATAGTAAACTGAGGAATTCAGTCCTGCAAAATGTGGATAAAATCCAAAAAGAAATTTGACAAATCCATTGGTAAAAAAAGAAAATATTTAAATAAAGTCAAAAAGCCCCAAACCATACTACTGATAGACAAGAAAGTCTTTCAGCCTCAGTCTACTGGAAAAGAATATTGAGGAAGTATCACCACACTCCTCCCTGCCTTTCTTAACTTTTTCATAAGTATTGGCCACTTTCAGGAACAGAGTACACAGGCAACTGAATGATAGCTTATTCCAATACTTGAAACTATAAATATATCTTGAAAAGTTTTACAGTCGTCTTGGCACTAGAAAAGAAAAATCTCAAGGAGGATGGAAGAAAGATGAACTTACACACTAGATTCTTAGATTCATTCAGGATACCTAAACAGCTTGTTTAGAAAAGGTTAATTACTGCAGTTTCCAAAAAAGCTGGGCAAGATTGTTGGATAGAAGACACTCTGAAGAGCTGCTGAAATATTCAAAGAAAATATTTATAGGAGTGAGCAGCAGAAAACTGTCAATGAGATCACAAGTTGTCTATTTGAAAATAAAGCAAGGCACATGCAGTTCGTTCATATTTAAGTCAGAGGCTTCAGAGCACCGAGGTCAAGTTGGTGTTATTCACACCTTTTCATAAGAATAATGAGCTGTGTAGGTATACCAATCTGTACATGTGAAGCATCCTTTCAGAAAAACAGGCACAACACACCCAGATCAGAACAGTTAATTTTTTCTGTCACTGTTCTTTTCTGTTTAATGCCTGCTAGACTCCCTACAGGATTAGATTGAGTCCCCTGCAAGATTGTATTAATTGTTTTTTTCTGAGCATCTGGAATTCACACTTAGTTGTTGCAACACCTGCAGAAGTCTTATTAGCTAGCTAAGGGCATTGAACTATTGACTGTCATAGCATTCAGCAGCAGCTTAAACGGGTTTGTACGTGCCATCATTTAGTGGGCATGGGGGTGTTGGGTTGATGGTTGGACTCGATGACCTTAGAGGTCTTTTCCAACCTTAATGATTCTATGATTCTATGATTCTATCATGCCAATTAACATCAGAACCTGGTAATGACAGGGTTGTAATAATCCCATGTACTTGTTTAACTACCCAAAATTTCTGGATAAGGAGCCTCAGACCAGGGCAAAATACTCGAACTTCATTTCTTATTTGAACTGCACTCCAATGTGACTTGCTGGCTGCAGACCAGTAAGTATGTACGCCAGCACATCAGCAGTATGGATGAGGAGGGCACAATGACCTAAATTTGAAGCAAGCATCACCATACAGACATGTCCAGAGAAACAAAGCCCAGATCATCTACCCCCCATAAAATCAATACCCTTTGCCTCTGCCCACAAAAAGTCTTGTATATTCCATGAGGGCAGGGAGAAGACATAACACGCATCTTATTCTCCCTCATTTTGCATTTCTGTCAACACACAGGAGTCAGTAACTGCATGATTCATTAGTGAGCCAGAACTGCCTCAACAGAAAGCAGACAGATCCACTGCAGTTCTCTCCCTGCCCAATTCCCCCCTGTGGGAGAGGCAACCCTCTAATATATTCCTTGTCTCCTACTGATCTGGTCCCAAAAGAAGCTGCAGAGCATTGGGTTGAATTTATATCTTCCTAGATAAATTATAATGGATATTATGCAGTACTAGGGACACTTTGCAGAGCTGTGCAAATTACTGTGACTTTTTTATAGTTGGATTTTGAGAATTGTAACAATATAATGTATCACTAGAAATAGAAAAAATATAATTAAAATTTGCAGGTGACCATTTGTCAACAAATGCAGCTATGGTGCACATGAAAGCACTATTAGCTTCATCACAAGGTGTATTGCTCCACCCACGTGTAACACAAATACTGTATTTCCTTCACTTTACAAACACATGTAAGATATGTCCATGATCAGTCCTGAAAACAAAATCCTAAAAAAAGACCTTTCTCTTTGTGCCTTTATTAATGTATTTGAAAGACAACATGAGGATGTCACTTCAAGAGGGCTGATACTAATTTTCAATCAGAAATCAGAGAATCTCTCTCTCTCTCTTCAACCTTTGCTTTGTTAGCCTTGTTCACGCAAAAACACTTCTCTGAAGGCCAAATTTTTTCACAGGTGTGGAGACATCAGCACAGATCAGATTACCTCTGAGCTCTGTCCCATGAAATAAAGATGTCCAGAAGCCAGAAAGAAGAATTAGGGCTTCCTTACACATATCCAGCAACTCTCACCTTCAGTGAAGAACTACAGCAAGCACAAGTATGTCTCCAGCATTATGCTCTTTAACAAATATTTTAACTCCATTTCCCTCCTTCCCAGTCCCTAAAAATTTTGGTTTCTGTATTTCCCTCTGTGGTTGACCGATATGGGCCGCTATCAAAGACACCCTGATCATTTCAAACAGCTGAGGGCACAAGAGCTAATTCTAAAGTTGCTCCATGTGTCACATGAAAATTAGAATTATTCTTTTATGTAATACACTTTAAAAAAGGTTTGTCTTCATTCAGAGATTAGCCCTGATGAGCTATAAAAATATTACGAATCAAGCTTGATTTAACACCCTCCCTTCCTATTGAACTTTAACTTTATTACTGCAGCTGGCAGCTGAGGCACTTTTCACTTATTTGGGGTTTGACCCCATCATAATCAGGCAAACTAGTGATCTAGAACAAATTCTGACAGGCAAGACATAACCTCAAGATGTACAGTATATTACATTATTGCTCCCAGAGGCAAAGAGGAAAAAAAAGCTAAGTGACACGTTCTTACATATTGCCAAAATGCTAGCAAAAAACATTCGCAAGAACTGAGCTAACCAAAGAAATCTGCATAGTGTTAGCACTATAGATCTAAGAAGTTCCTAGACATCTTCCCTGGAAAATAAAATTATCTTTTTCTTTTTTATGCATAAGGGTTTCTGAGGTAAAATCACTCTGATATTTAAAACCTCAATCCAGTAAGGCATACGTTTCATTCAAAGTGCAGTTCACCTAAAGGCTAGCCTTGACTTAGGAAGTACACACTTAGTTAGATCAGGACCTGCACACTGATGCCACAAGGCACAGCCAGCTGAAACCTCACTGCAGTTGTTTGTCCTCAACAGAAAGCGAAATTCACCAGTTTTTCCAGATCTCAGAAAGAATAAGATCAATTAAAGAACTTTTGTCTTAAATAAGGGAAGTAAGAGCAGATGGGGCTTGAGAAAAATCAAAAGTTAGATAACCAAAACAATGTAATTAAATAAGCTAGAGAATTACCCAGATGCACTTCCTGTGACTGGTCTTGCATAAAAATATTTTGCAAGGGATTAAGGCTTCAATCTAACCTGAACACTAGCACTGCTTTCACTAGTAGTTGTCTAGTCAGATAGTGACTGAGTTTCCAGGAAACAATAAGGTATTCATTATGGCGACGTGTACAGACAGATTGATTCCATCACCCTCTTGTGCTGCACACTGTACAAATGTATGAAGAGAGACAGCCCCTGCTAACACAGAGCTAAGCATCGCCAAGTGGACTACAAAAAGGATGGTGCAAATGACTCAAAATCACATAGAAAACAAAAGGAGAGTATTAGGTTAATTCTAGTTTAACGTGCCCTGTCCCATCAGACAACAGTGTCTCTGTCCTATCTCTTTTCAGATCAAAGTTTTCACTTTCTTGAGAGAAAATACAAGGAACCAGGAACTTGATGTCATTTTTTCCCCCTCCCCTTCTTCCATCACGCAAAAGATAACTCATTCAGTGACAGACAAGGAGTACACAAAGTGTACTTGTATACAAGTATATACAAGTGTACTTGTGTATAAGTATACAAGTGTATACAAGGAGTATACAAAGTGAAAAGAGTCTGTGAGGAATCTGCGGCTTATGAATAGATCAACTATCCACAGTGCATCTGGCATTACGAAAACATGGATTCAAAACAGTAAAATCCGTTCATGAACTAGAAAGCAGAAGAAAAACAAGAGGCTACAATTTGTCATCTGCACTTTACTGATAACATGTCGTTTAGTGGGTCTTAATGCTCATATCATAGTCCAGTACTTCCAGTTTTTACAGAAATAGGCAATTACACAGGTTTATATGACATGTATTATCCATTGTCTACACCTCAGACTAAGATAGCAGTATGGTGCCACAGCAGCCTCCGGCAATTTAAATCCTGGAAGCAATGGTCTTGCACTCCCCTCCTAAGCCCATCTTCTGACCTCCTCTTCTGCAGTGGCTCTGTGCGGTAAGCCAGCGCAGGAAGCAAACCCAGGAAAAAGATATGTATTTTAGTGGTGGCAGTAGTACAATTTTTAGCCTCATCACCTCCCAGTTCTTCATGCAATGGAACCAGTGTGGGTACTGGCACATGAAGAGGGACCAGAAAGCACAAAGAGGGGCAGGTGAGAAACGTGACAGCCCAGACGTGGACAGGCTTAAACTGCTCTGGACTTGTACTCTCAGCTGTATCAGCACAACTGAGAAGGTGACTGGCATGAGGCACATGAACTGTTGGTTGTGGCCAACAAATCCCATAGCTATACCTCTAGAGGTCCTGTGATTTTTCCCGAAGTAACACAGAAATCTGAGCCAAAGTCAGAATGGACATCCCAGTGCCTAGATACTAGCTCATTACATCTTTTTTTACCAAAAAAACCAAACAAACCCCAAAACAAAAAAAAACAACCCCAAATATCCCTTACTTGTTGGGATTCTCTTGCTTAAAGGACTAATGCATTCATCAGGGCTACTCCAGACACTAAGTTACACACTGAAAAGGCCAGTGGACTGTGGACATGAGAGATCCACAAAGAAATGAGTGTTAATGGAACACAAACACTGCTGACTTGGAAAATAAGTGAAGAAACATATATGCTTGTAGGATTGAAAATTAGGAAACAAATAGAATGCTTCCAACAACTTCAGTATAACAAACTGAATTCTGAAGTGCGTCCCATTGAGTTTCCCAAATCTCATCTAATTCACTATCATGTGAAGATGCCCAACATCTTTCTTGAACTTTCTTAGAAGACTTGACTGGTCAATGTTTTAACTCCCTCTTAAAGAATATTTGTCCACGGGAACATTTAACACACAAGCTCCAGTTTCATTCTCTTCGATGGGATGAACAGTATCTATCCTAAGCAAGGATAGAGTGAGCGCTTTTTTGGCCTCCAGTAACGAAAACAAAGCACAGAAAGCCCTATTTTTCTACCCCTGCTTTGGAAAAAAGACAACCTTACCATGTCATTTTCTGAGTTGCAACACTATGTCAGAGTAAGCATGAACAGCACTCCTTGCCTAAATTCCTCACATTTCTGACTGATGTTTCTCAAAAATAAGTCACACCCCTACATTTGACTGGAGGATCACAGAGCAGAGATAGGCTCCTTGAATAGATGTGGAAGAGTAACACAAAAAGTGATTCGTAAAGTGATTGTGCTCTGAGTGAGTATTCATTTCTGCATGTGTGAAAAAGCTGCTGGATATTAAATATGCACCTTAAAATCTCATGAATTTGAGTAGAACCAGGTCAATATTAAGAACCATCCCTCAACACAATTACTCAACATCCCTTACTTTCTTCTGCGTAATTATCTTGCTTTAAAGACTCTCATTTAAATTTTGTGTTATTTAATTGGATATCATGCAACTTTTCATGAAACACCAATTTTTCCTAAATTGGAAAAAAGTAGAACAATTTACAAAAAAAGAACATAATTTTTTTAAAAAATTCTAAACAGACATTTAGAACTCAGTTTATGCATAAGTACAGGAGACACATTCAAATCTTAGTAAGATATTATATTATTTATGCCCATTTTAGGGTGTTCCATGTTAAGAGGATTTAAAGCAATTTAAAATAAGTGTCACCGTATGTTGGATCACTACATGGTGTCAAAAAGAGAAGTTACTTTTGGATTTGGTATCCTATCCTAATGGAGAGCAAAAAGACTGTCTTCCCAGAAGTAAAACAGAGGTATAAAAAACATAATTAAATTACACTCTGGTATTTTTAATAAGAACAATGCACTGAAAGGGAGATCTGACAGTTCTGATAAGTGAGTCATGATAACATTTAGCTCCTTGCGTAGATGCTTATATAACCCAATTAAATTCTACCTATCCTAACCACTTGTTCCCATTTTTCAAATACTCAGTTTAAAGGCACAAACTAATTACAGAACTCAGTTTAAGATTATCACTTGTCTGGAAAGGACGCAAAATTTTCCTTAGAGGAACACTAGGATGGGAGCTGAAATTACCTTCTGTCTCTATTTCTGGTGTTGAGATAATGATACTCAGCCTTACAAAGGGACAATAGTTCACAGCTAACAAAACAATAGCCAGGGCATCAAACATATTTTGCACGATAAATACAATTCTTTCTTATATCGTAAGCCAGATGGACTGCTTCAACGGCTTAACCAACAGAAGAAAACAACACCAAAAAATACTTTGAGAAGTCCAATACATATTGTTCGCAGCACCGGATCACAGAAACAAGGCAGTTCATTGCAGTGGGTTTAGTACAAACAGACACTGTGGTCTATGAAGCCCTTACACAAGGAACTATTCAAGGCTCACAGCACACCCCAGTCAAATACCATGTTAGAGGTATGAGACCAGCTTTTGTTTAACAGTGAATTTCAGTTGCAGGATGGTAGGAGTATAGTTGAAATACTGATAAACAAATGTTAGGCTCATTCCTGTAACACTGCAGCTTGTCTAATTATTTTGTTTATTTCCACCTTGGCAATTGCACTATGTATGAGTAATCAGGAATCAGCTGTGCTTCCTGTGTATTCATTAATTTTCAGGAAATACTACGAACAAATTTTCATATCAGAACCATACAGTAAACCTTAGCTTCAATGTTTTATTCATCACCCTTGCCTAGCGCTTTCACTTGTGTCTGTAGGAAAGCACCAGTCACGGTCTATCATACAGATTGTAAGAAAGAGTATTTCCCTAAATTATGAAATTCCTTCACTTCTGCCACCATAACAAGGTGACAAATTCTTCCTCAGATTAGAAAATGTAGCTGACATTAGTCTTACTGGGAGAATCTCAGTCACAGTCTCTTTCCTCACTACCACTGGGCTTTATTTACAGAAACCTCCTATCAGAAAGTTGCTGTCAAAACCAGTGGTGATAACACAGGCAGCTACAGGGTGGCCTTAGAAACAGAGCAAGATGCAGTGCAGCTCCTCTGTTAGGCATGACGCAGAATGACCTGCCCAAAAGCAACAAATACCCTGGGAAAGGATGTTAAAATGACTGGAGAGCATTTTGCAACCTTCTGATTCTCTAACTAAGGGACTAACAAGGACTTTTCGTAAATTAGATAGTCCTTGTTGTTCTCAAAATCACAGCAGCACCCCCAAGCTGCAGGTTGTCAGATCAGTGCGGAGCCTGCTTTTGACATACCTTCCCAACTCCCAACCCCACCTCTGGCTCACCCCAAATATTGCTAGATGGGGTCCCCCCCATAAACTGCCTTACAAGGACATTTGACAGTCTGACACAGGCTCTTTCATGCTGCCGTGAGCCTTCCGATCAGCACAGGGCAGCTTCAAGCCCAGAAGAATTCACTCCTCCTTTCCGTATTTTTTTTAGCAACTACATCCCTGAACAGATGGCCAAAAATAATCCACCTATATCCAACAGATTGGCAAACTTTCTCACCGACACTACATTGCCAGTAGTGGCAGACAGGTCAAGAACTGAAGCATTCATTAACTATTCACGCTAATGGTCAGGTATATCCGGAAGCAGTGTAGGGAAGCCTACGCTAATATACTTCTTTACAGATAGCTAACCAAAATCTTTCAGTAGGCTCAGCATTCTGGTCAGCATCTTTGAGATACCCCAAACTAATTCCAATTACATAAACAGAAATTAGTAGTGAAGCACATAGTATTAAATCACGCATCTAACTTTCATAGTAAAACCTGATACTTTGGTGGATATGGATACATCAACGTTCACGTTAAAAGCAGCATAAAAATAAATAGATAACAATCCATAGCTTTTGTGTGTGCTTAAGAGTCCTATTTACAATAGCTATCTGCTGTTCTCTGGAAAAATTAGCAATAGCTGTAATATGCAAAATGCTCTTAACCCTGCTAACAGTCTCTTTATTGCAAGTGCTCTAACTTCCACTTAGAAGCAAGACAAAGCTCTTGTAAGGTAATTGCCTGTCTCCTTTCTGATCTCAAGTAGTGCTCTGCTCATTTCCCTGCAAGGATCTGGTGTTAATAGGGTGATGGTTATTTTCATTTATTAGCAGAGCTGAGTTCTGAATGTCTTACAAAGAATTCTTGTAAGCTTAAATCGCTTCTTACCTATAAGCGCACATTTTTTTGACACTCTTACAAATGTAGTCGCATGAAAGCTGTCAACAGGACACGAAGGAGGAATGAATCCTGTTTTCCCACAGAGGCACTCTGCTGTATCCAAATATAAAACTTATGAATCAGCTAATAGCTTAGTATCAAAATTACCTCAAGTGAGGAGAAGAAAAAGTATTTTATATTTTAAAAAATAAACTGAATGCAAAGACTATCCAAAGGCTGCCTAGTGGAAAACTGATTCCTGAACTTCTCAGTTAGTGATAAGAGCTCACCAAAAATATCTCCACTATAAAATAATTTTGGTCAGCTGGGCTACTCCAAACCCCATTTCCTATAACAGATTAAGGCTTGGTATAGTCCAAGCTCCTGTTGGATTCAGAGCACACCTAAAAGAACAGCAAGCAGTGGCAGCAGTGTGGCTCAGGTCCACATGACTGGGAGAAATATCTTTAAGTATTTAGATATGAACACTTGAAACCACTGAAGCACAGACAAAGTCAGTGCTTTTCAAAAACGAGACAGAAATGAGCAATAATGTGGAAACTCACACATTCAGGAAAGATGTGAAATAGAGCTGTGGCTTTCTGACTGAATTTTTCATGGGACAGAAGCCAAAAGTTTGAGCAATTCTTATTCAGGTCAGCATAAGGGGTACTGCCTCTCATGACTCTCTTCTTTCCTGGATTGCCACCCATCTCAAGGCTGCATTGCATTTCCCTAGGGGTCCAGTGCCTTCATAATGTATTTAGAGATTTGAGGTAAATAAAAAGTGACTGTTCCCAAATTCATTTTCCGCTTTCCACCTCTCATCCATATCTCTTCTCTGTGATAACATAAAAATAAACTTAGTTGCAGCTGAACACTAATTTTCCCTATTGCAGTAGTCAAAAGTGTAAAAGTCAAACCAAGTGGTTTTTTTTTATTCTGCAGCTTGCATTTAATCAACCTGAAGCAAAACTCTGAAGAAGAAAATGCAACCATTTTATATTTGCAGTTCATTAAACAGCTTATTACAAAATACGTTCTTTAGTCACAGTCACAGACAGCACTTAAAATACATTCACTTCCTGCTAGTGCTATTACAAAGCTGAGAAAACCTCAGAGTTTACACTGTTCCAGCTAAGGCAATCACAGCCCAGATGTACTGAGCAAAATGGTGGGAATATGACTCTGCTAACATTTTTGCTAATTCTGACTCATGTTTTATTCTGTCATGTTTACTTTTCACATATATTAATTCAAGGATTAAATTCTGCTCCCATAAATGCTCATAGAAAGCACATCTTTGGTGTATGGATGAAATAAAATCAAGCAAGCATGTAAGTTAACCTGTGAAAAAACTGCACTTACCTACTGAAGTCTAGTCACCAGTTTGCATACTCCAACCAGAAAAAGCAAGCACTTCTAATGGTTTACAAGGATTACAAAAGCTAACAGGAAAATATTTTTCCTGAGCTGCTGTTACACCTCAAAATCAAATGCCTTTCAGTTTCACCTACTTCCCAAGTCTTCCCTGCTTGTCACCTACCACTTCATGACATTCTGAAAGCACCTGTGCTACAGAGAATGGAAGATCTTGTCCAGTGAATTAGGGTATTTAAAGCAGTGCATTTTCTTTCAGACTGTTAGGAGCTTTGCCGGGTGCAGGACACATGTATAAAGCAAACAGCAAGCCCTGAAGTCCTCTGCAAACCAGGTCTCTGAAAAAGCTGCAAGGAGTCAACAGATTCCCACATTAAGGGAGAGGAACGCACAGAAGTCATTCCTGATTTTATAGAGCCGAACTGTACCTATCAGGTTTCACTCCATTTTTTTCTTTTTTTTTTTTTTTAATAACAAAACCCTTAGAACAGTGTATATCTTGAAAGGAGTATTCCTGATGTATTTTGAATTGGGTATTAAGATTCAGAAAATATATCCTTCTCTACTTCATTTTTACCGTTTCAAATCATTGGCATCCTAAAGCCAGAAATGAGAATGCGTTGTGTTAAAAGTCTCATCCAGTTTATGATTCCATCAGTAATGTTGGTTTTGCCATTTTAACAACAGCAATGTACAGACATGCACACATATGCAGCAACTAGGAAAAAGCATAAAGAAAACAGAATATATTTTTCTTATAGACTGAGAAAGATATTTACAGATGATGAAGCACTGTAGCCTGAAATACAAATCTTTCATCAGTTTTCATTACTCATTGCTACAACTTTCAACTTCAGAATTACAACACACTTCTTTACTGTTTTCTACTCAAACACGGGTCTGCAGCTAACCTAAAGATAGCACTCCTGCATTATTTTTTTCCCTTAATCTGGAATAATTTATTTAGCACCACATATACTCATGATGCTCTGGCAAACAAACAAGCCCCTCTGCTTAGAAGAATATACAATTCAAGGACCTCATCTTGCAAGCTACCCCTTAACTGCAAATCTCAATGTGAACATGAAATTTACTGAGAAGAGCAGACTGCCAGTTCCAAAACTTCACTATAATAGGCAGGTAGGTAGCAAGTGATCATCACTAATAGCCACAATGAAGCTCCTACACCGCTGGGTCAGATAGGATCTGACAATATTCAGGCAGATGTTTTTCCCATTCGCAGAAGTTAAGGACCAGCCCATATACCACAGAGTTCAGCAAACAATTTTTTTTGTTATTTAGATCTTAAAAAGTTAGTTAGTTATAGTGTAACTTTAGAAGCAAAGAGCCAGAATATGGTCCTTTTTACTCTAAGCCGTAGTCCCCCAAGACAATGGGACTTCTGAAGGGATAAAATAGTCTCTGCTTATTTGAGAGTTACTAAACCCTAGTAATATGGCAAAATAACAGGAATTCCAGTCAAACCTGACTCTCCTCTGGTTCTAGAATCATATTCCTAATCCTGCTTTAGACTACAACATACATGTTCTCACCTTCTCATTCTCTTTCAAAATCAAAAGTGCTCTCACCCAGCAGCTTTCTAAAGCTTGCTTTTTTCTCGTTGAATCTCCGTAGCCCAAGACCTTTGCATGCAATCATCACTGCTTAGCAGATATTTTAAATCAAATTATTTCTTCCCTTGGTTAACTGCAGTGTTTGCCCATGAAATACCAGGACTGGTTCCTGCTTCAGTAAGGTTCTGAGGCATGCATGGCACCACCAGCAGTTTAAATCGAACTATATGGAAGGAGCTAGCAAATCAGATATGAGGAGGCCACTTACAGGGGAGGGGGGGGAAAAAAAAAAAAAAAATTAAAAGAGCTACATGAGCGTATGCGACAAATTCTCAAGGTCAATCAATGCATGATGCACAAGGACATGTGTGCAAGATTTTTTTCTGAACTATCACACAGCAGCTCTTCAGATTCTATCAAGCTTATTAAAAGCTAAAACTGAAAAAGGCTATCTAGCCATATCAACCATGTTGAACTGATGCATGCTGTTCTGCAAACAAGAAATTGTGTGCATGAGAGAAGAAGCCATTTAAAAAGTTGAATCACTTATTCTTACAACTTTTGACATTAGCATTCACATTTTGTTACAATGAAGTGAAAAGCCGAGACACTCAGGGGCCCTGCTGAAACACCAGAGGCTGAATTTAACAATAGTCTTATGCTGCCCTCAAGTGGCTCGGGCTTAGAAATACATTTGGGAAAATTTACCCAGAAATTTTATCTGCTGTTTTAAGGATGACTCTTTCATTGAAAAGACAGCATGCTGATTTGTAACAAAGACATAAGGACATTTCACTGTGGATAGCTGGGTGTGGCATTTTTCATTTTACCCGTTTACCAAAGTACACGTTATTTCAATTATAGAACACACACTAGAATCAGGATGTCCTTCATTGGGTACCAATATGTTTTTCACTACAACAAGAATTTTATATTTTGATATGCCCCGGTGTGGCCAGACAGGACGTAAGGAATTTTTAGAAGTGCTCAGGAAGGGCTGAATGTGGTTCCCACTGAAACCAGTGTACATACCAAAGGCAAAAATTTGTTAAGAGCATATGAAAAATACTTCAATAAAACATGCATAAAAATTATACTTAAATACCCTAACATCTGGACTGAAAGTCAAGTTCAGTAAGCTATATTTGTTTAATCTATCTCTCAATTTCCCATCATCCCATTATCTATCTTAAAATTCACCTTCTTCCTTTTCATTACACTGCATAATTATTAGATTTGTGATTGTCGTAGTCTTTCTTGTTCGATTTTGTTCAGTTGTACATTGTTCCATTTACAATGTATTAATTTTTTATAATGTATTAATTTTTTTTTACCTCATTTTGTCACATTAGCTTTGAAACACATCAGATGCAGTTCATAAGTTTTAGCAGCTCAAGATAAAGAACTAATAAAATATATCCTTGTGAAAGAATGATAAAAAGTTACTTTGTTTTTAAATCTATCCCAGTGTTTTTCAAAATGGAAACTGCAAGAAAGTTCAGACTGATCACAATGAGTTAGAAAAAAAATGTAGTGCTAGCCAGCAATAACTTTTTGTTTGGGGCAAGAAAAGAGGAAGAATTTTAATGGCTGGCCACAAGTGTCTAGATTAGCCAGGGAACTGCCACCGGTCAGTTCCTTCAGGGCAGTGAAGAAATATTTGAACACAAATATTTGCCCACCAAATATTATCATTTTTCAATTCCTTAATCCAGGTAAACTACGCAGCCTCCCAAATTAGTAGTTCAAAAGACAGAAAAATCCATTTTTCCTGTTTGATTGCATCACAATACCAACTAACCAAATTAACTTCGTAAAACTTTGCAGCATGATTTACAATATTGGCAAGTGTATCTACATCATGTGTACACCTTTGTTTCCACTTTTTCCTAAACATAAGCAAAATAGGAGCTAGCTTTTCTAAATATTCTAGATACAAGAAGACACAAGAGGACTAAGATTCAACCTGAAGTTTGGTGATTAGAGCTTCAGACTCCAATACTAATAGAACAGCTTCTTGTTTGGCTGTAACCACTCCCAGACAGCTTACCATTAACACAACATCAAATCAATCTGCTTTGTATCTTTTAACAGTTAAATCAAGCATACATACATCCTGATGCATATTTTATAGAAGTTTATTACAAAAGTATTGTGAAACAAAACTGTGTAAGAATCTACCCTTTTAACCACATGTAGCCATTCACTCATCATTTTTTCCAATGAAAAATTTACCATTTGGTAAGTCATAATATTGAAATCTATGTAGCTATATAAAACAACAGAGGCTGAAAAAAGCCCGAGAACACCAGGCAGAACATGTTAAAACTGAAAGACATAAACTGGACCAAAAGCTTTTCTTTCAAGATCTGCTTCTCGTATCAGCCAGAAATTTTGACCTAACTTGGCAGCAGAAACGTTGAGGTTCTCTTCGATGCGGGCAATCTGGCAGACAGCGCAGAACTGGCCTCGTGCTATCCAAACTGCAGCCAGTTGGGATTGCTGTGCAGCAGTCCAGACACTACTGTATAAAGGCAAACAAGAACTCATATACATTACATTCTGCTTTACTTTTTAAGGCAAGCAACACATGTACGTTTTAAGCATGCATTTTTAAAGCAAGCAAGCATCTGAGATGGGCACCAGCTCACACAACTCTCAAAATCTTTTATAAAATGAGAATTTTAGGTAGACTACAAGTTGCACCATTTTAGGTTTGGGTTTTGTTTTTTTCAGTCACTATCACTAATTATCTGAGCCCATCAACATTATCAGTATCAGCATAGTTTCACATATCAAGTAATGTCACAAAATGACAGCGAGCACATTTCCAGGTAACAGGGTTGAAAATTGTGCTATTGTCTGAGTTCACACAGGGATTAACAGTGGCTGACTGACATCCCAAGACAGCTGCAGTCCATCAGGGGATGGAAAGGGGGCAGGAGACATTATTCACACTTATTTTACCATTTATGTCCTGTAAAGGAAGAAACAATCATGCATTTTTCAAGAGAGAAAATTCAGTCTGTTCATAATAGCTCTGATAGTCTTTTGTTCCATTTATTTTCCTTTGGTGTTCAAAGAAATGTGTTCCACATTCTGATTAATAGTTTCCAGCCGCTGATTTCAAATTAATTGTGGGTAACAATGAGCAGCTTAATATGGCATTTCTCCCACTCACAAAACAAAAAGAGCAAGATATGCCATAAATTCTATACAAACATATAAAGTCTTATAAATGCAAATTTATACTTTCAAAATTACAGGATTTCAAATACAACTGACTTCTCTCTCGCATGCTTTTTATTTCAGTTCTGCAATTCTGGCTTTTTGCTTTCTCGCCTTGTGGCTTTCTTGTTGTTTCCGTCAGTTTATTTTGAACCTTCTTTGAAGATGTTTATGCTGCTGTTAGTGGAACCACAGAACAATGTTGGAAGGGACCTTTGGAGACTGTGTAGTCCACTTTCCTGCTCAGACAAGAGCCAACTTTGAAGTCAGATCCACATCGCTCAGGGCCTTGTCTAGTCAAGATTTGAGCATCTCCAAGGATGAAGATGCCACAGCCTGAACAACCTGCTCCAGCATTTGACCCTCCTCCATGTGAAGAATTTTTTCCTAACATCTGTTCAGAATTTCTCCTGCTGCAGCATCAGTCCATTGCTTCTCACCCTTTCACTCTGCACCTCCAAGAGCCTGGAACCTGTCTTGTCTATGACCACCCATTAGATAGCTGAAAACAGAAACTAGAAAGCCCCCTCCAAGCCATCCCTTCTTCAATGAAAACAACCCAGTTTCTCAGACTCTGTATATCATAGACTGCAGCCTCCATCCCAGTGGCCCACCACTAGACTCTCTCCAGTATGCCTGCATCTTCCCTGTACTGGTGAACCCAAAACTGCACACAGCACTCCAGATGCCATCTCACAAGTGCTGAATTGAGGGGATTAATGAATTCCCTCGATTAAGCTGCTGCTAATGCTGTCCAGGGTGGGCTTGGTGTTCATTGCTGCAAGGGCACACTGATTTTTGTTCAACTCGTTGTCCACCTAAATTCCCAGATCCTGCTTTGCAAGCCAGCTTTCTAGCCAGTCAATCCCCAGTGTACCTGTTGCATGAGGCTGGTCCCTTCCAAGCGCAGGGCTCTGCACCTGACTCTGTTGAACTTCAAAAGGTCCCCATCAGTCCGCCTCTCCAACCTGTTGAAGTGCTTTTCAGTATCAGCCCTGACCTCCAGCTCATCAGTCATTCCCCTCCCCAATTTGGTGTCATATGTGAACTTCCCAAGGGTGTACTCCATCCCATTTTCTAGGTAACTGATGAAGACATTAAATGTTAGCATCCCTAATATAAACCCCTGAGGAATGCCATGCCTGACCAGCCACTATCTGAACTCCTACTCTTTGAGCCCACCAGTCCAGCCAGTTTTCCACTCACCTGGTAATGTGCCAATCCAGTGCATGTTTCTCCACTTCAGATACAAAGAGGTTGTGTGAAAACTTTTGCTCTCCCCAAAACCACACTACTAATCACATCATTGTGTAAGGCAATCAGGTTGGTCAGCCACAACTTGCCCAGGTAAATCTGTGCTTGCTGTTCCCGATCACCTTCTCCTGATGGTGATCTCCATGCCTGGAAATGGCTTCCAGGAAGACTGGCTCCATGATCTTCCTGGGGACTTCAATTAGGCTGCCTGGTTTGAAGTTCCTCAAATCCAGCTTATCTTTCTTCAGTATAGCTGTTATACTTGCCTTCTTCTAGTCATAATGTACTTCACTCAGTCATCATGCCTTTTTGAGTATCACAGAGAGAGGCTTTGCAATGACATTTACTAGTTCCCTCAGTGGATGCATCCCACTCAGTCTCATGAACTTCTGTGTATGTGTAGGTTGCTTAAGAAGTCCCTAACTCAATCTTCCTTTACCATGGCCCAAACTTGGACTCTAGGCACACAGATCCAGGAGACCTGACAGCAAACCTTGCCAGTAAAGAAGCCACCGAGGCAAAGGGCTC
>VZTQ01010258.1:14769-44348 GCA_013400755.1 Pelecanoides urinatrix | reverse complement strand
CTTTGGGTAGAGCAGAGTGAAGTGCCAGTCTTTACATCTGCTGTATATACGTGTTTACAACGGGCCTGTTTCTTATTGCCATGATTGATCTGGCGTCCCCTGACAAGTGT
Organism: Pelecanoides urinatrix; assembly: GCA_013400755.1. Lineage (NCBI taxonomy): Eukaryota > Metazoa > Chordata > Aves > Procellariiformes > Procellariidae > Pelecanoides > Pelecanoides urinatrix. The sequence continues at coordinate 44,238 of VZTQ01010258.1, read as the reverse complement.
GCTCAGCGAGGAGTTTTTTTCCTACAAACTTCTGATTTCCTGGTACCTGTGGCTTTCTGATTTTCTGCCTTAATCAGGGAAGGCAGCAGAGAGAGATCCTGCTTCAAGCTAATGGAAGAAATTGCGAGCCAGGAGGAAAGGAACACACAGTAAGCTTTGCACAATCGTTCTGAACAATTGCAATTTAAAAAAAAAAAAAAAAAAAAGTCGTTAATCTTGATGCCGTGGGGTTTATAAGTCTCTTTGGAAACTGCTTCATGCTGGGCAAGAATACATGGCTTTGAGATATGGTTTCATTACTTTGTGCAGCACGCGACAGAGGCTGGCTCTTTTTCTTCTTTTTTTCCCCCAGCTCTGCTGTGGATTTAAGTCCCAGCAGAAGGTAAAGGTGATGGGGAAACACTGAATAAAACCTGAATGTTGGGCTTGTGTTGCAAAAGCAGAGCCCTGTCACGTGTTGCTTGCATTTTGTTGGTCGTTCTCCGTCCTGCCTCACTTGCTGCACTGTCTGCAGACGGTGGATTGTCTGTTCCTGACAGCAGCGGAGCTTGCGGGGCTCCCAAAATGAGCTGGAATTTGGGATGCTGCTTTGATAAAGAAATTATGGTTTTCCTTAAGCAGAAAAGGAAGGTGTTGAGTGGTACAAACCAAGCGGTCCTTTGCTTATAGTCAAAATCTTCGCTTGTCTCTGGGCTGGTCGTGCGTAAGCCCTGTTCCAAAGCTGATGTTCAGAGGAACATGCTTAGCTTTTACCTTGATACCCTTCGCAGCCCAGAATAGTTGTTCTCTCTAGGTGCTGCTGCCTCAGAAATCTCAGAGCTGTCAGAGATGAAGGCAGTTGCACGCTCTGGAGAGATGAAACGACACTTGAGAGGGAGAGCAAGAACGTATCGCTGCCAGTTTTCAGCAAGAGAGACTTCCCAGTGGCTAACGACATGGCTTTCGGTGATGCATTACAGAGATCAGCTGATAAAGCACGCTTTATTGGATCGCAGAAGAGTCTTTCCATCCCAGTAGACTGATTTTTCTCAAGTATACCTCTGTCAGTGGCAGCAACAAATGAGTTTGTTTAGTATTAATGCATTTGAACAATCTGAATGCTCCCATTAATTCCTCAAATGCAAATGAGCAGGGCTGTGGTTTAAGTGTAAAGAGTATTTTCTTTCCTTTCAAGCAAAGACATTTATTTAAAGTCTTGCTAAAACAGTTTAGAAGCAGCCTCCTTATTCTTAAGGATTAAATTTTGGGCACCCACAGTCTTTTAGCAGAGGAGGTAACTTGATTTATTTTGCACTGTGTAAAGATTAAAGGAATTGCATAAAGGAAAAAAAAAAAAAAAAGAAATTAAAAATATATCTTGATGTTATGTTGATCTCAGCTCCCTAGTACAGAGTTGGAAAGGAGGAGAGAGATTAGCTTTACAACGATTGCACTGAAATCCACTGCTCAGTGACTAACCTTCAGTCAACTACTGGGAAGAAGGAGGGTTTGGGAAGAATGAAATATTTCTGTAGAAAGAGAGACATATTTTTCTATACAACCCACTTTCTTCATATTGAACCAAAGGTGATTTTCATCTGAATATTATTCTTTTGTTAACGCACTGTCTACAAATACTATCATTTCTTTGTCAGAGTAATGACATACCTGCCTGCATACATACCGAGTATGCAATTTTATGCTTGTTAGACTTTGAATGGTGGGAAGGGTGGTGGCATGGGATTTGTAATGAAATTATTGTCTGCCAGCCTTGTTATAAGTGTCATTAGCTGTCATCAATTGTAAAACAGTTTGGGCTGGTTAAAGAGTGGAAACAGCAGAGTTGGTAACACTTAGCGTTGAACCTCTTCTCGCAGCAAATGCCTAATAGTAGTAGGTGGACACTTCATTACTTGGTGTTTCGCGTCGTAAAAATCCCACTTTTCCCTCTTTCAGTAATGCGAGAGAGAAGAGCTGATGCATAACGATTTCTTTTTAAGAAGGCAGCGCCGTGACACCTAGTATCACAACCCGACGTTGATTCAACAGTGACTCAAAGCGAAGAGCGCTCCAACCTGAGTCATCCGCAGCATCTCCGACAGCCGGTCCTTATGTTCATCGCGGTGGGTTCCCGTGCAGGCTTGGCCTGCAGACAGCACTGTTCGGTTTGAGGTCGTAATTCACGTGAGACGGACGTCACGCTGACATTTTAAGAGGATGTTGGGAATTGCTGAGAAATGCTTTCCAAGTAGAGGCAGCCAATGGCACCGAGAGAAATATATGTTCTCTTTACAGCAGCAATAGCAGTTTATAGTGTCTGTGATGCAAAAAGTGACTCTCCGGGATTTTTAATGCCACTGAAGGAGCTTGCAAGTAAGGTCATTTTTTTATAGTTCCTTGCTCAGTCCGTCATAGTATAGTTTAGGGTATCAATCTTCTACGGACCGTTCTATGCAGTTCGCTTGGAATATATTTCCAAATAATATCAAGTCACATAATGACTGTGGTCTGGGTAGTGCGAATTAATGGTCCGTAATGATCGCAAGAATGGGAAAACTTGCAGAAGCGGTTTCAGAAAGTAGTAGTTTTACATGGGGAGAAATTGCTGTAGCGTGTGCGGTGGGTTTTGGTGGGTTTTGTTTAGTTTGCATTTCAATGTTGTGGTATTACCTGCAATATGAATGTTTATATGAGTTTTAAGCAAGTCAAGCCAAACTCCTGGTATTTCTTCTGCTTTATCCTGGAGCAGTTTCCTACTGGGGACCATGCGCCTGTTGTTGTACACCCAAGATTTCACTTTACAGCCTTGTAACAGAGACCCAGTGCACAGGCGCAGCGCTGCCACGTCCAACTGCCATGCTAAAGCTCTTTCCTATGCAAGAGGTTTTATTAATTCATAAAGTTAGTAGATAATTGTGCAGAACTCTGTATTCTTCTCCGCAGAGAAAACTCTGCCATTTTCCCAGTTCTTCCCAGTCGTTTGCCTTCCAGCTTTGAACTTGGAAGGATTTTCACAACCCTGTTAGGAAAGCCTGTGTAGCAGCCGTGCAATTGGGGGATTGCCATTGCAGGTGGATCCCCAGTTCATATCAACTGGGATTCTGCTCCTTGAGGCATTGGGAAAGGGCTGTGTTGTCCTTTACTGCCTGTTGCCAACAGCAAACGCCTGGCTCTAAGGTTTACAAATACGTTTCAAACATGCCAGAGTTCATGAATCATCGCTGGAAGAGAATAATAATTGATAGAGGGCTTAGTGCAATTCAAAATTCCTTTTGAATAGCTTGCAGAAGGCCGAAGCGCTATCGAAATCCCACAATTAATGTCAGTCCTTTGAGCGTGGTTCAGTGAAGAGTAAACACATTTTTCCATTTGTTTTGCCAAGAAAGTGGGTGAGTTCTTGTGGAGTGAAGAATCGTCTCATATTCAAAGACTGAGTAATAAATTTCTAATAGTGGGTTTTTTTTTTTCCTTCCTCACATCTGACATTCTCTTGACCTCCTGCCACCGCTTGTTTCCACTCTTTCATTAAGACTGCTTTAAGAGAATCTGCGAGTCTTATTAACAGCATAATAGAGCTGTCTCAACATATTTCCTTGTACAGAGCACTCATGAAAAGTGTATAGCTTTTTAGTGGCAATACTGTAATTATTACTATGTAGCAACCCCAAAGGAAAATACTGCTCCAGGAGTCTTGACTGATAAGGCGAGATCATCCAAGAGGTGCCACAAAACTCACATGCTGGGACAATTTCTTCTTGCAACCGAGACTGGCGTCAGATAAGCTTTTGGAGTGAGCTGTAGAGTACTTGGTTTTAAATCTTCACACAAACTTCTCCCTAGGTGTGTTCGGCATAGAGTGGTGCAGGACTTTGCTCTTCTTCCCCTCGTTGAACTTCACGAGAACTGTCAGCCCATTTCTACAGCCTGTCGAGACAAACAGCTAGTTGCACTGAATTAATCGACTGAAATGCCAGAACGTGCTTGTGTTCTGTAATCATTGTTTGGAATAGGATAATCTCATAAAGGGAAAAATCATAAATAAGGTTGTTAGTTATTTTTGGAAAAACTACAATAATACAATAAGCGCACGGTGAATTCTCCTTGCTGATACTTGTGTGAGCGCTTTCCCTGAAAAATGCACTAATGTCAGACTTTGGAGGTCTGCAGACATCCCCCTGTGTCAGATCACAGGGCGCAGCACAATTTGCATTGTGTGTGCAGTTCGTAAACCTAAACGTGGAAGGTAACGGAGGTGATCTCGGGGACATTTCGTGCAGGGTTGGCTGAAGTGGTCATGAGGCCGTTATAATCCCTTGCAATGGTTGCAACACCCCTCTTGAAAGCTGCCTCGTGACGGGAGAAAGTGGCTGTCACCTCTACGTGACACCAGCATAAGTAGGAAATGCAAACGCAGCGCTAAGAGTTGTGTCGCAAAGTTCTTTGAGGGCTGCCACAAAGTTGAGCTGAGCTGTATTTCACCCAGCTGCTGCGCGAGCGTCGCCTCCGTGGGAGTCAGAAAACCCCGTCGCTTCTCTTTTTATGCAAAGCAGCAGTAATCTGGCTCCGAAGCCTGCAGGGAGATGCGCCGTCTCTCGCAGGTACGCTTATCGGGATGCCGCAGCTCCCGACACTGCGGCATTTCGGCAGAATGCCATTTGTAATTGGCCCCTTTTTTGCTATTTTTAGCACCGGTGCCGTAGATCGCTTCTAGGCAGAGCCTCGTGGAGCTTTGGGCAGTCCCTTCTCCCTCTGTGTAACAGCAAGTGCATTAACAAAGCTTCGTTTCGGGGGTTTTGCATAGGCGTGCGAGTCTGCGTACCTTTTTTGTCTTTTTCTTTTTCTTTTTCTTTTTCTTTTTCTTTTTCCTTTTCCTTTTCCTTTTCCTTTTCCTTTTCCTTTTCCTTTTCCTTTTCCTTCTCCTTCTCCTTCTCCTTCTCCTTCTCCTTCTCCTTCTCCTTCTCCTTCTCCTTCTCCTTCTTCTCCTTTTCCTTTTCCTTTTCTTTTTCTTTTTCTTTTTCTTTTTCTTTTTCTTTTTCTTTTTCTTTTTCTTTTTCTTTTTCTTTTTCTTTTTCTTTTTCTTTTTCTTTTTCTTTTTCTTTTTCTTTTTTCTCTCCAGCAGCAGAACTGTTAATGGCTGCCTGTAGCAAGTTGTCCTTCAGCAAGAGAGCGAGCAGCAGGGAATGTGATACCTGCTTTGGATGAATTTTGTTCTATCCGGTGCGTATCTCTCTGTATCCATTTTGCAAAGCCTTTACGAAATCCCCAGCCGAAGCCGGGGCATCCAGTTCACAGACTTCCACCCTTAACGATTTAAATCATTGCAGACCCGAGGGCAGACAGGCACAGGGGCAAAGCACTTCTGCTTCCTAATTTTTGTGATCCCAGAAGCTTCCCCTTGGGATATGCATCCCTGAGGCTGATATTTATTTGCATGGGCTTTTCTACTTGGTGACTGGGATGCAGCGAGGCATGAAACCCGTGGAACTGGAGGGCTGGCAGGAGGCTGCGGGGTGGTCGGAAGCTGGCAGAGGTGGGTCAGCTCAAGAGCTGAACACGTGGTGGCACAGCACGGGCTGCGACGGCATCCGCCGAGCGCGGTCCACAGGGGGGAATCCTGAACTCGATTAACAACGCTACCCGCCGTCTCCCAGAGCATCTTCTGCGGCTAAATACCTATCAAGTCAATTTGTCATTTTCCACGTATGGCAGGATGCTGGAATTGAAGGAGGAAAGGTCGTAATTGGACCTCTTTTATATGTTTTACTGGGCCAAACAAAGAAAGGCTTAGGGGAAGATGTGACGTGACAGACCAGGCTGCCACAGAATCATTAAGGTCGGAAAAGAGCTTTAAGATCATTGAGTCCAACCATCAACCCAACCCCCCCAGGCCCACTAAACCATGTTCCTAACAGTTTGGAAAACTGTTTTAGAAGGCATCACAGTTTGTTGTGATGATAAGGAACTAAATTAACCTTAGAAATTAGGACCGTGCTCGAGTGACCAGATTAGGCAAGACTGCAGATCGTGCAGGGGTCATAGAATAGAATCATGGAATCATTAAGGTTGGAAAAGATCTCTGAGATCATCGAGTCCAACCGTCAACCCAACCCCCCCATGCCCACTAAACCATGTCCCCAAGCGCCTCATCTACACGTCTNGCCCGGCACTTGGATGATTCATTGTGTATCCAAATACTTGATGTTAAACAACTGAGGGGCAATTAACCATATAGCAAATATTGACTGTCCATATCAGAATGAAATCATGTGCGATGGAGACTTCAGACCCTTAACTCATCTTCCCGTCCTCTTTACCTGGAGAGGGATATTTTATGGTATTTTATGTTATGGAGGTTAAAGTATGCCTAGAAACTATCCACACAAGGTCTACCCAGGCCCTTCTAATTTCAGTTTAAGTAGCAAAAGTTCCACTTTCAGTGTGGTAAAGAGCCATTTGTGGTTTTTTATAGTCTTGTAAAATATGTCGCCAAATTGCTTCAAAACTATCCTAAAATAAAAACTCCAACGACCCCCCCGAGGAATTGAGAGAGTCTTAAAGCCGGGACTGCAATTTTCTGTGGTGGTTGGTGCACGGTGTTTTATACTGCTTCCATCATGCCTCCCTTCCTAAACTCCCAGACACTTAAAGAGCAGTATTTTTGCTTTGAGAAAAGGCCTCAACTTTTCCATCTCCTGGTAGGAAATTCTGACTGGAGCTACAAATTTTCAGGGATTTTGCTGGCATTAATCCACCAGAACAGGGGCCAAGGACCATCAGGGATCTAATTTGCCTCTCCCGAGTAAGAAGGTGTGATCTAAACTATACAGCACTTTTCTACTATCATCACTATGTCTTTCCCTCGAAGGAACCTCTTTAATCAGTGCTTAATCGTGCTTGTCTGTGCCTCTTTAGAAATCAAAGAATCAACGTCCAAAAAAAAAAAAAGCATGTTCATCTTAAATTCACTGCCCCATCAGAACGATGGGCCTTATATATTTCCAAGAGTTTTGTTGTCAAATAGAATCATAGAATCATTAAGGTTGGAAAAGACCTCTACGATCATCAAGTCCAACCGTCAACCCAACACCCCCATGGCCACTAAACCACGTCCCTAAGCACCCCATCCACACGAACAGGGGATGTTAAGAGTCAGATAATCTCAAACAGTCCTTGCAGAAGTGGGAATTATAGGAAAATTCTCTGTGATTCTCACAGATTTTCAGAGGTGCCCAGGGAGGCTCTGCTAGCAGAGCATCACCTGCAGCGTGAGGTTCGGATCAGCCGAAGGTGGAACTGCTTGTGCGCCAAATTCCCCCATACAAGCAGCAGACAGTGAAGCCAGCGAGATAAAAATGATACGATTTTACACGTAATGAAACACTTCACTGGGTATAATGTGCTAGGACTTGGCGGTGGGACGTGCTGCAATTCATAATAGGTCTTCCAATAAAGAATGAATGCTCCTAATTGCTAATATTGGCTGTGTTTGAGTAGCTTCTGTGAAAGATGTACAGCATGACTAAGAATAGCTCGTTTATCAGTGTGGTAACTCTGAAGCAGCATTACCTCCAGGCTCCCTGCACCAGAAGCTACTCTGTCCTTAAATAAAACATCAATATATAATTCACTCTCTGCTTTTCATCAAGTACATCTTCAGGAGACCTTGGACCATTCATCAAAACCCACAGGAGCTATTTCTGTTTCCTAATTTACATTGGTGTCCTGGCTACCGCAACCATAGATCAAATGGCTCCAGTTCAGGATTTTCTAGCGGGGGGAGGAAGATTCCGCATGGCTCGTCATGAGCCCTTCGGCCCGTAGAAAAACGAAAGAGGCAGAGGGAGGGGGTGCAGATGTGCACATAATAAAGCATTTAACCTTTTGGCGGTCGTTCCTTCTGTACCTTCCTCCGTATATGGTATGCACTGAAGTTTAGGAAATGGGACAGAAATCAGTTGGGGGTTATTTTTTTGGGGGGGGGAACAAAACCAACAATAACAAAAAAAAAAAACCAAATAAAAAGATTTTCAGGTCTGCTAATACGCTTGAGAGGTGGCTGAATTAGGTGAGGCAAAAACGAACATGGAGATGACAGTTATTGCTGTGCTTTTACTTCTGGTTTTCTTATTCCGCTGCTCTCTAGTGCGGGTTGGAAATGTGATTTTTTTCGTGTGTTATAAATACACTTCCCCAGTGCCACCCGCTTGAGGAGTGGCAGGCAATGACCATGCACAGGTGGGTATTATTTGTGCCACCTTCTGGTGACAAAGGAAAAGGCAAATGAGTTCACGTGCATAGTTGACATGTCTGAAAAATAATGCCAGAAAAAAAGAATAAATATTCTGTATTTTGTTATTTTTGATATTAAATGGTTTGGTTTTCCTATCATGCTGTGAACTAGATTGAAAAAAAAACTACAAAAAAATCCTACTATTAATATTAATTATGGTAATTTGGGTTCAGAGAAATGCTGGCTAGATTTGCAGCTAATCTGTTCTGTGCCCACGTGTATCTAGAGATGTACTCGGAAAAGAAAAAAAAAAGGAAGGAAAATGAGCAAGATACTTCTTAAACACTTATTGGAAGTGTTTCTTGCTGTTACAGGTGGGGCAAGCGACACTAAATTGAGTACATTATTTAATGTTAGTAAATTAAAGAGACTTTTTTTCCAATGTGGTAGTTAATTCTGGATCAGAACAGGGCAATAATAAAGCCTCCCTCAAGAAAAAGCTCTGCTTTTTTTTTTCTATCATCTTCTACGGATGCAGATGGCGAGCACCTGTCTCGCGCAGCGAACAGGTTGTCGCGGCAGTACAACAGTCAGAAAAAAAACCAACCCTGCGTTTGGAATATGTAGGAGCACAGTCTGTTCATCTCAGCCAGCTTCAGCGGCGGATAGCCTCTGCAGAAATATCTTGTGTACCAGATTTAATTGTGTGTGTTTGAAAAGCAATGCGTGGGTGGGTGATGTAGCTCGGGCTGATGAGGGTGCAAGAAATAGGGTATAAATAGCTGTTTCTAATACCGAATATCTATTTGCCACCCTCTGTGTATCAACATTTCTGGGCTGTAGGGAGCCAAGGTCTCTCTCAGAAAGACCCGAGTACGACCAGAAGCTGATGCTGCTGCAGGTTTTGTATTCAGGGTACGGCATGAGGCCAGCGCTGGGCAATTAAATGGTGCGGATAAGAGAATAACAGATTTAGCAAGCCAAGCGCATGCTCAAAAATAGCAGGAAGATGTCTTTGAACAGGCAAAGGTGGAGGTGATGACAGTATTAGGCGTGGTGTAAGTCTGGGTTGGAGATTACGTTCTTCTACATGAGTCAGGAACCCAATTCAGGGGAGAATGAACCAAAAACCAGATCCCTTAGACACCACCGAAAGATGCAGATGAATGCCGAATAGGTGCAGCGTAAAGAACGATAGAATGGAGACCGTGGACTTGAATATATTTTGCTAATAATTCCGGTGAAACGAATATCTGGGTGCAAGAGGAGGAAACAGATTATGCTGTGTTGTGTTGGAGAAGGGTGCTGTTCCCTAGCAAAGGACCGTTTTTTTGGAGGGTTGCATTTCTTCCTTAAAGTTGGTAAAATATTATCATTACCCATCATTTTTTCACACCGAAGCGTGTGCATGTTTTGCAGACCGTAAGAAATCTCTGTACTGTAGTCCTCATTTAAAGTTCTTGAAAATCTGTTATATTTACAGCAAAGGCAACCTGAACTCTTTCCAACGGAACAAAGTTAACAGGCCAATAGCTGCGACTTGTTGGAATTAAATATCCCTTCCTTTAAATAGCATTTAGACTACAAATGATAGCCAATGGTAAACTAGTCATGTTTTGCTGTAGGAAAACAGAAAAAACCCCTGTCTCGCTGTATATATCTTGAACATGACACCCTCCCACCCCCTTGTAGATCCCTTCCAACCGGAACTATTCTATCCTCTAAGTCTTTATTACTTTGGAATGAAATTACTATCTCAACCGATATTTTTTGCATGAACTTTAAGCTGCAACCGTGCAGATGGTAAATGAGGAAATGAGTCAATAAGCAACAGTTCAGAGAAGTTTTTTTCCCCGTGTCCTAGTCTTATAAGCGTGAAACTTACTTCTTTTACTGCCTTCTGTTGAGGTGGTGCGGATTACACTGTCTTTAAAAATACTGCTGTATTATCGTGCAATCAGGTATGGTCCTGATGCAGTTTTTAGGCGATAGTGCCAAACCTGCCTTTAACAAGAATCCAGAGCAAATAGCGGTAACTCACTTATATGCAGCTTTCCTTTAGGAGTCACAATTTCCTTGTGACTGTTAAATAGTTTGTAAGAGTAATTGCACTATGTTCATGGTTGGCTCTAAAATCCTTAATTTTAGTGCTATGGTTTCACGTTAGTAACATTTAATTATTTTTTAACAGAATAATGGTTTAAGTGAGGTGGTTTTATTCTGGTTCCTTACAGCCCAGATGGCAGTTAATCCATTAAAATTGCATTAATATTTGCTAATGACAAAACAAGGGAATTATAATATTGCACAGCAGCCTGGTTTTAGATAATTGCGCATCCTTTAATCATTTGTACATAGCAGGAGTGAAAAGATGGAGCCATTAGAGGCAAGAAGGGTTCGGAGCGCAGGATGGAGTGACAGTAGAAATGGGTTTCTTAAAAAAGCGAATATTTGAAAGAAAAAGCTTGTCGTGCACGATATTAAATATCATAAAAGCTGTTGAGAAAAAATGATCAGGAAGCAAGACATTACTAAGAGGATGCTTATTAGAAAAAATTATAAGTATAAAGTGAACTAGCTTTGTACAAACTCTACGGTAGGATTTGTTTTCCTGTAACTCAGTTGTTCTTAAACAGAAAATTTCTCTTCTCCAGGCTGATTAAGCCCTGTCCTCTCAGCCTCTCATACCGTACGTGCTCCAACCGTTCAGAGGTTTTGGAGAGGGATTGGTTGATTGGTTTGTCTCTTTTTTTTATTTTTTACAAAATATTCTGCAGAGACTTGATCAGAATTGCGTACACCTAAAGATTAACCTCTAATAAATGAACACGTAGCATTGGTTAAAAGGTAAGCGCATGGTTTAGACTGATTTCATGCTCTCCAAATTGAAGTAATAATACTGTATAAGCAATGGGTTAATTTTAATAACTTTTTTCGCCTCTGTGGAGCTTTAAATTTGATCTAACCAAACTAATTTCCAGACTCTGCAACTGTGATACGGTAATTCTGTATCTTAAAGATCCATTGCCCTGTAAAGGAGCTCCAACTCATGGAAATCATTAAAGTAAAACAAAACAAAACAAAGAACAAAAAAACCCAAACCCACAAAGAAACGTACTGTAAGAATCTGCTGACATAGCAAATTGGGCCCTTCAAATCAAAGGCTTTGGTAGTCTTTTTTACAGATAGCTGACTCAGCAGATGATAATGCTGTCCCCAACTTTGTGCTAAACGGAGGACCGTGTCTCGTGTGGTACTGCTTGTTCTCAAAGGCAGTAGTTGATAATTTTTATGAAGGAATTATCACGTGGAACTAACTTTAATCAGCTGTGACCGCTAGCGCGCTAGAGCTTATATGTGAAGTAAAACTACATGTCCTCATTTGCAAAAGACCACTACCCTTCTTTTGGACTAGGATTCGCCAGCTGGAGTTTGGAATTGGGTTGTGCCAGGACACTCGCACGGAACACATAGTTTGAGTCCTTTATGTTGCAGATTGGGAGTTTTAGCCTTCGTGGTTGCTTGAGTCACCACGCTTAATGCTTAGCAATTTTCCAGCCAGCTGGAGGTAAAGTAGAAATGAAAATCTACCCTTGGTATAGCAGGCGAGCACTTCAGATACAATGGGAAATAACTTGGCATACAGGAGATTTCACAGAGATAATTTCATTGACCAAACCCATGTGCAATTATGAAATTTATTTTTCTAAAGCTGCTTCCTGTGCTGCACAGAAAAAAAATATATACCTGCTTCCCTGATTGAACACAGCCTTGTTTTTCAGAAATGCCTTTGAAGGTATTTCTCCTTATTTGCTGTAGAAGTTTTAGACGCCTGCAACCTCCTGGGGGAAAAAAAAACCTTGTCCTTAAAACATGCATTTCTGCAAAGAGCTCACTGCTCGGTACAGGTAAGACTGAGGGGGGCATAGATGAGCTTGAGGGGTAAGACAAAAATGTTGTTGGACATCTATAATGGCAAAAAAGTGAGGGGAGCATAACCACAAAGTAATGAAGTGACATGCAGGTTGAAATGAGGTTCTAGCCCCAGCAAACAGTCGGATATGCGTAGAGGAAGTTATGCAGATGGTACTTTTAACCTAAAAAATCTTTTATATTTATTTGCTTTCCCCCCTCACCTTCCTCTCGCCAAGTACCAGCTTCACATCTTGCTTTCTTCCACCTATGCAAGTACAACTGTCAACGCTCTTGGTTGCGAAGAGCTGCTAGAAGGTAGATAACCCCGTTAGCGCATCCCAGAGCAGCGGTGATGGACTGTTGCGTCACAGTCAATCTTCAGCATTACTGTCAGGAGGAGAGCGGAGCCAAACTAGCGCAGAACTAGAAGCTCTTAGCTCAAAAAACATCCAAGTTAATATTAGCAGGTAATTTTATTACTGTCTTGGAAGGTGTTTCCCATTTGCACAGGTGGACTTGTAATGAAAGCTTCAATGTAAACCTATTTCTAATCCCCAATTAAAATATATTTACATGGCTTTCTTCTTTTTTTTTTTTTCCCTTTAGGTCTGTTATTTTTCTTACGATGGAAAGGCTGGTTGTCTATCTACTGGTTATTAGCACAGCTGTGAAGGCCATGATGTGTCCCAAAAGATGCATGTGTCAAAACCTGTCTCCATCCTTCACAATTCTCTGTACGAAGACGGGGCTTCTCTTTGTGCCCCCCAGTATTGACAGGAGAACAGCAGAACTAAGGTTAATGGATAACTTTATCACTACTCTTAGGAGAAAAGATTTTGCAAACATGACTAATCTAATTCATTTGACACTATCGAGGAATACAATAAGTCAAATCATGCCTTATGCATTTTTTGATCTTAAAGGCCTTCACGCCTTACACTTGGATAGTAATAGACTAACTTACATCAATGAAGATCATTTCAAAGGTTTGATTAACCTTCGGCATTTAATACTCAGTAACAATCAATTAAACTATATCTCTCCTGGGTCATTGGATGACTTTATTGAAACAATTGAAGACCTGGATCTGTCCTACAACAATCTCGTTAACGTCCCTTGGGAAACAATTGCCAAACTTTCTAATGTCAATACGGTCAGTTTGGATCATAATCTCATTGAGTTTGTGCCAGAGGGAATCTTCTCAAACCTTCACAAACTTGCCCGCCTAGACATGACCTCCAACAAGTTGAAAAAGATCCCTCCCGATCCTTTGTTTTCCAGAATACCCGTGTACGCCAAGTCTAAAGGATCTCCGCTGTCGTCCCTGGTGCTTAGCTTCGGAGGGAATCCTTTGCACTGCAACTGTGAACTCGTGTGGCTGAGACGTCTCACCAGAGAAGATGATCTAGAAACCTGCGCCTCTCCACCAGAACTGATGGGCAAATACTTTTGGTCTATTAAAGAGGAGGAATTTGTCTGTGAACCCCCGATGATAACGCACCGAACCCCAAAACTAACAGTGACAGAGGGCCAAAGCGTCTCTTTGAAGTGTAAGGCTGTCGGCGATCCAGATCCCTACGTTCGCTGGATCTCACCCGATGGGAAGCTGGTCTCTAACACGTCTAGGACGATTTCTTACGAGAACGGTACTCTGGATATTTTGGTTACTTCTTTGACTGACAAGGGCACGTTTACCTGCATAGCATCAAATGCTGCGGGAGAGTCGACAGCTCCAGTTGAACTCCTCCTTACCCCGTACCCTAACCTTGCTAACAGCACCAACTGCGATAAAGACGCGGAGCCTGGCCCCTCAGATATTCTCATATCTGCCAAGTCGAGCTTTCCGAACGAAACGAAGGCTCAGCAGGAGAAGGTGGTCGTGGTTGCTGAGCTGACGTCGTCCTCTGCTCTCATCCAGTGGCCTTCTCAGCATCACCTCCCCGGGATTCGCATGTACCAGATTCAGTACAACAGTTCTGCTGACGACATACTAGTGTACAGGTAACCCTGCTCGCACACCCATGCCCATACCTCGGTGGAGTAGGTAGTGGAAGTAAGACAAAAGGATAGCGTAGTTTGATATAGTCCATGTAATGAGAGCTATCTTGCAAGCAGTAACTGTAAAGGAGGGGATGAGGAGACAATGGCTGCTGTAGACTTTGCTCGTTAAACTCCGGTTGTTGAGGAGTTACGCTATTAAAACTAATAATACATCTGCTTCTGTGCTGCCTCTTGAGGATCTCTAAACTCTTTACAGACATAATTAAGTTTCATAGTCCAGCTTAATGGACCAAGTGAAGCTGATGAGCAATATCTTAGCTGTTAACATTTAAGAAAATTGAGATGGAGATTTTAGTTACCTTTTATGCCGATTAAGTGTAATTATTTTACTTAAAAATATGGGGAAGAGAGAAAAAATCAAGATGCCCAAAGTTGTGAGATGCCCAAAGCAACATCCTGCCTACATGAATGTGGCCCTACCATGTTACACCAAACCTTCAGCCTGTATCAGTCGCTGCGTGCTTCCTTCAGCATTTAATACTCACAAAAGTATCGTGGTGTTGTGGGGATAAAACTTACTGGTATGAACCGGTGTCGTGGTTTAACCTGGCAGGCAGCCAAATACCACACAGCCGCTCACTCACTCCCCACCCCGCAGTGCGAAGGGGAGAGAATCGGAAGGGTAAGAGTGAGAAAAACTCGTGGGTTGAGGTAAAGACAGTTTAATAGAACAGAAAAGGGAAAATAATAATGCTAGTGATAGAATATAAAAAATGAGTGGTGCACAATGCAATTGCTCACCACCTGCTGACCGATAACCAAGTAGCGATTGCTACTTCCTGGAACACGCCTACCATTCATATACTGAGCATGACGTCACATGGTATGGAATACCCCATTGGTCAGCAGGGCTAGCTGTCCCGGCTATGCTCCCTCCCAGCTTGCGCTTGGTAGCATGGAAGCTGAATGTCCTTGACTAGCAGGGCACTTAGCAACAACTGAAAACACTAGTGTGTTATCAATGTTTTTCTCATACTAAATCCAAAACACAGCACTAGGAAGAAATTTAACGCTATCCCAGCCGAAACCAGGACAACTGGACACTGCACAGAAGGGTTTAGGTTATGTATTTTGTGTGTATTTCACGTTTAAAGGCACTGATTTGTCGGCTGGAGATGACTTGGTTAAAATTTACTTGGGAATAACTGTTTGATATTAAGTCTCAGCGGACAGCCTGCAGATTAAACTTATAGCCGCTCCTCCGTGCAGGGGTGGTTGAGTTTCTGATGATCCGCCTTTCTGTTTATAGGCTGTTGTTTGTGATTAACTGGGGTGGAAGGGATAGGGAGGGGTAGAATGACTTTAAAGTGGGAGTTAGCATTTGATTCGGATTTACTATTTCATAGCTGTGCACTTCATAAGGACAATAACTCCTCTAAACTGAGTGATAATGATTTTTCTAATGTAATGCCACTGGTTGCACTGAAGTTTGGAGTGGAGTAAGTGAAGGGAGAATGACATCTAATAGCTCCAGAAATACACCTGAAAGTTTGCGTCCAAATACATCGCTTTAACAAGCAGTCCCTTTAAGGAAAGGAATGTAGGATAGTTGTTCTGCTGGGATTCCTATTTCAAATACCTACCATTGCAAGCAAATTCTTGTAAAAAAAAAAAAAAGATGGAACTGGGTATGAAAATCACGTGAAGTCCTTGAAACACATGTTTCACTTTACAGTCACTTGGGATTTTCAGAAGTCTCATGTTAAAATGCCCATCCCCAGAGTCTCTTTGAGGAAGGATGCCATCCATCCTCCCGTTGTCACGGTTACGAGCTCGAAAGGAAGCAGCAGGACTTGGTGAGGGTAAGCAAAGGTCTCTTAAGAGCGAGGTGGGCGGATGCCTTGTTGGTATCTGCCAGGGTTGGTGAGGAGCTGGCTGGAAGATGAAGCCTCATTTAATTGTCAGCTGTGAGAACATTTGTGACATCGCTGTTTGAAAGCACTGCGAAGCTGCGAAACGAAGGGAAACGTGAAGCTGAGATGTCTCGATAGCTGTGACTGTGGTTTCTAAAGGGATTTTATTCAGTTCTCCTACTAGAAAGTAAAGCGAAGCCAGCAAAGTGAGAAGCAGGTAGAGCCAGTGGGTGCACCGCAGGCACGACCAGTAGTAGAAGAGAGTTGTTTAATGGGATTTTTCATCCTTTGCCATAACAGCCGGCCAGCCGAGTTGGCAGCCTTCTTACAATTGCAGCAATTTGTTCTCGATGAGTTTTAAACTTTCCAAAGCCTCTAAAAATAAATTAGTGACTCACATGGTAGCTCGTTAATAAACCCGTAGAGTTGAATACTGCTGCTGCTGAATGGCCTCATTCCTAAAGAAGCAATGGGGAAGAATACTCCCTTTCCATGCCCCTTTCTCGGCCCAGATTCCCACAAACCAAGAGGCTGGTAACAAAACAGTAAAATACTTGATGCTTCAAATCACAGAGCAACAATTTCAAATAATACAATGTAATAGACTGTAGTATAATGGGCCTCTCAAAAATGAAAACTCATGTGTTCTCATTCGGTTCCCAAAGTGAGTAATCATCAAATACAGATCCTTAAAGGAAGTTTTGTGCTAAAGTGAGGGGAATGGTAATTGAGCAGCAATTCTGCATTTGCAGTTACCTGAACAACTGCTACTTCAAGTTATGCTATAAATGTCAGAGTGTTTTAAGTTGTGCACATTAACGTGCGCTGGAGAAAGAGGAGTCCCCAGATTTGTTTCCTGACCCTTTGCATGGCCAAGACCCCTCTCAGGCTCCGTGTTTCTGGTAAGGTATATAAACATCTGTATACAAACATCTGTATATAAACATCTGTTTCACGGAGTCAGTCTGTTGATATATGAAGTTGTAAAGAGATGTGTAGTGGAATACCCAGCAGTGCCAGTGCTTCAGTCCTCCCAACGAGTTTTACAGGAGGTGGAAAGCTTCCTTCCACCTAGTGCACTCTGTGTAATTTATTTCTGGCAGGCGATAGCTTGCCGTCTGGAAAAAGTATTAAGCGGTGCAGGATGCATCAGAAACCTGTCGCTTCCGTCAAGTTGAGTGGTACCACGGGAAGAGCGGTTGCCATGGCAACTTTGCTTTATCTTGAGAATTTAAGTTGCTCCTTTAGCTCCTTTATTTTTCCTCACCTTTCCATTTCCTTCTCCCTCTGGGTAGGTAATTGTGGGTAAGCACGCGTTCATCTGTGCCCGTGCTAAGAGCTTATGAAAGGAAGGGGAGGGAGATGATATTCTTCCTAATTTTCCCTTTGGATTAAAATCAAATTATCCGTTCATGTACGTGAGAAGAACGTATGCACCTGCACACGGTTACACCGCCCGCGTATGTAAGTGCACCATAACAGCTCCTTGTTGTTCCCAGTTTGGGAGATTCACAACACGTAGCCGCACAGCGTTTTTCCCAGCGGTGAACAGGAAAATAGGAGTTGTGCCTGGTTACTGTGTCGTCTGAGCCGCTTAACTCCTCTCTTCCTGTGAAATAGAAACTATCACGCTGACCTATCTCCTGGGACAGGGGTGAAGAACGGTTAGCAAAACTGAAGGCAAGACATTAGTTATGAAGACAGAAAATAGCATCTGGCAAGATGAGTAGCAACAATCCAGAATCAGTAAATTAAGGTGCAGGTAGTAATTTGCGGCAAGCATCGATATGGAAAGCAAGAGCCTTGTTTGTTTTCAGAAGAAAGGTCGGAAACTGTTGTTGTACAGAGTGAATAAAGAATCGTAACAGCCACTTTGTGCAGCTTTTCCTTCTCTGAGATATAAATGGTTCTGTATTCTTTAAACAGCTTACAGTCTTGATGCTGATTACAGTTCCTGTGCAATTTGGACTTCACAATGCTATAATTTTAGTTTAACTGTCTTTGCTCAAACTGCCCAGGTTTCCAGTGCTAGTCTTGGGGAAGAGATATCAGCAGAATGTCCTTTCAATACTCAAATAGTAGTGATGAATATTACACAGCTTTAGAAAGCAATAATTAACCTGGGAGAGAAGCCACGCTATTTTATTTTTATTGCTGCTCTGTCATGACGCGCACACGTGTCTGTGTGTACGTAGAGATGAAAATGCACCTCTTTTGTCTGCTGATCTAGGTCATACGTATCTTTATGAAAATGACTCCTTGTGTTAGGTTACAGGATAAAAGGCTCATCTCCACAGGACCCTGAGCCACCTTTCTCTTGTAGCCTCCCTTGATGTGCAAGAGAGAAGCGGGGCAGCAACTGATGCTCAAAATCCCCTGAAGGGAACTGCCGGTGTTCCTATTTTGTCTGCCGGTGCTTCCTCAAATGGCCAGCAAATTAAAAAAAAGTGATTCTGTATTTCTGAGCTAGGCTGGATAAACTTCAATTTGTACCACAGTTGATATAAGCAGCAGATTACTAATGCTTCATAACAATCTGATTGATGTCCTAGTCAATTAGAAGCTGGATCTCATAACATCAAAGGCAATAGTCTCCTAAGCATTGAGTTTAATCTTTCATAGCTAGTGATCATCTAACCTTAATTAGCTGCAACTACATGCTATAAATTAGAAGATGAGTATTTAATAGTGATGCCTCTCTATAGATAATTGGGAGACTATATATTGCATAAAACTGCTGATAATATGTCCTTGTTTTCTCTGTTGAGAGAAAAAACTTAGAAATCGAGAGGCAGACCGCTTTTAATATGGGGTACAAAGTACCGTTGTTTAAAGGGCAGAGCTGTCACTTTTGGGGAAAAGGTGATATATTGCTAGATCAATATAGCAATGATTACATCTGTTGCGTGAAAAGCAGTTGGAATCAGCCACGCTACGTCTGCTCAAAAATTCTTAAATTAGTTCAGCGCAGTGCCATGGAAAGCCTCAGGACCATGCTGGATTTCACACAGTGGAGTTTGAAAGAGGTTTTACAGCTCCCCATCACTCAGGCACGTGCTGTAAGACTTTGTGTTTTCTTTCTGGGTGCCCTTGACCCTGCACTCGCGCTGTACGGATGGACTCGGGTTGGCGGGTGGTGCAACACCGGCGGAGCTGCCGTGTGCGCGTGCAGTAACTGTAGTGATTTTGGGAGTATGTCGGGATCGCCGTGGTCATCCAGCAAGTCTGCAGAGGAGCGGTGGCTGTTTGTCAGGAAATCTTGGACAAATGGTCATGTTTGCATTTCTTCACCCAGCCAGCAGTCATTCCTCAAAAAAAGAGGCTATATGCCAATGGAAGTCCAGAAATACGGGAGCCATCTGACATCTGTAAATATGGATCACGTGGTTTGTCACTCTTTGGCTTTAATTTTGGTAGCTTTTTTTCCTTATCTTGCAGCGTAGCAGTTGTCATGGCAGTTTCCAGGCTTTTTCAGGGAGTTTCTCCTCGGAAACCTCTTCTTCAGGTTTCCCTTTATGGGAAAAGCCTTATGTTCTCATAGCTGACTGTGCACTGAGTTAATTACCCTTACAGAGTCGGGATTCCTCAAAGCACAGAGGTCACTTCTCCATTGTCATTCCCCTCCTTCCCACGCCCCCATGATCTTTGTTAATGAGGTTGCCCAGTGTAACCTCTTACTTTGGCGCTGATTGCTGCTGGCGATCCATCATTGTTTATAAAAATAATACCTTGCAGATGCAAATGACGGATGGTAGTTGTTGCATTATGGAGAGATCATTCAAGCATGAAATATCACTGCCTTGTTTCCCAAACACTTAAGATGCTGTGGTTTTTTTGGAGGAGGAAAACATCCCTGTTTCCTTTTGTACTATCCATACAGATATATGGGGTTTTTAAAATAGTATGAATAAGAATCAATTGCTGTCATTGCTTCTATGGAAAATTTTGACATGATTTGTGTGAAAGCTCTATAAATAAGAAACCTGTCATCAATGCTTCATAACTCTCTGTATCTTCTGGTGCGTGGTCATTTCATTTCCAGATTGTAGCATCAACCATGTGAAAATAAGTGTTTTGAAACATGCAGTCAGTGGCCCGTGTTCAGTAACGGTCTAGGATTTTATGCTGTCTTAGAATGGTTTTGGTTGTTGTTGGTTTTACCTCCACAGACGTCATAGATCGTATTTGGGTCCCAGTGGGTGTTCCTGTGAAAAAAACAGACTCTATACTGATTGCTTTTTAATCCCTTTAATCAGCTGAGTAAAGTGCGTGCTTGGGAGTTTGTTGATAGAATCAGTTCAAAAAGACCTCCTGTCACTGGGGTCCCTCCAATACCTCAAATTTTCCATCCCTTCCTTTCACACACACACCCCCCCCAACTGAACAGCTGAAATGGCAAAAAAAAACCCCGTGTTTTTTCAATCCTTCAAAATGATAGTGTTAGGTTGGGAGCAGGGGGTTGGCCAAAGCAAAAGCGATTCATTTGAGGCAGTCTGGCCACAGCATTACATTTTCCGACGGACAGCATCATTATCAATTAGAGTCCAAACAAAAGACTCCATCTCTACTTGGAGCTGCTCGGTTGATTTTGTTGTTGTTGACAACATTGCTAGGAAGTATTTCCAATCTCACAAAATGATGTTTTGACAGAAGTTTTGTGAGCAGATTTCACAGTTGAGTTTTCACCACAGGGCTTTACTTGTTCCTGGCTGACTGCAGATGGCAGGGGAAACGCTGGCACGGATTATGGTTTATAGATGTTAGTGCTCTTAAACCAGTTACGTTAGCACTGTTCGTTTAAACGTGACAGTTACTGTTCTGTTATTGATCCTTTTGAAAGATGGTGCTTGGGAGCCAACGCCAAGCAGATGCAGACTCTGTTAGGGATGTAAGAGAAAAGGTAATACACTTTCAGCTACAAAAAAACGATTTGACAGAATTGTGTCTAAAAACTGCAGTTTCGGCACTTTTATAGGTAATAGGAAGCTAGCTCCTGGTGCAATTCTAATGTAGATGAAGGAGTTTTTGAGAAAAGACTGATGGGTAGTTATTGTGAAATAACATAATAACATTTCTTGAAGGATTAAAAAAAACCCCAAAACCCCCAAAAGACTAGCCAAGTAAAAGGTTTTTGGGTCTCTGGAGATTTGAGAATCTCCTGGCAGACATGGGTTTTTGGCTTCTGTATCGCTATTATGAAATGTCTTTCATGCCAGCTAATTATTTAAGTAAATGACTTTGATTGCTGCGAGCTCTGAGTTTGAGATGGAATAATTCCACTGAGAGATGGATAAGCTTCACCCTGCTTAGAATCACAGTGCCCCTAAATCCCTCTCACTTGGGGTTGTCAAGGATCGTATGGCATCCTGAATATGTTTCGTAACGCACCTACAATATAGCCAATGCTGCTGAAAATGTTATTAGATCACATTAAGCGCTAATGGAGATGTTTGTTCTGAAGATGCCATTTTCTCAACCATAGTTG
Source organism: Pelecanoides urinatrix (assembly GCA_013400755.1). Classification (NCBI taxonomy): domain Eukaryota; kingdom Metazoa; phylum Chordata; class Aves; order Procellariiformes; family Procellariidae; genus Pelecanoides; species Pelecanoides urinatrix. The sequence continues at coordinate 22,715 of VZTQ01010258.1, read as the reverse complement.
GTGGGTTCTGGTAGAATGATAAAGTTTTCAGATGATGGATGCACTTGCTCCCAATGTCTACCCACGTGCTTTCTGGCCTTTCCTACATGTCCTTGCCATTCGCCACAGCCTGGCACTAAAGACCTGCCTAGTCAAGCTTGTGCTAATTTGTCGAACTGATTGAATTTAACCGCTATTCGATCATTTATAGCATTACTGAAATAAAGTAAATATGGTGCAAGGTCCTGCACCTGGGCCGGGATCAATCCAGGCTGGGGGATGAAGGGATGGATGCAGCCCCAGGGAGCAGGGCTTGGGGGGACGAAAAGCTGGATGTGAGCCGGCAACATGCGCTCGCATCACCAGCAGCGTGGCCGGCAGGGCAAGGGAGGGGAGTCTGCCCCTCTGCTCTGTGCTGGTGAGACCCCCCTGCAGTGCTGCGTCCCGCTCGGGGGTCCTCAGCACAGGACAGACATGGACCTGTTGGAGCGGGGCCAGAGGAGGCTGTGAAGATGATCCGGGGGATGGAACGCCTCTCCAATGAGGAAAGGCTGAGGGAGTTGGGGTTGTTCAGCCGGGAGAAGAGAAGGCTCCAGAGAGACCTTGTTATGGCCTATTAGTACTTAAAGAGGGCTTATAAGAAAGATGGGGACAGACTTTTTAGCAGGGCCTGTTGCGACAGGACAAGGGGGAATGGTTTTAAACTCAGAGGGGAGATTCAGACTAGATATAAGGAAGAAATTTTGTACAATGAGGGTGGTGAAACACTGGCACAGGTTGCCCAGACTGGGGGTAGATGCCCCATCCCTGGGGACCTCCAAGGTCAGGCTGGACGGGGCTCTGAGCAACCTGCTCTAGCTGAAGATGTCCCTGCCAACGGCAGGGGGTTGGACTAGCTGACCTTGAAAGGTCCCTCCCAACCCAAACCATTCTATGATTCTATGGTATTGGGAAGACTAGACTCTATCGCAGAAGTAAATGTTCTGCAGGCGTAAGCGAGAAAACATGCAGAGGTTAAATACTGACATGGCTCTAGGCAGATTGCCTACTCAGTTGTGAGCTGTCCTTACTCATTTGTAGAGGTTTTCTTGCAAGTTCCTAAAAATGCCAGAATAGCTGCCTTTCCCGGGAGACACGTCTGTGAATAACTGCTGAGCCAGTGAAGAATCCTTATCTTCTACCTTATCAAGACTATATGCTGCTCCTTATATAAAATAGCCTTGTATTACCAGAAAAGCTGAGAGAAATCAAATATATATTTGGTCTTATTGAACATTCGTACAGAAGATTTGCACAGGAAATCAGAAAGGCCTTCGTTTAGAACCTGCTCTTTTTGATGACTACTACTATGAAAGTATTTCAGCAATAGCTGGGCACTGTTACACAGCATATGCTGTACATCGCTTTCCATGGTAATTAGTCAAATTTCAATACCAAACTCTTCATTGAGTCAGGATTGAATAATCTTGACAATAATGCAACGCAGAAAGTTGTTTGAAAGAAGAAAAGTGAGCATCAAAGGCTGCTGAATAAGGCAAATAATATGGCCGTTAAGCTAGAAAACAGTACTTTGCATAATTTCTGCAATTACACCTCCCTCTCACAGATGGGCAGACTCCTAAAGACGAGAAAGATGCTGTCTGTATGGTGTTTCCTTTCCGCTCCTGTTGCTCAGCTGGTCTCCTAAATGGTGCCGCCTTCTGCAGAGGTTATCTATGACATCCCTTAATTTTTTATATATTGTGCCCTGAGGTTCGGTGACAGTTTTGTTGATGTCAAGCAATTTTAGACTTTGTGCCGTGGTTGGATGTAGTCGCCAGCAGTATTTTTCTAGGAGGCATGACTGATTTCAAAGCCTTTTAGTGTTGAAGGCAGGCAACTAAATTCTCCATCTTCTCAGTCGCATCCCTTTGTATGACAAGCAAGAATCTTCTGCTTGGTTTCAGTGTAACTTGGTGTTTGAAGTGAGGGAGGAATGCAGTCCAGTCTGAGCCACGGTGTTCTCTTGTTGTGTTTGGTCGCTATGAAATGTGGCTGGACAGGAGACTGAAAAGTTAATTAGATATTTGTCTGATAATTGATAACGGTATATGTTTTAGGAAGGTGAACAGAGCACACTGAGTGGTGCTCTGCGGAGCACCAGCCACACCTGCCAGCCGAGCATCGAGGGCCACGTTCACGTGGAGAGCGTGCAAGAATCACCGGCTGCCTGCTACCAAAAGCTGTACCTGGAAAAGCCAAGGATCGATGAATTGCCTTCTGGAGTCCTGGTCCAGTGAGACAACACAACCTTGGTGGTTTTTTTGACACGGTGTAACGTTATATGACATCGCTGAATTAAATTTGTGGAAGAAATTAAAAAGCAAGGAGCATGACGTACTTTGAGGATTTGGTGGTCAGCCGCCATAGGAGATGTATAAGTGTAAAGCAACATTCACGACAAAACACTTGTTCCATAACATAACGCTTGCAGGGCAGAGAAGGGATGAGTCTGTTGTTAACGCTGGCAGCTGGGAGACCTCGTTCTGCATTGCCTGCACTCTGAATGAGTAACGGTGGCCACAAGGAATTTCAAGGGCTTGTTCTGCTGGTCCGAAGCAGTTGCTAGCTTTGCACGTTTCCTCCTACATTCGTCTTGGGTTAAGTTTCTCATTATGGACACGCTAGGAGTTGATTGGGTGTTTCAATTTGACGAATGAATCTTTGTGTAGTTTCCTCTCAAACCCCATTTTTCCTGCAGTAAAAATCTCGTTAGCCTTAAAACCCAGCATGTGGCCACATTCTGTGGAGGTCATGAAGCTGCTGTTATAAATCAAGGCTGGGGCAATGGTTGAGCTGCGGTTTGGGAAATTCCCATCAGACATTAGGGAAAAAATACCTACTGGGAGGGTAGTTTAATGCTGGAATGGCACCTGGAGAGCTCATGGAAGGTTTTCAAGTGTTGGCTAGGCAGAAGAGTGGTTGACCTGCTCTATTTGTGATAGCGCTGCTCTGCGTGGGAAGCTGGGCTAGAGATCTCTGGGGGTCTCCTCCGTTCGCGTTTCTATGAATCATAGATGGTGCATGTACATCGACAAGGGAGTGATTCTGTTTTTTCATAGTCACAGAAATTCAGTTGTTATCAATGAAGTGGTAGCAGCCACGTGTTTGGAGAATGTTCTTTTGAAGGTGTGGCTCTTCTTTCTTTCCAGTCTAAGCATTGTACGGTCCGTAGTCCCAGGGATGACCACTATGACAAGTGGTTAGTCTTCTCCACCACCACCTTTGTGGCCAGGAGAAGGCCACGTGCCCACCCGCTATAAATGGATGTAGTTTCACTGACTCCTCTGCAACAGCGCAACTTTACTGCAATGAGGAGTCTGAGCCAAACCTATGGAGAGCTGCTCTGCCGTGAGATATTGTGATTCATATGGTCATGACTGGGATCTGTGGGAATTCGTAAGATAGCACGTAGCTCTTCTTTTGGGATCCTTCTCATCTGTCCGTTTAGTACAATGCTACTTTGTGGTAAAGGGATATTTGGAATTGACACTGAACGATCTCAATGTTAGGGTTGCGTCAAGGCAAGGAAGTCAATATATGCTGTTATTGGGCTACAGAAGACACCACTTAGTTGCAAGTGGCTATGCTTTGCTCTGATTGCTCTTATCGGTCACCTGATTACAAGACACTGAGCATCATGGAGCTGTTAGAAGATGGAAATAAGGTTAGTCTGTGGACCAAAGGTTTGAATTTGCCTTTTTCACTTGATCTTCACAGTGTGCTTCCTGTGGATGTAAAATTACTAAAATACCTTTTGAAGTGTTTAATGAAAAGGATAAACCTTTCTGCCATTGAAGTCCTCGAGCATGTTGCTTCAGTTCCTTTACTGTTTTCAAAAGGCTGACCGAAATAGAATGCTATGCCCTTTTATGCTGAAACTGTGGAAATTTAAGATAATGCAGATCAAAACAATAGATCAAGCGTGACTTCTCCTCTGGCGATTGGTAAGTGTGTGCACTCTAGTCCATGTTCGTTTGAAACAGCCAAGGTAAAGATACTGTCATTGCTAAAATCTGTGTCTTCCATCCCTACCGAGTAACCTAGGGAATGCTAGATTTTTGCTGCTTGGTCCGGTTGCTCGTCTTCTGCTCTGTTAGTTTCCTGACAGTGGCATTGATAGTCAAAAGAGCTCGATCAACGTGGATGTTCACTGTACTCATTTTCTCTTCCAGGATGATTCCAGCTGCTAGTAAATCCTTCTTCTTGACTGATCTGGTTGCAGGACGTGAGTACGACCTCTGTGTTCTTGCTGTTTATGATGATGGATTGACATCTTTGACTGCAACCAGAGTGATCGGATGTGTGCAGTTCACAACCCAGGAAGAATACAAACAGTGCCGATCCCTTCACGCGCAGTTTCTTGGAGGAACCATGATCATCATTATTGGGGGTATCATTGTGGCTTCGGTTCTTGTTTTCATCTTCATCCTCCTCATGAAATATAAAGTCTACAACAACCACCACAAAAATAAAACCACTAAAGTTAGTAACGTCTGCTCTCAAACCAATGGAAGCCAAAGTGGCTCGATGGCTCGATCCACTTCTAAACTTTCAGAGAGACGGGAAAGTTTGCACCAGGAATGCTCGGGCTCTTCCATCAAAGGAAAAACTGTTGTAGATTTGGATTGTGAAAAAGTGACTCCAACCAACACAACCTTTTTAACAACTGATGCGTTATCTTAATGGCCATTTGATGGAACAGGACACACCAAGGTGGTATTGCTTGAAACATTTTAATGCAAGTGGTTGTATTTTAAGCTTCACTACTATTGTCTATTTTTAAGATCAGATGGTTTAAAAAATATTTTTTTAATCTGTATACAGTTCTTGCATTCTTAAATATTTTGTTTCAATATATTAAATATAAGTGTGTGATTTACAAGATTTTTTTACTGGTTCTTTTATAACATACACCTCTGTATCAAGGCAGCAGCATAGCTAAATTCTACTAGGTTTGTCTTTGGTGAAATGCACTTTTTTTTGATTTGGTTACCAACCAAGAGCAAAATTGTACTCTCAGGATCCTCAGACTTCCTCTCTCACGGCAGAGTCACTTAGCAGCTTGAACTACTCATCTCCTCAAGGAATGATTTGTTATAAAAGGTTACCAGCTTCTCGATACTGAGTTATTTTTTGCCATAGGTATGTTGTATACATGCTGCTCACAAAAGCAGCAAAATTAGTAGAGGTTCCCCAAAGAAAAAAAAAAAGGTACTCTTTAAAAAAAAAAAAACAAAAGAAAGAAAATTGAAAGTACCTTAAGTACTTTAGCGTATTCTCTCAATTATTCAGTGGCACAGAAATATGAACTCATATTGTTTGCTTTGTAACAGCTGTTACCTGCTGAGACTGTGCCTTTGAGAAACCTCCTCTTGTTCTTGGTAGTCAGATTTACCTTTGTTCGGGCAAGAAGACGACCTGTTTTTGTTCTTTCTAAATTGTAAAACTTCACAAACCGGTTGAAATTAGATGTGTTTCACTGTGCACGTTTTTGCTATGCTGAAAACCATGCCATAGTCTCCCCCTCTGAGAGCGTACTGCTGAAGGTTCTTTTTTTTCTTTTTTTTCTTGTTGATTAACTTGTTGATTGGGGACCCACAGATTAAAGCTTCCGTGTCCTGAGGCACACTGCACTATCTCACTGTGACACCGCATCTTCAGATGGCGTTTATATCAGTCTCCTATTTCTGTAATACTGCATGAAGTGTAATGTAAGTGGCTGATAGATGAATTATGTGAATGTGTCTGGTCAAGTCATTTTAACGCATCATGTTGAATAATGAAATGTTCCTTTTGTTTCAAGGGATACTGTCAGGTCAAGATGGGTCCAAAGTTTAGGTTTTGAAATAACTTTTACAAAGCCTACGAGGAGCTGGTGACCTCATCTAAACACTGTCCCCTCTGCCATCCTCATTGGCTGGTGATTTTTTGCATTGTTTTGGTACTTGGCTTTGAAAGCAAAACAAGAGAAAACACGACTACCGTTTATTTATTAAACCTCAAGAAATGGAATGGGAAAGCAATTGGCAGGAGAGGCTTGCAAGCTGAGTGACTGGCTTTTGTCTTTTAAGGTGATTGTGTCACAACTTGGCAATCAACAGAAAGAAAAGTATTTTTCCTAAGACTGTCCCTTTAACAGGCTCAAAAGATTTCTCCTGTTTGGATAGGAAAGAATGGACCAAGGGAAGTTACCTGGCAGACAGCCAAAAGCTGTTTAACTACACAGCAATTAAGCACTATATTTTAATATCGTTAATCCTACTAATTGCCAAAGTACGAGGCATTTTTTGATGTCTCTGGGATGCACAGATTTGCTGAGGCCTCTGTTCTGTTTTGGTTCTCAAACGCAAATGGAGGAAAAAGTAATTTGAGGGATTCTGTTACCAGGTGTGTTTGTGACAGTGAGGTAAGACTATGCAGCTACAATCATGTTAGTTTTCTTAAAAAAAAAAAAAAAAGCTGTATGTGCAACTGTGCAAATGGATGCTTCTTGTTATGTAGATGATGGTGACGGTGCCTGTGCTTTCCAGGATTTTCCTCTGGCTTCTGTCTGCTTTCCAGGGACACAGACGCATCACTGGCACTCGTAAGGTACAACCACCTGAACCCGCCTACAGTCACTGGTTTTGAAATGCTCTTGCAATCCCCACCTCTTCCAGAGAGCAAATTCATTCATCTGGGGCCAGACACAAAAATTCAATGCTGGAATTTGAACATGGTTTTCTTAATTACTGCAGCCTGATTGCTATGAGTATCATGAGTGGCTCAACCCACCTGTACATTAAATCTGTTTATTGGCAATATCCTGCCATTTTCTGCCGGTAGCAATTTCTGTCATGCCCTTTTATTTGGTTCCTACTTGTTAAATATGCAAATGCTGCATTGCTGAGCAGCATCAGGTGGGGTTCAGGGACTGGAGCTGCAAATGCTGTTATTTTGACACTTCATAGCGTGTATGTACCTACCGCGGGTATCACAGCAGCCTAGCTTACCTCTTCTGTTGGCCCTTGGACCGCAGGCAGAGGCGGCGTTAGTCCATGCTGTAACTGCGGTTCTGCCTTGTTCTCGGGTTGTCCATCTTATCGTTAGGGGAAGAGTGTCAAACCAGCGTGAGCCGTGCTAGCATCACCCCCTCCTGCATGCAATAGCAGAGATATACCGGATTTAAGTATTTCTCCCTTGGAAATGGAACTGGGGTTTGGTGCGTTTCTCCAGGTTGTTTTAAGAGGTTGAGGTTATTAGAGAAGGACTCTGAACTCCTGCTGTCTCTGTAATAGAAGCATAAAAATGTGGAAAGCAGCAGGAAGCTACTACTGAAGCAATTACTCCTTCAGAAAGATTATGGAAGGGGAAAAAAATGGGGGAATTGCCCAGAAAGAATGTCATAACCAGTGCTGGAAAGGACAACCCGACGTCAGCAGGGGGTGACGGTGCAGCAGCAGCCCTGAGCGAAGGAGCGGCCGTGCTGCTTCTCACCCGCCCTCACTCCTGCCGCCTCCCCTCGCTCGTGTCTTTCGGGGCATTGGCCTCGAAGTTTGGAGGAACCCCGCTCTTCCGCAGGAGACCACGGCCTGCCCCTCGCTCCGCGCACCGGGGCCGGTTTCATGGCGGAGGAGCGGCGCTCTTCACAGCGGAGACAACAGCCTGTCCCTCCCTCTGTGCTTCGGGACTGCCACCTTCCCCCGGGAGGAGTCCGCTGCCACGGCCGCGGCTGCGGGGCTCGTCAGGGCAGCGGGGCTGGGTCCGTGTACGGGAGGGGTGTGAAATGGCGGGCGGGCTGCGGAGCTCTCGGCCTCCCCCCCGCGGCCGCCGCGCCCCCTCACGCAGCCCGGCGCAGAGCGCATGCGCGGCGCGGCCGGCGGGAACCCCCCGCGGGGCGCCGCTACCGGCGCCGCTGAAGGCGCTGCGCGCATGCGCGCTGGGGG
>VZTQ01010258.1:3115-14700 GCA_013400755.1 Pelecanoides urinatrix | reverse complement strand
AGAGCGCGATGAGGTCTCCCCTCAGCCTCCTCTTCTCCAGGCTGAACACCCCCAGTTCCCTCAGCCGCTCCTCATCAGACTTGTGCTCCAGGCCCTTCCCCAGCTCCGTTGCCCTTCTCTGGACACGCTCCAGCCCCTCCATGTCCTTCTTGTCGTGAGGGGCCCAAAACTGAACCCAGGATTCGAGGTGCAACAAGGGCACCACAAGGGCCGCAGTCCTCGGCATGGCTTGAGTCTTCTAGCACCGCACTTCTGGGCAGCCATGTTGGCCATGGCGGGTGCTGTTGTCTTCTGGTACAGCCCTGCTGTGCCGCCGTGTTGGTCCACAGGACATGCCAGGAGCTGTAGTCCTGGTGCTTGTTGCCTCAGCGTTCCATGGAGGCAGTCCAAGGAACCGCCCAAAAAGCCCAAGGGACCCTGGAACAGCCCCTCTCTGACAGCCCGAGAGGTGCCATGGAGCTCGGGCACCTTCAGAGCCCTGCTCTGCCCGAGCTGGCTGGGTATGGGTGCCTGGGCTGCCTGCTTGAGGGCAAATGGGGAGAACTGGGGGCAGGATGGGAAAGGGGTGGATAAGGACTAGCTGTCGTGGAAATTCAAGATGGGGTGACTCTCTTTTTGCCATCGGATCCCCTCAAGACTTGTTCATTTTCCCTTCCAGTCCCCTCAGGCCTGGAGCCCTCCTCATATCCACTAGTCCCCTCTGAACCCCTCTGTTGTCCTGGGGTTGCCTCAGCCTGACCCGGTTGCCTCCTCAGAACCTCTCAGCACCCCAATGTGCCTTTTGATGTGCTCTAGAGACCCCCCGGTCCCCGCAGCACCCCTCTGTTAGCCTCCTTGCACCCTCCCTTTGAGCCTCAGGAACCCTCCCTTGGCCCTCACTGTACACAAAAACCCACCATTGGCCTTCGCTGGGGCCAGCGGAGGACTCGCGGGCAGGCTCCAACCACAGGACTCCTCCATTTGCCCTGTAGCTGTCTTAGGATCACTCTAGTCCACTCAGGACCCCTCCTGAGGCCTTCACTGCACCCCAGACCCCTCTGCAGGACCTCTAGCACCCTAAGAAACCCCACTAGACTGGGGGCCTGGCCCCCTAGACTCTACAATGCCGCTTTAGTCCCCTCAGCACCCCTCCATAGGTGTTTGTTATGCCCCAGAGCCTTCTGTTGCTCGTCTAGCCTTCTCAGGAGACCTCCAGTCCCCTAAAGACCCCTTCTGAGGCATTCATGGTGTCCGAGGCACTTTGTTTGTCCTCTAGTCCCTCTAGGACCCCTGCAGTTGCACCCTAGCCCCCTTAGCACCTCTGTACTCTCCTTGGAAACCCTCCTGAGTCCATCATGGTGCGGGGAAGTGGCGATGCAGCAACAGCAGATGCTGAGGCCTCGCTGGGACACCTGGAGACCCAAGGGGTGGCCGGAGCTGGGACCACCCTTCCTGTGCCCTATCCTCACTGCGTGTCAGTGAAGGACACCATGGGCTTGTTGTTCTCGAGAAGATCTGCATCTTGGCTGCACCCTTGGAGATCTCCGGCTGAGGATGGTCTGAGCTGCCGGGGAACAGATGGAGGGGTCGCTGTCTTCCTCCAAGGGCTGAAGGGCAGCTGCCATTGCCCAGGGCCCTTCTGCGGGGCTCAGTCTTCCACGTCGTCCAAGAGGGGCAGGAGCTCCTCCGCCAGCTGCACAGCGATGGGGCCGGCCTCCTTCCTCTTCAGGTGACCCATCATGTTTCTGAAGACCTCCAGGGCCTTCGTCTTGATATCTGTGTCGCCCTCCTGCATCGTGGTAACCTGCACATCCCCACGAGGCCTCAGTGAACCCGAGGCCACCTCAGGGCTCTCTCTTGCGGCTGCCGAGGAAAAGATGAACAAAAAAATACTGGTTTTTCACCCTGATACCAACCTGAAGTAAGGGGACATCCAAGGTGAGGGAACGACCTCCCAGTGACATCACCAACACGCAAATGGACAAAAGGCTCCACGCACACAAGCTGCTGACACTGCAGATGCTCCCCATGGTAAGATCTCCAGGGGCTCTTTCCACAAAAAACATTGAAATTTTAATGCTAAAACAACCAATTTGGAAATGCCAATGTTGGTTTGGTGCTGTCCCTTCGGAGCCAGAGTCTAAGTTTTTTTTTCTTCTTTTTTTCAGCAGTCGTTGCTGTTTAGGGGGCTGTGTCTAGTTATGTCAGAGAGGAGATTTTGAAGGACAAGGTGGGGCAGAACAACTTGTCTTTGTCCTTGTCCCCCTGTGCCACCAAAGGGCACGTGGGTCTTTCCGATCCGGTAAAAGTCTCCCCATTAAACATCGACTCTACAAGAGACAAAATGGTGCCAATTGACTTCTTGGTCTATCAAGGTCAAAGATATAACTCCCAAAAGTTCCAAATTTAACCCAAAGAATGGTTTTTTCCACCTTTTGGCCACCCCTGGTCCCCACAGCCAGGTTGGAAAGACCAAACAGGTGATATGGGAGATTTTTGTGGTTTCTCCCAAGCAGTGGAAACTTCTTGGGTCTTCTCCAGCTGGGGGACGTTCTCTAGGCTTTTGGCTTCACCAAATCTTTTCAAAGACAAAAAGGGGAAATTCAAGACTGTAGGATTCCTGCAAGGGCTTCTCTGGGGTCCTGAAGGTACCAAGCACCATCCCACGTGGTAGAACGTCATCATTTGGAGATATTCAAAACCCAGCAGGAGCCAATCCTGGACAACCAGCTTCAGCTGGCCCTGTTTAAACAAAAGGGTTGGAAAATAGGATTTCCAAAGGTCTTATCCCACCTCAATGGTTTTCTGATTCTTTTCTTTCTCGTAAAACCAAGATCATAATTATTTTTTCTGTCTGTCATCTCCAGGGTGTGAAGATAGTTGGACTTGGCACTTTCTACTCACTTCAGGTCAAAGTGTCCAATGGGAAGGTTCAGTGGTTCCTTGCCACCAAACCGGGGTTTCAGCTGGCCAAGAACATTGTGCACCTTCATGGGCTGACCTGTGCTGACATGGACATACCTGGTGGGGAGATGGAAACCTTTGCTTCACCCTGCCCGAATGTTGGGAGAGGGAGGGCTTGGTGGTGGTGTGAAGTGGCCAAGAGAAAAGACCATGACCATGATCATAACCATGTCCGTCACCATGTCCGTGACCGTATGCATGACTATATTCATGACCGTGACCACGACTGGTCGGTTCTGCAACTGGCTGCAGGGCAACCAGAAGTCGGGCTTTTTGTTTTGGGTGACCCTTTTCTTTGGGGTGACACCGTGTCCTCATTGACTTTGGTGCCCCAGAGGAGCTGCTCTGCCACCAAAGCATCTGCCACTGAGGGCTGAGGGTATCTCAGGGTTCTCTGAAGTTCTCTACGGACGGCCCATATCAACCCTCGGACGAGATGTCCCTGCAGTGACAGCTATGCAGCAACGTAGCCTGCAGGTCTAGGAGTCACTGAGACTTTCCCATCACCCACCGACCCGCTGCATCACTTACGTATTTCCTCTTCTGTTTTGCTCTAGCTGAGACCCAAATTTGTACAATGAATTTTACTCGATTGCAGCTCAAAACCTCCATTCCTCTGTCCAAGGCAAAGGCTTGTATCAAGGAGACCCTCATTGTCCTCTGCCACTGCCGGACCATGGCATATAACATCAACTTTGTCTTCAAAGACACCGGCGTCCTTTCCATCAGGGGCAAAAAAGCCACGAGGTGATTTTATGAAGACCTCATTTATTGGATGGATGAAACTGGATGCCTTCAAAATCATTTACTTCGTGTAAGCGTATCTCCAATGGCTGAAGAAGGCGGCTAAAAGAGTCAGGCATTGGTGGTACCTTCTTGGTCTTGCTCACCATCCCGAAAGCTGTGGCTTTGTGTGGGAGATGGGTTTCCTCCACCTCATCTCAATGCGTTGCTGTCACAGAATCCAAGGACAAAGGATTTGGTCATTTTGGAGGGAGAAAGAGCTGCGATGGAGTTCTCCCTCAGCAGTGTCATGGACCTCCACCGGTGAGGCCACCAAAAACGTCCCTGGTAGCTCTCTCCTGCCTTTTTATCCTGGGCTTTGCCTTTGCTCCATTACGGGGAAGTGTGGGACAATTTTCCCAGTTGCTGTTGCCTTCTGATTTCCAGGCTGGAGCTGAAGGCGGCACCAGGCTCCGGATCTTCCTCAGAGGGCTCCACGACATCCAACCAAGAGCAGAAGTTGGGCAAAGAGGCTGCTTGTTCCAGCAATAAAACAGGTGATGCAACAACTGACCCTCCACGTGGGTTTCTCAATCGCACCCAGGGTTTGGAGCAACAGTCACGGTGCAACAGGGTACGGAAAACATCCTGAGATGCTGCTTTCAGCTTTGGGAAATCCCTCCCAGCAAGCCTCAATTCTCAATATAGCATAAAAACGCATAAATGGAAAAAAAAAGGAAGAAAAAAAATACCCTGAGAAAAATCCGATGGCAACACGGGACAGAAAATGCCACAAGAAATGGGAAGGGCCGAGGAGCTCCCAGCCAAGGTGGGTGGTGCTTTTGTCCCCAGCCAGAGCAAATCTGTGTGGTTTTCGTGCTTGAGTTACCCCAGAAAGTATTCCAATGGGATCTGTTGGGTTTTTTAGGAAGGCATTGCCCTCTCCGCCTCCTTTCCCAAGATAAATCCCCAGGAAGCAAGGTGGGAAATGGGAAGGAAGAAACAAGGAAGAAAGCAAAGGAAGAGGCATCTCTTGGTGAGCCTTGGAAGATTGGATGCCTCTTCTTCTTCCCCAACACAACCGGGTTTGGCAATGGACGGGCAAAGGGCAGGATGGCTTTTGCTTCTTCCCCAGGAATCCCCCATTTTCCATCCCTAATTCCACTAAATTTTGCAGGTAGTAGGATCCACTTCTTTCTTTTTTTTTTCTTTTTTTCCTTCGCTCACACCCACGTCTATCCGTAGGCAGCTCCTACCATATCTGGGCAGCTTTTCCAGGCGAGAAGAAGAAGAACCAAGTCCTCCAGGTGGTCCTCCAACCCCATTGCCCGGCCCTGAACATCCTAGCAGAGCGTTCAAGGTACACGATGCGGCTCGGTGGCACTAAGACACTAAAAAAAGCGATTTTCCATAACTCAATTCCGCAGCTCTTAATGTCTGAATATTAAATCCCTTCTTTGGGATTTTCCTTAAAAAGCTGCAAGCTACTCGTTGTTGTTGTAATTTATTATTTAAGATGATATTTTCACAAACCCTGTAATAACTCTGTATTTTGATGTTGCTCCTCACATTCGCTTTTATCCAGAAGAGGATGAAAAGTTTCTTTTTAAGCCCGTGACCACAGATCAGTAAAAACGCGTTTCCATTTTACCTCGACCAGCAAAAAAAAAAAAAAATCACCTCCAAACCAGATTGTATTTGCGTGTCTCTGCAGAAAATCTGCTACCAAACCCCACGGTGGCACCTCGGGACCTCCCGACATCTTGGGTCGAAACAATGGGAAAAAAAAAAAGAAGTGGCTGAAGTGGAAAAGGAGGAAAAAAGGAGAGAAAACCAAGATCAATGGAGGGATGAGGTACTTTGTTGGGGAAAAAATGAGCTGAATGTCTTGATATCGTACAATCGCTGGTCTGGCTTTGGTCTAAAACAGTCAATTTGGGGGATTTTTGGTTTTTTCTTTACATATTAGCGGCCACGGCAGGTGGAACCAGAAATGCTATTTGAACATGACCCACAAAATGTCAAGTTTCAGATCCCGGTGCAGACGGTAAGGACTTACTTTTTTTTTCCCAGGAAAACCCCAATTTCCCCCCTTCTTGGACCAAAGAAATTTTCCATTTAATCATCGAAATGTTGCGATCGATCATTTTCAAAATGATTTGGTTTTCCGCTGTCTGCCCTTACGCCTACGGTAAGGACTTACCTTTTGCAGGAGTTTGTGGGAAAGGCGACTCCCAACCCTTCATCCCTGGTGGGAAGAGGGAATTGGGCTGATTTCGAAGGGCAATGAAGGAGAAACGGGGAAAAGATGTAAAAAATCCTTCTGTGGAGGAAGGGAAAGCAACAGCCTCGCCAAGGGTGTCCCCAAAAGAGTAGGTTTGCCCTGGCCTGGCTGCCTTGAGGGTGGAACCTCCAGTGGTTGAACCTTGGGAGAGGGTTGAACCTCCAATGGTTGAACCTCCAGTGGTTGAACCTTGGGAAAGGGTTCAACGTTCAGTGGTTGAACGTTGGGAGAGGGTTGAACTTCCAGTGGTTGAACCTCCAGCGGTTGAAACTTGGGAGAGGGTTGAACCTCCAGTGGTTGAACCTTGGGAGGGGGTTGAACCTGCGGCGGTTGAACCTTGGGAGGGGGTTGAACCTCCAGCGGTTGAACCTCGGGAGAGGGTTGAACCTCCAGTGGTTGAACCTCCAGTGGTTGAACCTTCAGTGGTTGAACCTTGGGAGGGGGTTGAACTTTCAGCGATTGAACCTTCAGTGGTTGAACCCTCAGGGCTTGAACCTTCAGGGCTTGAACCTTGGGAGAGGGTTGAACCTCCAGGGGTTGAACCTCCAGGGGTTGAACCTCGGGAGAGGGTTGAACCTCCAGTGGTTGAACCTCGGGAGAGGGTTGAACCTCGGGAGAGGGTTGAACCTCCAGTGGTTGAACCTCGGGAGAGGGTTGAACCTCGGGAGAGGGTTGAACCTCCAGTGGTTGAACCTCGGGAGAGGGTTGAACCTCGGGAGAGGGTTGAACCTCCAGTGGTTGAACCTCGGGAGAGGGTTGAACCTCGGGAGAGGGTTGAACCTCCAGTGGTTGAACCTCGGGAGAGGGTTGAACCTCGGGAGAGGGTTGAACCTCCAGTGGTTGAACCTCGGGAGAGGGTTGAACCTCCAGTGGTTGAACCTCGGGAGAGGGTTGAACCTCCAGTGGTTGAACCTCGGGAGAGGGTTGAACCTCCAGTGGTTGAACCTCGGGAGAGGGTTGAACCTCCAGTGGTTGAACCTCGGGAGAGGGTTGAACCTCCAGTGGTTGAACCTCGGGAGAGGGTTGAACCTCCAGTGGTTGAACCTCGGGAGAGGGTTGAACCTCCAGTGGTTGAACCTCGGGAGAGGGTTGAACCTCCAGTGGTTGAACCTCGGGAGAGGGTTGAACCTCAGGTGGTTGAAGGGCAGAGAAGGCCACCAAAGCCACCAAGAGGATCATTCCCTGCTGGGTCCCAGGACCAATCCCAGGCTGACCTGCGGTTTCCTGCACGGGGCGGGGCCACACCACACCCCAACGGGGAAGGCAGCAGATCCCAGAACGCGCATCTTCAACACGGCCGGCCCCATTTCCCCGCTTTTCTCCCCAAAGCGCCACCTGTTTCCATTCCACCCCGTAGCAGCGCGGCCACATCTCGGCTCCAGGCGAGGCGGGAGCGGGACCGCGCTCAGGGACCCTCCCCCGCTGAAGGAAATGATGGGTTTGATTGTGACGAGGGGTTTTTGGGGGCGGGGTTTGGGACCCAGACCCACCCTCGGACGTCTTGGTCCTCTGCGGATCCCTCGGGATGCCAGGTGGGACCCTGAAGGACCAGAACAGGATCCAGGCGGATCCGTAGAGGATCCCAGTGTTCGGGTGGGATCAGTGGAGGAGCACCCATGGGTGGGGCTGCCCCCCCCCCCCAGCTCTGCCCTCCCGCATTGGCTTGGGGGGGACCCTGGGACACACGGCCCCAAAACAGACGCCCCAATACCCCACACGCACCCCAGCAACACCCCACACGCACCCCAACAGCCCATCCCGAAACGTCAGGCGGACACAGCCAGTGCACCCCAGCTACACCCCACCTGCACCCCAGCTACACCCCAATGGCACTGCAGCTACAGCCCTGCACCCCAATTACACCCCAACTGCTCCCCTAAATCCCAGCTGCACACCTAAAGCTCTGCTACACCCCAAAGTACACCCCAACTACACCCATACGCTCCAACTGCACCCCAAATACACCCGACTGCACCCCAAACACACCCGTCCCCCAACTACACCCCAACTGCACCCATGCACCCCAACTACACCCCAAGTACACCCGACTGCACCCCAAACACACCCGTCCCCCAACTACACCCCAACTGCACCCTGAGTACACCTGACTGCACCCCAAAACCACCCCTGTCCTCCAACTACACCCCAATTACAACCAACTACAGCCCAACTACACACTAAGTACACCCGACTGCACCCCAAACACATCCCTGTCCCACAACTACACCCCAACTGTATCCCGAGTACACCCAACTGCACCCCAATTACACCCCAACTACACCCTAACTGCACCGAGTACACCCGACTGCACCCCAAAACCAACCCTGTCCCCCAACTGCACCCCAATTACACCCCAGCTACACCCCAACTACACACCGAGTACACCCAACTGCACCCCAAGTACACCCGACTGCACCCCAAAACCACCCCTGTCCCCCAACTGCACCCCAATTACACCCCAGCTACACCCCAACTACACCCATACACCCCAACTATGCTCCGCCATGAATGAACACCCCCAAACCTGCCCAGCCACGCACCGCTGCGCTGCCCCAGCACCCCCAAACCCCCCGGTGCAGGGGGTACCGCCGGCGCCCGGGCCCTCATTAGGGTCCCTCGTTACAGCGCCTCGTTAAGGCCGCAGGAATTGCAAAACCAGGGGTTTATTTCACAGCTTTGGCCGCCCACGACAGCACCCAGATGGGGGAGGGGTGGCGCCCAGCCCCCCTCCCCCCACTTCTCCCCCCTCCCAAAATACCCCCAAATACAGGGCATGGTCCTGGCCCCCCAAATCCCCCTAAAACAGCCCAAAACCAGGGCCTGGTCCCACCCCCGCAAGGCCCAAAATCTTCCCAAAATGCCCCAAAACGGGAGGTTGGTGTGCCCCCACCCCGCCGCTCCCCGAAAAAGGCCAAAAATCCCCCCAAAATGCCCCAAAACCGGGGCCTGGTCCCGGTCCCCCTCCCCCAGGGATCCCCAACTCTCCTGAGACCCCAAATCCCACTGAAATGCCCCAAAATTGCTCTGGGGTAAGAGGGGGGGGGGGTCCTGCTGTGTCCTGGGGAGGGGGACCCCGACCCCCCAAACTCCCTATGGGGAAATGGGGTCCCTCCATCCCCCCCAAAAAAGCCCCTATGAAGAATTTGGGGTCCCACTGTCCTGGTGGGGTTCCCCACCCCCACCCCGAGCGCCCATGGGTGCCTCCGAACGGTGGGTTTGGGGTGCGGGGGGGGGAGGGGACCTCTTGGTGGCAGCGGGGGGGTCCCGGTGGCCTCGTGCCCCCTCACTTCGCCGTCATCATCTGCACGAACTCTGCCGGGAGAGAGGGAGGGTCAGTGGGGACGGGGACGTGGTGGGGACACGGTGGGGACAAGGACACGGTGGGGACACAGTGGGGACAAGGACACGGTGGGGACATGGTGGGGACAAGGACACGGCGGGGACACGGTGGGGACACGGTGGGGATGGGGACATGATGGGGACAAGGACATGGCGGGGACACGGTGGGGACAAGGACACGCCGGGGACGTGGTGGGGACACGACAGGGACAAGGACACGGTGGGGACATGGTGGGGACAAGGACGTGGTGGGGACACGGTGGGGATGGGGACACGGTGGGGACAGGAACATGGTGAGGACAGGGGACACCTTGGGGACAGGGACACAGCAGGGACGGGGATGGGGACAGGGGACACTGCGGAGCCCATGGGGACAGGGGGGGGACACTGCGGGGACAGGGGACACTGCGGGGTCCCCAGAAAGAGGTGACACGGTGGGGTCTGGCCCCTTGGAGATGGGGGAACGTGGTGGGATCCCACATTCGTGGTGACAGGAGACGTGGACACTGTCCCCATCCCCGCTCCTGTCCCTGCTGAGTCCCTGTCCCCAACGCAGGGCTCTTGCCAGGGGTGACAAGGGACAGGGTGGTGTCCCAGGCCGGTGGTGACAGGGGACACGGTGGTATCCCAGGCCAACGGTGACGGGGAACGCGGTGCGGGGGTGAGGAGCCCCGTGGGTGGGCGCCGGTGGGGTCCCATTGGGTGCCAGCAGGGACCTGAGGGTGACAGAGGAGACGCTGGAGGTGACAGTGGGGTGACAGTGACACTTACCCTCGTAGTTGACCTGTCCGTCACCGTCGATGTCGGCCTCTCGGATCATCTCGTCCACCTCCTCGTCCGTCAGCTTCTCCCCCAGGTTGGTCATCACGTGCCGCAGCTCCGCCGCGCTGATGTACCCGTTCCCGTCCTGGGGTTGGGGACACGACGGTGACACCGTTGCCTCGCCCGTGTCCCCTGTCCCCATCCCTGTCCCCGACCCACCTTGTCGAAGACGCGGAAAGCCTCGCGGATCTCCTCCTCGCTGTCCGTGTCCTTCATCTTCCTCGCCATCATGGTGAGGAACTCGGGGAAGTCGATGGTGCCGTTGCCTGAGGACGGGGGGGACAGTCAGGAGGGGGACAGGGGGACGAGGGGACACGAGGGGACAGGCGGGGCTCACCGTCGGCGTCCACCTCGTTGATCATGTCCTGCAGCTCGGCCTCGGTGGGGTTCTGGCCCAGCGAGCGCATGACGGTGCCCAGCTCCTTGGTGGTGATGGTGCCGTCCCCGTCCTTGTCGAAGAGCGAGAACGCCTCCTTGAACTCTGGGGACCGTCACCGCGGGGACGGCGTCACGCGCTGTCACCAGCGGGGGACGGGGACGGCCGCAGGGGGCCCCAGCTGAGCACCCCGTGTCACCCCGATGGCCAGCGTGCCCTGGTGCCACTGCCCTGACACCCCAACGTCCCCTCCTGGGGGCCACGCTGTCACCCCGACACCCCAACGTCCCCTCCTGGGGGCCACGCTGTCACCCTGACACCCTGGTGTCCCCTCCTGGGGGTCACGCTGTCACCCTGACACCCCGGTGTCCCCTGCTGGGGGTCACGCTGTCACCCTGACACCCCGGTGTCCCCTGCTGGGTGTCCCACTGTCACCCCAGCACCTCAATGTTCCCTCCTGGGTGTCCGCTGTCACCCCAACATCCCCTGCTGGGTGTCCCACTGTCACCCCAGCACCTCAATGTTCCCTCCTGGGTGTCCCACTGTCACCCCAGCACTCCAATGTTTGCTCCCGGGTGTCCCGCTGTCACCTTGACAGCTCAGTGACCCCTCCTGAGTGTCCCACTGTCACCCCAGCACCTCAATGTGCCCTCCTGGGTGTCCGCTGTCACCCCAACATCCCCTCCTGAGTGTCCCACTGTCCCCCCGACACCCCGGTGTCTCCTCCTGGGTGTCCCACTGTCGCCCCAGCACCGCAATGTGCCCTCCTGGGTGTCCGCTGTCACCCCAACATCCCCTCCTGAGTGTCCCACTGTCCCCCCGACACCCCGGTGTCTCCTCCTGGGTGTCCCACTGTCGCCCCAGCACCGCAATGTGCCCTCCTGGGTGTCCGCTGTCACCCCAACATCCCCTCCTGAGTGTCCCACTGTCCCCCCGACACCCCGGTGTCTCCTCCTGGGTGTCCCACTGTCACCCCAGCATCTCAACGTCCCCTCCTGGGTGTCCCAGTGTCACACCACCACCCCAACGTTCCCTCCTGGGTGTCACGCTGTCACCCCAACACCCGAGTGTTCCCTCCTGGGTGTCCCACTGTCACCC
>VZTQ01010257.1:223101-247276 GCA_013400755.1 Pelecanoides urinatrix | reverse complement strand
GCCGAAACCAGGACAGCTGCAGATGTACTATCATCACTAGACTCATCTATCACCATGAAGAAATACAGAAATATCTTAACAATAATCCTAAACTGTCATGCAATGTCATCAAACAGCTCCATTATTCTCTGTTAGAGTGTATATAATCCTTGGGGCCAAGTGTCTGTTCTTGCAGAGAGCAGGACACTGCTCTGCAAGGGGTTCTGACAGAGTCAACAGGGGTATTTATGCTGTGACATGCTCATTTCTGTCAGTAAGGGTGAGAGTTAGTTATCCTCGAGAGGGGAAATGCCTTTCTGAAGATGCTTCCCCTCTTCTTTTTCCACTTATTGAATAACTAGCAAATTCCTCTAGAACATAGCCTTAATGCTACACGGCAAAGTAAGGGTGGGAAAAAATATGAGCCCTCTTCTAACACAAGAAGAGCGAGCAAATAAGCTTTTCAACTCTCACGGGGGGAAAACAGAAAAAAATAGGAAATTTGTTTTGTTTGTTTCATGACTGGCAGCTTCCATTATTACACAGACTGCTCTGAAGAAACGCTACCCACTGGCAGCGACTGTTTGCTTTAGAGGTAAAAGGTATTAAAATCTCTATCATTACAGATTTATAATTAGTTGTGTCAGTACTGAATAATGATTTAGTGATCATTCTAATAAAAATTTACTCATGTTTAGTAACTCCCCAACTCTCTAGGCAATGAACTTTAGATGCCAACTCTATCACTTATTCCTCCACATAGATCCCATTATGTTTATCAATGGAATGGCCTCTTTATTGTCTCCTTGTAAGACAGTGCTTTCAGCCACTTGCATTGTTGCCACACTAATTACTTCGGCTAATGTCTTCCTAGGTGAAAACAGGACTGGATTTTTCGTTCCTGAAAAATGAGAACAATATCATTTTTCATTCTTGGGAATGAAGATTAAAGGAGGAGACAGTAGTATTCGAGACTAAAATAAATAAATGAGTAAACCCAGATAACTTTTTGTTTCTGATACTCTGTCATCACTGTTCTGGAGCAAAAATCCATCAGAAGTAGTACTCATCACATCACAAGCCTTTCCTCCTCCTGTTGCTTCTCTGACAACCTGCCCAATATCCACTGAGGTATCAGCATCCCAAACAAGTGTGGCTTGCACGTACGCAGTTCAGAAACTTCAGATTATACCTGTTCAGCACGCAAAAAAAAAAAAAAAAAGAGCATTAAACCTCATCCAAGACTGAATTCACAACCAAAAATGAACAGAGGTAAAAAGCAATGCAGTGGGTCAGGACAATTATGATGAAGTAAGTAAATAAATAACTTCTTAACTGACTTTATGTAAAATTTAACAGGCAGTAATGAAAAGTCAACAGCATATTAGAGTTGCCAAAAGATGGTACTTTCGTTGCCACAGTTATAAGCTTTTTCTAGTTATAAAGATACAGGTCAAATTCAAAGCATATTGAGCATTCTAGTTTCTCTCAAGTAAGAGTGGGACTTCTTTCTTGCCACTGGCATAGTATCAAGTAATACATACTAAATGTTAAGTATTTTGTATTTATCTCAGACAGTAAATGGCGCATCATGTTTCCATTCTTGTCAAAGCCTAGGGCTAGATCCTCAAAGGAACAAAGTATCTATCCATAAAAGACCAAGTAGTACAATAAGAAGAATTCTTCTGACCTTTTCCTGTATTCAAGAAAAAATAATCTAGCACTGTAATGCTAATTCACTTAGCTGTGTGTATTACAAATATTTAAAAGATTGTCATTTTATGCTATGAACATAAGGGCACAGCACTGGCACCATTTATCTGCCATTCTCAAAACAGTCTGAAGTTTTTTAATACAAACAATAAGAATTATTGTTTTTTGTTTGAAATCCTCCAGGACTACAGAATTCAGCAAATATACCTAGAGCTGTGAGAACTGTGGCCCCTACGTGTCATCATCTTTAAAATTAATAAACCAAAGTAAGTGGAAAAAGTTTAGGCTGCTGATGTGTGAAGTAGTAAGAAACGCTGCTTCTCATCCAAAGTATCATTTATCTTTGTTAAATATTGCAGCAGTGTCTCAGACTTAAAGCCCCAGTTCTGTGCTTTGCTAAATCAAAGGCATGATGACTCCATAAAGGTTACTGGTTTTGGCAGTATCTTTTTAATAGCAGAATTACTGTTTTTTGCTCTTTGCAGCTTTCCTGTAGTAAAATATTTTTATTCTGATTTAGCCCACCTCAAATCACAACTTGTTTCATCCTTAGAGTATGCTTTCTGCCAAGATAATGAACTGTAACAGCTTTTCATATCAAAAGAATGAGTGAAATGCAAAAGAAAACTCAGGATGATACAGTTCAATTTATAACAGGCACTATTTTACCTTCTCAGAGCTGTATGAATCTGAGTGTTATAGTTCATTTAATGTGAACCCAACAACCCCCACATTATACAGCTAAGAAATCAATCTAATCTCAGAAAAACAAATTATTTCTCTGACTGCAAGTTAGTAAACAAATGCACTGCACTGGCTAACTGCTGTGACAATCTAACATAATCTACGTCATTTTATTCTCCTATTTCAAACTTGTTGGTTTGGGGGGTTTTATTCTGGGAGTGAGTGAAGGTACTGGGAAAGGGAGAATAAGGGAAACCAAAACATCTTCGTTGTAGTTGTTGTTGTTGTTATTGTTAGCCATTCTTGCAAAGGATACATATCTTTATATAAAGATTTTCATAAGTTTTCAGATGAAAAGGGATTCCCCTCACCCCTTGAAATGAAAGCAGATTTGCTCCTACAGAGTCATGGCACCATGACAACAACCATCAAAAAAATCAAGCTATTCCTGACTGCAAGAACCTTCCCAATGGCAACTGTGATTAGAGATCAGAATTCAAAAATTCAAAGCCAAAATTGAATTTCAACTGAATTCAATTGCACTGCCTTTTTGGGGTTTGGTTTTTTTGTTTGGTTGGTTTTGGTTTGTTGTTGTTGTTGTTTTTTAAGACAATGAGAAATGCAAATGCATGCAAATATAAATGAGGACATTCTCTGATTCTGCATGGTAGTTTTTCGAACGTAACTTAAGTTTAACACAACACTGCATTAGCAAGCTTCATAAGTATCATACAGTTAGTATACTACAAAAGTTAACAAAGACACTAAGGCAGAATGATGTTAAAAGCATTATATTCCTTAACTTCATTTTCCCCTTCTGTCATTGTTATTCCCATATTCTACAACTCATAACTACAAAGAGCGAGAAAAAGGTATTTTGATTGACTAACACTTACTTGGATGTTCCTGTATACAAGGTACAGGACAGGATTTTCAGATACGAAAAGTTACGTTTTTGGTTTTTAATGAATGCCCTGGCAACAGCTGCTACAGCTATTGGCAAATGGCTTTAATAGTCATTTTCCTGTCTTACAGTTTTTCCAAAATTGAGCAAATTTGTGAAAGATACCAAATTTCAGAGAGGAGGAAGACGACAGATAACGGAGAAAAGATTACCCAAACTTGTCCAATTTATTGCCTTACCAAAATTGAAGAAGTTTGATTAGAAAATAAGAAATAGGAAAAGAAGAATGTTCAATTAATACTTCCACTAAATTTTCAGCTTTGGAATAGAGATGGGAGGAAAAAGAATAATTTTGTGTAATAATTTTCAACTCAAACAACCAGAAGGGCTACAGGTATCTCTCAGAATAGGGTTCTTCACCTACACTAAAAAAAACCTTATCTAATAAGGAACACAATCACCATTCTCTTCTAAGCTAAAAACTTGGGGTTTATTAGAAATCCAAAACCAACTGCAGTGCACACAGTTTTCATGGAATTTATCTTTTCCTTTAGCTCTAAGAAAAGACTTTCCAGTTTCACAAAATCTTAGGGTGAAAAAAGTTCATTTTTCATAATTTTAACATAAAGTCAAATTATGTTCACTAAGTTTTTCATATTAGCCTTAAAGGTTCACTTAGAGACAAAAATGAAAGATGAAGTGTGTTTAAAAAAAAGTCATATACCTTACAAGAGCTAATGAATTCCAGACCATTTGTCTACATCTTCCTTTGCTTCCAAGACCACATGCCATCATCTGATTTAAAAGGTTTTTTGTTTCCTTTTTATCCCTTCATTCATGTTGTCATCTATCATCCTGCTACTAGACAACTCCACGCCTTACGCTTGTTAATAAACTTAAGATATTTTTATTCACACCTCATTGTTAGTTCACCTATGCTCCTAGGAGAACACCTCTGTATAACTGCCGGGATGGGTGAAAGGGGAAAAGCAGCAGGAGGCAGAATCAATCACTACCTCCTCTCTGAAGATGCTTCTGGAATACTGCTGTGCTACCATCTTGCATTTGAACCCATCCAACTTATCAAATTGACCAATTACCTGTTTCTGTTGAACCCTTTCTTTACTCTTATTTACCTTTTTTTTTTTTTTGTTAGTGAATGTTGCAAAATGAAGAATACTACACATTCCCATTCCTTACCATTTTGTTTTTTCCAATGCCACCACCTCTTCTCTCACTACCCCTGTAAAGCATTTTCGGTTGGGTGTACATTGAAAGCAAAAGGACTACCAATCTCAATACCTCTTTGCTCACCTGTTGATCTTCTTGCAGCCACAACTTTGCAATGCACTGCTCATTCCATCCACCGTGATTCAGTCTGTAGTCAAAGAAATGACTTAATTTCTCTGCCTCCTGGCTTGTCTTAGAGAGATATTCCAAAAGAATGCACTCAGCTGCACGGAGTCTTACGATAAAACTTATGGCCTCTCAATATCAAATGCTATTTTTAGCACTGTTCATTCTACCTTTGCTTAAGATACCTCTTATCTCAAGAAAGAATCACATAAACATGTAACATTATTACAAAACTATTTAATGTTGCATGTATCTTTTCTGTACTGACCAAACAACTTTAATGGCATAGGATCACAAAAATATAAAATAAAGGTGTAAGTTATCATCCATATGAAAATGTATTTTCCCTTTAAATCCATTTTATAAGAATAGCACAAGTGCCATTAATCTTGATTTTTATATGTGTAATTTAATAGTAAAGACAGTTTCATGCGAGTATGATTTTTGATGACTTTATCACAACATTACACTGCTTTTATATTATTCACTAGGCTACATCACATGATTATGCATTCTCTTCATTTTAAAGAGAAATATTTTGTGTGTATAGAGATCTCTATTAGGTATTTACCCCTACTCTTAGGAAAGAACAGGAACATAGCATACCACCTTAGCAGGAGGTTGGAGATTGAAGCACCTTGTACTCCATGCCAGCCATTCATCCAGCCTCCACCGCCTTCTTTCATTAGTACCTGAACTGCCCTTTGAATCAGTGTGTGTGAAAGAAAGAGTACTGAAAACAGAAAGGCAGGTGGGTAAGTAGCTTGGAAACCTGAAAAGGCCAAGGGCATTGGAAAGAGCAGCTGACAACGGAACAGTTTCAGGAAGTATTGTGTCAGAGGCAAGAACTGTCCAGTGACCCAGAAACAGGTGAAAGTCTACACTAAAGCTGTGAGATCAAGCAGGACACCCACCGAATGTCATTTCACTTTACAGATTTTGCTTGCCTTAAATCTTAAATTAAAAAGCATGGAGTAACAGAGGGAGACAGAACCAAGACCCTGATATGAGCAGAACACCTGACTCCTACAAATATCAACCTATGCTGGGTATCTCTTTATAAGCGTAAGGAGCTTAGTAATCTCTGCAAACGATAAGCTTGCTTTGCAGGCTTGGGGGAGTGGGGAAATAACCAGAAATTGCTTTAGTAACAATATTGGCCTTTCAGGTAAAGCAAAGAACACACAGACAAGTATTTGTACTGTTACTTTGCAAACTTTCATCCTTCATATCCAATCAAATGGCCAACTCCAAGCTCAATTAATGTACCGCTCCTTCATCATACCTTTGCAAAGGGAATAGAACTTATCCTTAGATGGCCAATCTAAAATAGGTACCTTGACTGCCTTATTATCAACAGATATTCCCTCTGCCTCCCCAAAGGGCAGTTTATCCCAGCCTCCCTGAAGGACTCCATGGGCATGTCTCTAATAGGTCTCTAGACAACTAGGATGGACAAGGCAGCTATATTTTATCATGTGAATGTTCTGCAGACTAATCCCATACTTTGCTTCCATCTACGGAGGGGAATTAAAAAAAAAAAAAAAAAAAGACCCAAACCACCAAAGTCCCAGACACCTGCAGAACAGAATCTATTTGAACAAAAGCAAACAAACAAACAAAACAAGCCACTGAAGTTTGTTCTGTCCTCAGCAGCTTCTTGCTCTGCTCTCTGGCTTAGCTGACCATATCTAGTGATTTAGTTATGTTCAACACAGCCAGCACCATCACATAAGCAGTTTGGAGCTGCCATGTGATCATTTTATTCTCAGGTGTATGCTATGCTTTACAAGGTCTTGAAAGGCCATGTAAGCATGCTGATGCTTCATGGCTACAGCAAATACACTTGCACTTAAATGACCAGCTAACATTCTAGTTGTACTTATACTGGGGGGGGGAGCTTTCCAACCAGCATCAATACCAATTCAGACAGAAGATGAGCTATAAACACAACCAAAGCTGCTTGTGAAGATGCTAATCTTTATGACAACAGACTTTTATTTTTCTTTCAACTTAACTGAGACATCTTAGTACCCTGATAAAAGGATAGTGAATCATTACAAATACATTCATTTCAGGAGACTTAATTATGTTGAGTAAATGGATAAAGCAGCAAATGAATTATACTGTTGGATAAATGAATTATATTGAGTAAATGGCTTTTAATGAATAAATTTTTTGAAGTCTTTAAACGAATTACAGCAAGTAACTACAAAGAGTGATTAAATTAACTGTTTCCATTTTTACCAGTATCAGTATTTTGCTTTCCATCACATACTGAACTCAAGGTTTGATTTAAAAAACTTTCTAATACTTCTTGCATTTAATTTATATTACATATTCCATGAACATAGTTATACAATCACGTTGTTCTTTCAATCCATTCTGTGTATCCCCAAGGGAACAAAAAACCTGTAGGACTTGAATAGACACCAGGCTCAGATAATAGCAAGACAATATTTTGTAGCAGATTTTAAAATTAAAAACACAAAATGTTTTCTTAGTTGCATATCATTATAACTCCAAAGTTCATTCCAAAATTTAACTGCGCCTGGGTATTTTAAGTTCTCAAAGATATTTTGGTATTTGCCACATTAGTCAGATGGCCCACAGCTAATAATTTAAATTAATTTGCAATATGAAATGTTTAATATAGGTCTCAAATGTTGCCACTTCACCTAACAAACTGAATGCCAAGTAGCTAGAAAAAAAAGTCACAAAAACATACCATAACAGACACCCCAAATGCCATATTCATCTGTTTTGACACCTATTGTCAAAAATGTCTAGCAGCAGCAGTCACAGTGTTAAATAGTTCCAGTGTACCACACCTAAGGAAAACATCCATGCATTAAAATTACTTAAGCAGTGGGTAGAGAGGAGTGATTTGCTTCTGCATTTCTGCCCTTTATTAGCATCTTTGTTATAGCACGAGTTACATTTTGAAATGTCCACTGTAAACATACAAGGCAAATTCAGAGCAGAGTTTGTAATGTCAAAAAAACACTGTATTAGTACAGTTTAAAATATAAATCTCAATCCCACTCAAATACTGACCAGCTTTAACTCCTACTAGACATCTTTTTATTTAAGGAAATTAAATTAATGACTCCACTGCTACTGCTTACTAGGACCTCACCTACCATAACTCTTAAACTATGGGGCCAAACTAAAAGCACATGATAACAAGAATGAACACACATAACTTACAGTAGTGTTGTTTGTTCCAACTCCCATATTCTTCTAGTGTTTCTGTCTCTAACAAGGTATGAAATACACCAATTCAGATTTCATTTTGGCTGCATATTACACAAGCTAAGAAATAGCTAAGAATGCTGGACTGCAAAAGTTTGTGAAAGTAAGTGAAGGAAGACTATATTGGACAGGGGTAGACACTGGGCAGACAAAAACCACTGACACGACTATCATTTAAGTGCAATAGGTATGCTGAAAATGCAAAGTGGTAGACAGTGTACCTCTTCCATAAGAATGCTATTTCTAGACCATACTCATTTTCCAGTTTGCATTAATGTTCTTTTACAAAGTCATCTTAAAAAGGCTGGTCAAGAAGCTAGTCCACAGGAAAGATGGTTTTATTTTGGGTTCTACTTTTCTCCATGTCTTATTTAAGCTGAGTACTTTATCAGATTGGAATAAACTAAAAAGTAATTAAAAGATATATGTCTGCAAATTGTGAGATCACAGGATAACAAGCTTTCAGGCTCCAAAAACTCTTTAGCAAAAAGTGTTCTAATTCACTAAACCTCAGTACCAACGTCTCTCAGAAAATAGGCGTTAAAAACATTCATAGGTATAAAAGTAAAAGCGTAAATCTGCCTGGTTACAAAGTAGTTAATCTTAAAGCAGTTCAGCCACTGCTGCTGTCAGTATATACATGCTTGCTATTACCATTTTTTTTTTCTGGAACTGAGGGAGAGGCACATTTTAGGGCACTGAGAACACCCCTTACCCCTCCACCTTCCACCCTTCAGCTAGTGCTCGCACAGCAGTACTACTACATCTCCTGTTATATGGGTACAGCGGAAGTACAGGTGGTTCAAAAACAGTCTATAAAAGAATGCTTAAAAAGCATAGCCCAACTTCCCTGTAAAGCCAAGTAGCTAGTTACTTTCAAGAAGAGACCAATACATATCAGCTTAGTAAAAAGATACAAACTAACAAACAATGTGTTTAACAGAACAGACAATTTATGATCATCTTTTCTTATAATAAAAGGACATGACGATACTCGGTTAAACAAAAATCAAGGAAGTTTTTAGTCATGCATACACATCACTGGCATTTGGATACCATTGTATGTATGTTCATAAATCATGATCTCAAGGGTAACGCACAACAGCCCTGCTAGATGCCAGTTCTTTGGGTTCAACAGTTTATCACTTTGCACATGCTGGTTTTTGATCCCCAGAGTAATTTCTCCCCAGAAATAAATTAATTGTGTCTCTGGCAGTCTAAGGTGTGAGTAGTTTCTGGATGAACTTTATTGATCTTTCTAACATCTATACACTTTTACAATCTCCATCAGAAAAGCCCAAGAAGTCATGGCCCTGCACCCCAGCACAGACATAAGCACATTTAATGTACTAATGAAATAAATCAGAGCAGAGACAGCTAGTTTGAGCTGGCTGATTACCTAGCACAAACTGACATACCTCTATCAAAACCATGGAACTACACCGATTCTCAAAGAGCAAGCCTGTGGATCTCTTTCTCAAGACAGAATATACTACTTTCTTCATTCCCTTCAGAACAAATACACTATTTATCCCTATCTAGACAGATATTTGCATATCTATAAAGCTTTTTGGCTTCACGAGCTTTGATGAGTAAGACAGTATATTCAGCCTGAAAATACTATCATGGAAAAGCAGTAAGTGTGCACAATTTTGTTGCAGATCCCAAAGCTTCTGGAAGGAAAACTTGAACATATTTCAAATACTATATTTCAAAGAAACTAAACTGTAGAACTAAAGACTTGAGTGAGGAAAATGCCATAGTCAACTCCATGCAAAAGTAACCCTACAGAATGCAATTTCTGCCTAGTGAAAAGCAAAAGCAATACCTGACTACTGTGACTCTCATTCCTGTACCATGTGCACCTTCAACCTGAACGCATGCCGTTCAAACACAAGGTGAAAATTTCCAGTGTTAACTGGTACTATATGCATACCTGAGTTGAGAACCTCACAACTGGAGGCAGATATAAATGGCATCTTTAATTACCAAAAGTAGCCAGGAGCTTCATTTTGCATACTTTTCCTGGAGGCACTGTCACATTAACTACACACAAAAGCACCGGCAGAGCAGCAATCACTCTGAAGGAAGCAGAGAAGTCTCTAGAGGAACCTGCCTCTTTTGGAACTACCAACACCATTTTTAGGAGCAATCTATATATAGAGATTTCCATGAGGTTTCTTACAATGCAACAAGAATACCAGATGAATTACTGTAACCCCCACTGAGAGCAAGTGGGGATTCCCTAGCAACACTGGCACCCTTACTTTGTGAATGCAGTCAAATACCCCCTCTTTTGTGGTGGAGATTAAGTCAGTGACTGCACTTCACAAACTGACTTTCTTGTCCAGTTGAATAAGTTATCAAACACACACAGTTACTCTCACAAAACAGACAACACAGAAGAATTTTCCTTCTCCCTCTTTAATAACAATTTCCCCCTAACCTGTATCCGTCCAGGCATTACATACATTAAAACACTGTCTCACTTTGAAATCTGTGATGTCTATTTGGGGTTGCTGACACTTACACAGTTACTACCACTGAAAACAAGGTACAAATTCCTTCCATTTTGGACAATAAGGAGGTATTCATCTACCATGTGCCAATCCTCATTTACAAAGCAGCTGGCAGCGAAAAAAATGGCTAAAAGTGATTAATAGCTACCTGTCAGCAATGTGCTCTGCCTACACCGGCTGTAATTCTGAGTTCCTAAATATACCATACGAACCCACATTTGAGCCACTTAGCTATTATGCTATCACTGCATCAACCACACAGATGGCAAAAAGGATTTCTAAGTTGACTGCCAACAGACTGCTGAAAGTGCACCAACAGTGGTGGAAAAATCCTAATAACTCTACATAGATTGGCATGAGAAATGCACCAGACTGACAACTTTGCAGACTTTGTCCACAAAACAGCGAGGGCAACAGCTGTGCCATCTTCTCCATACTGCCCCATCACTGTATTTCACTGCTGACCTGGAGAGACCACCACCAGGAGCAAAGAAACATTTCAGTTATTTTGGCATCTCTGATGAGGCTGCTAGCAAGGGTGCCAATTAGTGCCAGGTTTCATCATATTTGTAAAGTGGAAATGTGTTTACTCAGAACTGGGCTGAGACTACCAAATTAATTTTACAGAGAGTGCTTAGCCACCGGGTGGTAACAACTTGCAGCTACTAATGATTTGGCTGGATTTGAATCCTAGAGGTAAAAAGTGAAAGGCTGTCTGTCCCACTGCTGGTCTCTTGACATACTCTGACCTCTACTAAAATTTTATAATGAGGAAGGAAAGCTGTACAGCTTTTAGGCACACCAGGACATGAGGAAGATACCTGCTCTTACGTTACTTATCTTTTCAAGCCAACTTAGGACTGCATACAATACCACATTTAGGAGCACTGCTGTAAACACTCTACCATCTAAAAGCTGAAGCAAAATCACTTGTTTGTGTAAACCACAAAGAGTCTTCTGCCAGTCACTAATGATTTTTAATGCTGTAAGACGCAGCATGCACGATACACTTTGCACTGTTTCAGCATCAGGAAAATCTGCTGGACTAATGCTTCCTACTCAGGGCCATGAGAGGTCCATTAGGTTTTATAACGCAATACAAATATTTCCAAATGTCTCATATCACAAATGTGCAAATAGCACAGAGGCATACTTAAAAGAATATTTATTCATCTTACAGTTGAGAGTTTTGCCCAAGTTTTTTTTAAGGGAACAACTACCACTACAACCATTCTTATGTCTGTAGTACAAGCATCAGTAATTTGAAAAAATAAAGCATTATAAAATCTGTGGATTAAAACCAAATTCCTTATTAACCACTGCAGTTGTGAGACTCTCCTTTACTGCAAGAAAACAATCTAACTTCTTGTAAATAACTCCAGCAATGCTCTATCTTGTAACCCTCTGAAATATCAGGCCACCAGAAATATATATTAGGCACCACAAAATTGCATGATACTATATTTAACAAGGCATCCTTTCTGGTCAGGTGGTTCTTCACAGTCAGCCTTTTTGTGTGCTATTGAGGTTTTTTTCCTGACAAGGATGTTCAAATTGCTTTTAATACAACTGGGAACCAAGGTAAAGTACTTCAGTTCACATTAGAAGAGGGATTAATATAGCAATTTGTTCAGCTGAAGTGTAATGAACTACATTTTGGCATCTGAAACTTGTAGACCTACTCTTCCTTAAAAGATGCATTGTGAAGCTCCACAGCCAGATACCATGCTCCAATTTTAATAAGGTTAAAAAAACAAAAACAAAAACAAAAAAAAACCCACCATGGTCTTGTGCTTCCTTTCAGCTAACTACCCAGAAATATTGCAAACATGCTTAAACCTTAGCTCAGCTGCTTGGGTTAGGGCCAGGCCAGATAAAGATAGTAGTCTGTGTTTTTAACTTGTGGTAGAATATTTAACACTTAAAAAATAAAAATAAGATAGCCACAATGTCCTCTATCTTCTAAAATTAATTTCAGAATCAGTTTGAGTTTGGAAAGAAGTTCAGGGTTTCTACAATCTCCCCTCAGCCTCCTGAGAGGGTCCCTGCAGGAGGGTTTTCTGGAGTCTCGTAATGTCCAGAGACCGAGTCAGACTCTTCTCTCTCCTAGACGGGAGGACATTCAGGACAGCTTTAACTTCATGCAGATCCTCTGGTGTCAAGCAAGTCTTAGGCTCACTCTGCAGCTCTTCCATCAGCCGTTAGTGATCTTCCATCACAGCACCTGGAGTCTAACTCAAAGACCTCTACATCTCTAGCAGCATGGGTTAAAGTTAAAACATACTAGAAATGGGCAATTACCTCAACAGCCACCTCAGGAATCAAACTGTCCTAAGAATGGCTTTTTTCTTTTCCTTTCTTAAAAACACTGGCAGAATTGTGGTACTTTTTTACAAAGCACAAACCTTATAAACATACAATAATGAAGGGGAGATGAATTTATTTGGTCCACTGAGGTTGGCTCATTTTCAGTCATTTAATGCTGTTTTCTTTAGAGCAGGAGAATGCTTGTTTTCCCTTTTGATTTCTTTCCTCACCCCCCACCACTCCAAAGTGTTCACATACATGTTTCAACCATGGAGGGAAACAAGAGAAGAAAAGGACTTATGTGTACTTCCGTGTGCAGGAATGCCTCTCACTGCCCTCTTATTCCTTACCATATCTGATAAACGTTTATCTAAGGGCAAATTATGCCTACCAAATTATGCCTAATTGTTGGTATTTGGTGCACAAGGCAATTCAAAACAATTATAGTTCCTAAAGTAGCTGCTTCTTAGATTGTATGGAGGATAAAGTTTTCTGTCCTACCACCATAGCCTCTTTTCTTTGATACTGGGATCAGGACTCTGACCTTCTCTGTACTGCTATATTTGTAAGTGCTATAAACTTTTTTACCTTTTCTGGTTTTTGCAGTGCTGTAACCAGATGTGAACACAGTCTTCCAAATGGGCTATGGCTGGCACAGTCTGTAATCTCAGCATGACTGCCTTCGATTTGTACTCATCAGCTTCTGCTTTCATTTCACATCTGGGCATTGTGCTGCTTTCTATGTATTACATTTGTTTGTTTTGAAAACACTTTTGAAACGTTCACAGCAGTAACACCACACTTATCTACAACAAAATAAAACTTGAGGGAGGTATTGGAATTATCTTCCTTTACCTTCTGCAGTACTAATTTTTAAAAGGAGCTTAAAAAATGTGCCCTAAAGTGCAAAATTTCAAGCAGCATGGTAGAGTCAAGTCATCCAGATTCCAAAAACTACCTTAGTCTTTGTGAAGTGTATAACACAGGAAACACATTTCCTGACTAAATAGTATTTCCTTATCTCATCTGTTTCATACTATTATTAAGAAAGTTGTAAGGTAAAGTGATCTTTACATCCTCTCTTAAAAAGATCAGTATGATCCAGACGCGCTATAGCAAGACCACAGCACAGCCAGTTTGGAACAAGGCCCCTGTCTCCATAAAAGTCCTGGCTGTTACTGTCAGGAGAGGCTGAGATGATTTGTGTGTCACAACAGCTCGTCCGGCTCCCAGGGGGCTGCAGGGAGGCTCTGCCTCATGCCAATGGACCATCACTCCCAAATTTGTTCCACAGAATAAAATACCTAAACAATAACGCTGGCGAATCCAGTGAAGCAAGTAGCCATTACATGGCTGGTTTTCATCCTTGCACAGAAACAAAAATGGGGGGGTTCAGATATGTTCCCATACTACAAATGAAGTATTTTTTTTAAGTTGAATCACAGATGCTTTTATTATTTTTATTCAAAAAACTTTTCAGATCAAGCAACTTATATAAAAAGTAGATTTTTACCTGTCGTCTCATCTTTGCCACAATTGTACCCATCTTCAATGTCCATCACATTCTACAAAGACTCAGTCCCCTTCTAATCTGTTTTCAGCACTGAAGCACTGTTTCTGTATCACTGCTAATCTTCCTTTTTACTTCGTTTATGCTTATGATACTTTCCCAGAAAGCCTCCTACACAGAGCAAAGCCTACATATTTTCTTCTAGTAAACCTCCTCTTTGAGTAATCACTCCTGCTATAAAGTCCACGTGCCTTTCTCTCGGTGGTTCTGTGTGTTCATTCAGGTAATTGCACACTGGCCCAACACAGAACAACCCTCTGTATTACTCTGTTCTATTTCTTATTAAACATTCCCAAAGCAAGTATTTAAGTTGTGCATTAACATTAGAAAAGTTACAGCACTGAATAACCAGAATGAAGTCATTCTTCCCCTGTGAGGAAATTGCAGACAGTATTACACCAACAATCTGAACTCTGCTCCATGTCCCAGTTCTTCAAAGGCTTGCACTTCCCCTAAAAAGCTGCATTATGGATATCAAAATCCACAAGACCTATTTTTTATTAAAAACTTGCTAACAAAACAAGCTTGCTTACCATATGCCTTAATTAGAGGTTAAAATAAAACATACTACTTTCACTTTTTAATATGCTTTACCAGGTTTTATTTACATGTCGTTGTTTAACCTGGCAGGCAGCCAAATACCACACAGCTGCTCACTCACTCCCCCCACCCCCAGTGGGACAGGGAGAGAATTGGAAGGGTAAGAGTGAGAAAAACTCGTGGGTTGAGATAAAGACAGTTTAATAGAACAGAAAAGGGAAAAGAATAATGATAATGATAGAATGCACAACGCACTTGCTCACCCCCCGCGCTGACCGACACCCAAGTAGCGATTGGTACTTCCTGGATCATGCCTACCGTTCATATACTGAGCATGACATCACATGGTATGGAATACCCCATTAGCCAGCTGGGCTGGCTGTCCTGATTATGTTCCCTCCCATCTTTGTGCACCTAGCTCAGTTAGGAGGCATGGGAGCTGTCCTTGGACTAGGAGGGTACTTACCAACAACTGAAAACATCAATGTGTTATCAATATTCTTCTCCTACTAAACCCAAAACACAGCACTAGGAAGAAATTTAACCCTATCCCAGCCAAAACCAGGACAATTTATAACAAAGAAAGGAAGAGATTTTTTTCCAATGAGAATAGCAATTGTTATACCCTTGATTACAAAAGCTGGAGTCCACTGAAAAACCATAATATGATGTGATCATATCACAAGAAGCCACAGCACTATTACTACAACAATCTGAGCCTGAAAAGCCTGATTTATTCCTAACAGAAGTCCTTCTCTTGCTATTACTGGAAGCCTGTAACAACAAAACGACTCCTAAATCAAGCCTGGCTAGAGGATCTAAAGATGCACTCAGGCTTCTTTGTTTCTGCCACAGACTGGAACTAATTCTCAGGTAAAATAGTTCTGACTGACTTTATGTAATTAAAATCAACATTGCACAGGTTTCACAGCAGAGCTAATGGGAAGCCAGGCTGAATAAAATTCTCATAGAAAACATGTGAAGCTATTTTCTCAACCTCTCAATGCTTTAGCAGTGCAGCATTTCAAACATCCACTNCTTCCTCCCACTTATTTTTGGAGAAGAATCCCTCACTTTGTGTTGGGAGGCATCTATACTTAGTGGATAGGAAATACTAAATATTTCAATAGTATTTTTCTTTACAAACTGTCCCATTCTTTTCAATGTCAGTGTTTAGAGAAAAAAAATGCTATATAACATCAACAAGATAGCCATTGTTTGGTGAATTGGATAGAATGTACATTTTTTTTCCATCCTGAAAATCAGAAACTGTGCATCTGGACTATTGAGAGCATATGTCACTACTTAAAATGAGTAATGGGCTCTCTCCTCGGAAGACAGGATAAAATACTGGCCAAGTGAACTGGAGAATAATGCTTAGATCCGAGAGTAGTACTGAGGATTAATACATCTTTGCTGCTACAGGGGATGAAGTACACAACCAATTGAGCACACTGGGCTGCCTCTAACTCCTGATTAATCATGAATCTATACCATATTCTGAAACAGAGCATGCCCTGTGCCACAGAGTTTCAAAACATAGGCATACATACTCCCAACAACTCCACAGCGCTAACTCCTCCCTGGCTCAGGAAAGATGGAAACAAAACACTGCATTAGATGAGAGTCTGCCAGTGACAATACTATACAGGAAGAGCAGGAGATTAGGGCTAATGGGGAATTAGTTTAAAAACAAACAAACAAAAAACCTGTCAGCTAACCATTTGCCACAGTGCTAATTTTGTGATTCACAGAGTACATACAAAATTCATGACAGGTAAATTGAAAGACTTTTGTGCCTATGGGTCGAGTCTCAGTAGGCAAATCACAGGTTGCTTGTGGATTTGAATAAATTTCCAATAGTAGGTTGGTGTTAGACATTTCTGGCTAGAAATACAGAAACATGTTCTGATATTTACTNCTGGGCTGGCTGTCCTGATTATGTTCCCTCCCATCTTTGTGCACCTAGCTCAGTTAGGAGGCATGGGAGCTGTCCTTGGACTAGGAGGGTACTTACCAACAACTGAAAACATCAATGTGTTATCAATATTCTTCTCCTACTAAACCCAAAACACAGTACTAGGAAGAAATTTAACCCTATCCCAGCCAAAACCAGGACAATTTATAACAAAGAAAGGAAGAGATTTTTTTCCAATGAGAATAGCAATTGTTATACCCTTGATTACAAAAGCTGGAGTCCACTGAAAAACCATAATATGATGTGATCATATCACAAGAAGCCACAGCACTATTACTACAACAATCTGAGCCTGAAAAGCCTGATTTATTCCTAACAGAAGTCCTTCTCTTGCTATTACTGGAAGCCTGTAACAACAAAACGACTCCTAAATCAAGCCTGGCTAGAGGATCTAAAGATGCACTCAGGCTTCTTTGTTTCTGCCACAGACTGGAACTAATTCTCAGGTAAAATAGTTCTGACTGACTTTATGTAATTAAAATCAACATTGCACAGGTTTCACAGCAGAGCTAATGGGAAGCCAGGCTGAATAAAATTCTCATAGAAAACATGTGAAGCTATTTTCTCAACCTCTCAATGCTTTAGCAGTGCAGCATTTCAAACATCCACTTGTGCCAATAGCCCTCCCTCTCTCACTGTCTTTGAAGTCCTTTAAAGCTATGTTGATGTCCAAATATTAACTAGTATAATTAACACTTAGATCATGCAGGCAACTCTCCTGAATTAGCAGCTTGCTAATGAGCTTTGCTAAAGCCCAGTGCCTGAACGTCATCATTCTGCTGTTACCTTTGCAGTACAGCAGTGTAAAATACAGAATGAAAAACATGCTCTAAATACCATTATTTCATGACATAATTTCCAAGGAATCCTTTCAGCTTTGAGACAAAACGCACAATCTAAAGCTTACTAGATAGCATCAAGAGTGGTTCCTCCAGCAACATGGTCCTTCTTAATACCTTCCAGTCATTTCATGTGACTGGAGTTACCTGACAAAATCTAAACCTCTAAAACAACGTTAAGACTCTCCTACATCCCAGGGTATGTAGTACACACATCAGTATGCTTCTACTGTTAAGCAACTTCAAGATACAGTATTATTCCAAAATTATAGAATTATAGTGTCTTTAATTGTTTATAAACCATTAAATAGCAGGAGTCAGAAAGTTTCCATGGAAATCAACTGTTCCTTGTATCTTTTCCCCATTTCAAGNTACAGGAAGAGCAGGAGATTAGGGCTAATGGGGAATTAGTTTAAAAACAAACAAACAAAAAACCTGTCAGCTAACCATTTGCCACAGTGCTAATTTTGTGATTCACAGAGTACATACAAAATTCATGACAGGTAAATTGAAAGACTTTTGTGCCTATGGGTCGAGTCTCAGTAGGCAAATCACAGGTTGCTTGTGGATTTGAATAAATTTCCAATAGTAGGTTGGTGTTAGACATTTCTGGCTAGAAATACAGAAACATGTTCTGATATTTACTTAGGACCTTCTAAATACAGTAATAATGTGGCTGAAATAAGAATTGAGCCACAACTCCTACACATTCTATGATACCTATATAAGAATACACAATACCTATACAAGAATACACAATACAGAAAATCCTCTCATACAGGATTTCCACTGCTCTAGATCAATGCCATGGCATGACTTCTTTTCCACATTCTTCCTGGCTGCCTCCTGCTGGCTAGAACTTGCACCATTAGAATTTAAATCTACATTTACTAAAATATCAGGAAACAAATATTACCCCTTGACAACTGAAGAGGCTGGCAAGCTTTCCTCACCTAGAAAACCAACCAACAGTCCACACTCCACAAAACAGTTAAAAACATGAACCTTCTCCTGAAACAAAGTACAGGCTATCATAGCATTTGTACATCAAGCCACAAATAA
Source organism: Pelecanoides urinatrix (assembly GCA_013400755.1). Taxonomy (NCBI): domain Eukaryota; kingdom Metazoa; phylum Chordata; class Aves; order Procellariiformes; family Procellariidae; genus Pelecanoides; species Pelecanoides urinatrix. Next base: position 228,570 of record VZTQ01010257.1, on the reverse strand, counting down.
GCTTTTTAAAAAGTTATCTAGAATAAGTGTAGTAAAGAAAAGTGTGTTGAAGTATATTTCCCTAGAGTTTAAAGGTTAAGTTCCTTAGCAGAATTTGCTGAATAATGAAAATGGAAATGCAAACTACTAACTTGAGCGAGATTCCAAATCTCTGTGAAGTATTTTGCCACTTCTCAAATGATTCTCAGACTTTTTTTTTTAAAGAAATAACTAAAACAAAGACTAAAATATTTAAGATAACCTCTTCTTGAAGTGTGATTTTGCCAGCTTCCCATTTTTTTACTGTCCTTCAAAATTCTGCAGATCTATCTACTGACATACAGAATACCGGAGCAAGTTTACTGATGCAGAACCTCAGCTCCTTTTCAATGAGGTTTTTTGCTGGCTGGCTGGCTGAGATTAGCCCATCAATGCCTTACATGTGATGCACAGTAAATTTCAAGGGTAAAATAAACAAACAGTTGGCTACAAATTCAATACTGTGTAAATTCTAATGCTTTTTTAAAAACAGACATTTCATCTTTTTAGAATAGCACATGCAGTCAAGACAATATGTTAACACTAATGCAATGTCTGTTTATACCAAAACTACAGTTAAATTGATGATGTGTTTATATGGCTGTGGCATGGTGATAACACATGAAAACAAAGGCTCTGAGGTACCATTTTGACCTAGTCAGAACCCTCAGACCCAGTCAGGGACAAACTAGGTATGACTCCATTTTACTTGCATTTTTCACTTATTACTCTAGTTTCATCCTAGTTTCAGTAGTTTCATTCTGCTTGTTGATATCTCAGCTCTTAAAAGACACTAATTTATTAAGCAGACTAATTAGGTGTTTGCGGGAAATCCCTTTTCTTCATTAATTACACAGGGATCTCTGCGTCTTTAATAAATCTTGGAACACAGATGAAATCTTTATTGTGCTCATTCAAACTAAAAAGGAAAGTTTAACACCCCTCAACCAGGGACTCCCACATCATTAAGGCATCATAGGTTAGACAGAGCCCATGATAACAGAAAACAAATACAATGATATACAAATTTTATCATCAATGGAAAGACATACAATGAAAAAAACCCCAGCACCTCAAAACATTTTTAGGATTTCCCTCCCTTCCCCCTTTAATAATCCCAGAAATAAGAAGAGTTTCACTGGAAGGGAACAATTAGCTATAAGGCTTATGAAACAATTTTTGGAATATCTTTCCTGAATTGCAAAAACAGTATTTATGGATTCTTCTATAAACGTTTACACTACACCTTCTCATCTTCCACTACTATGAACGGCTTTACTGAGATCTCTTCTCCAGATGAAGACAAATTATTTCAGTTTATACTTCTTGCAGACTGACACTGTCTTAAACATGGCCATGACATCAAGTAAAGATTACCCACCAAAACTCTAAGTACCCTAAACATGGAGGGTCATTTTTTTAAGCCCGACATTTGGGATTATCTAAAGCCTTTTGCAGTCAATAGTCCAAAATGCATATCAACTTTCTTTGGCACTAGGTCAGGCCTCTCAATTGGTAAGTAATATTATGGAAGGTCTTACCTGTGCCATTGGTGGGAGGGAGGAGAGATTCAATAACCATTAAAGTTTTAGGATTAAGGAAAGATTCAGAAATCGAAGGCAGAGAAAAGTACCATCAGAGTCCTTTCAGTCCAACCACCTGTTGTCTATTCTGAATGCACTGACTCTGATGTATCCAGCTGGTGAAGAACTCACAGCATAGCTTATTTGAAGCATCTGTTAGTGTTACTAGCTAAAACCTCAAGCCCAAGTAAAATGTTTTTGGTGTAACTCCGTATCGTTTCCTTCCAGTAGGAGAAATTGCAAGAAAAAAAGAAAGTAAGACCTTAAAACAGGTTTTTACCTGAAATCCTAGACAACCAGCAGAGAAGCTCGATGCTTTCGTTTCCTGTCTGAGATGACAGCACAACAATACAGAAAGCACATACTAGAAGAGAACAGGAAAAAAAAAAAAAAAACAACAAACACCTCACCTTGTAACATTATCCTTTTCAGCCAAGAAGACAAAACAAACTACAACAGTTTTAATAATTGTGTCTAAGGAACTGTAGCTTATATATTTATAACAAACTTTTGTAGTCTAAATTCTCAGGCCAGCTTCTTTCTCTTTCATCATGACCTCAAGGGATTTTCAATTCTTGTACCTTTGTTCTACAAATGGAAAACATACTCTGATATCTTTGAATAGTCGAACCAGCCAAGTTTTACTTTTTCATAATTCACATTGTAATCTGGTAACAATCTAGTATGAATGTGGCTGCTCCAGCACATGAAAAAACAACAAAAAAAAAGGAATTAAGGTAAAAAAGAGCAAGCCTTCACAAATCCCAACTTATCCATTACACAGTCAAATAGGGTACACCACCTTTTGTTGTTTGTACAACTTGCATTACTTTCCACTATCTCTTCTTCATGTAGGAGCTTTAATTTGAGGGTTAGAGAATCAATTGTTTATTTTGATAATGTCTCCCTACTACTTCACATGTAGTACACCGTTTCATTTGATTTTATCTCTGTACGTAAGGATAAAATAGTTAACTCCGAAAGCCTTTATAGAAACACCTCTACAAGAGATATATCCAGAGTTCTTTATTTCTTTGCCTTTTAAGTTGTGTTCCTCTTCAAATGCTGGGGACTCGAATANTGACGGTTGGACTCAATGATCTTAGAGGTCTTTTCCAACCTTAGTGATTCTATGACTTGCAGAAACAGCAGCTCAAGTTCCAATGACTTGAGCGGGCAATACATGAAAAAAGGCAGTAGCAGCCAGTAGCAGCCATTTCTATGGTACATTAAAAAAAAGTAACAAAAAGTAAAAAAGAACAAGAAAAAAGCCCCCAAATGCTGGACAAACTTTACAATCCATCACTGACTTTAAAAAAAAAAAAAAAAAAAAAACAAAACAAAAACAACATAGTAAATTGCCCATGGAAAGTCAAGGGACATTTCTCAAGTGCCCCCAGTAAAACTGAATTGATGAGCAAATTATGAAAAGGTTGGTTGCAAATACTTGAACCAAAGTCAAACTCTTTTTCCCCAGCTTGTAAATCTACTGGAAAAAGTTCCTCATATATTTAGCATTCCCATTCATTCCTAAGAGCAAGACATAACTACCAATAATTAAATTCAACTTAAATCCCAGACTTCCATTTTCAAAGCCCAAAAACCTCAGGCTGAAGTAACTAACAACGTATATTAGACATTCTTACTACTGAATTAAATGAGAAGTAATACTTTCTTCCAAAAGCAGCAGCTTATTTTCAAATAAAAAAAAAATACTGAAAATCAAGTGACACCAGAGTCATGGACACATGAAGAATAAGACTGAGGCAAGTAGAATAATATACACGCTATCAGTGACGCCGTATTGAGCATTACTAAGCTCAAAATCTATTCATCACCTACAGAACAAATCTCCCAGCAGGATGCCCCAAAGGCAGGGTTCCCCAAAATGTCAGTAGCTGGGGGAGGGCAGGATTAGCAGGCAGCCCCATTTATTTCTATAGAATTCACCTGGGGCCCTTCAATGCTCATCAGGAGACTGACAGACTCTGAGTCTACCACAGTAAGCCAGAAACCGGTTTCTGCACCTTTGTGCAGCTCATACGCACCATAAAACCTGCAACTAGACCTCAGGCTGTGATGAGAGACAAGACCAAGGCTCAGAAGCATTCTTCTCGTATCTTGTTATAGCTGTGGAACATGCCCCAGAAGCATGAGAGCGAGCACAAGTTTCATATACTTAAAAGTTCCAGGAAGAGTCACCCAATACTTTTCTTCAACAGATGAACTGCCAGGAAATTAAAAAAAAAAAAACAGCTTTCTCGGGGGAGGCAGCAAAGAGAATTTCCGATTCCCAATTTTCTTCTGTATGCATCAGGCTATGCTTCCTTTTTTGTCAGCAATAGTTGAGTTCAATTTTTCTTGTTCTAGTTTATATTTACATTTCACATTCTGTTCTCCTTTACCATACAACTGAAATACTACCGTTTAGAGACAGAGCTTTGAAAAGGTATTAGTGTTCAACTTCATTTCCTGCTTTTCTAGTACTAAAGCAATACTTAAACGATTGCTAAAAGGTGACATTTTATACAGCTTATGAAAATGCAATTAAATACTTTCACTCATAATAACCAGAACAAACACAAAAGCAATGACAAATGAAGATATGCAGAATAAATCCAGAATGTTCCTATTTATTCTTAATATCACTATATCAAATTCCTTTGTCTCTAGTGTCTATTTCAAGACATATTGTTTGCCAATACAGAAAACATACAACTGAAAAGGACTACTTAGTAAACTTAAAAAAACCACCCACAACAAACCAGCTATCATGAACACAAAGCAGTTACTTTTTCCCTGTAAGAAAGTGTATCACAAATAGCCCAAATTATTACCATTTTACACACACCTCTATTTCAGATGCAAGCACCTGATGCACTGAATCACATACCAGCTCTTCCATTACACCAAGGTATCAGCCTGGCCCTGTGCAGCTTGATCTTATCAACTGCTCCTTTTCCAAGATCTGAAATGAAAATATGGCTCCAAGACACGTAACTTAGGAGGAACGGTATTCTGTTAATGAATACACTGAAAAGCACAGAGGAGTCAGTGCACTCAGGGGGTTTTTTGGGTTTTGTCTGTTTTGGGTTTTTTGTTTTGGTTTTATTTGGCTGGGGGGGGGTTGTGGGTAAAACCTAGAAAAGAGCTGTAGTTCCACAAAGAAATCTCTCTCTCTTCTGGCACAGGAGACTATCTTTTGGGAATCTTAAGATGAGATGTGTGTGTTGGTTTGACACAGACATCCCCCCACAAAGAAATATCTTTTCTTTCAGAACATCACGCAAGTCACTTTTGACCAGCACGGGTCTCTGTTGAACAGGATCTTGATGCAAAAATATTACATGCTCTGCAAAAACTCTGGCCCTGCTTTTATGCTGAACTGCTGGTGATTTGACTTGTGATGATTATCTCCTCCAAGGTGATTGATCATGGTGAACACGAACGTAAAGAAGCATTTCTGGCAGCATCAATGGGATGACAGACCTATAAAGGTAATAAAAGATGCAGTTCTGTTCTCAGCCCACCAATTTAACCCCCATTACCCATTTACTACTTTAAAGGGCACTGGGAGATAGTATTTGCTTGTGAGGAGGAGGGGAGGAATGAAACACTAGTCAAAGACTGACTGAAACCTCCTTCTGACTGCAGACACTGAAAGGATCTCAGGATCAGAGCAGGATTTTAAAGAGGTTCTACCCTTCACAGGCCCAGATGATGGGGGAAAGGAGTGAGAAGAGTGAAGCCACACCCCCTTACTAAAACTTACCTGAACTTACAATCTCTTCACTTTCCAGTGCCTTCATGAAAAAGGCAGCTAAACTCTATGAAAGTCACTATCATTTTGGTTTTTTGTTTGTTTGTT
>VZTQ01010257.1:146351-222890 GCA_013400755.1 Pelecanoides urinatrix | reverse complement strand
TTATAGTAGCACATATGGTGCTGTGTTTTGGATTTGTGACTAAGACAGTGCTGAACACACAACACTGTTTTGGCTATTGCCGAGCAGTACTTGCGCAGCATCAAGGCTTTCCCTTTTTCCACCACTCTGTCCCTCCCAGTGAGCACGCCAGGGGTGGGCAAGAAGTTGGGATGAGACACAACCGAGACAGCTGACCCAGATCAACCAAAAGGATATTCCATGCCATGTAATGCCATACTCAAGAATAAAAACTAAGGGCAAGGTGGCTTTGGGGAGGTAGCCATTGCTCAGAGACTGTCTGGGCATCAGCCTACTTGTGGGAGGTGATGACTGCCTTTGCATCACTTTCAGGGTTTTTTGCTTGTTTGTCTTCCTCTTTCCTCCACTTTTTAAACTATCTTATCTTGACCCATATATTTTCTCAATTTTGCCCAATTCTCTCCCTCATGCTGCTGGGGGGAGTGAGTGAGCGACAGCATGATGGCTTAGCTGCTGATTGGGGTCAACCAAGCACAATCAACTATTAGGGCAAATATTCTTTTAAGCAGTATCCAAAGTACTGTTCCAGTTATTTTCCTCCAATGAGTAAGGTGAGGGAGAAATAAGGAGGCTAATGTGGCACCGATAGTGCTGAATTTAGATTCCAATTTTAATAAAATGCATTATTCAAGTTAATGAGATTTAAGACAGTCATTTAAATTCAAGAACAGAAATTTAATAGCAGATGTTAAATTTATATTAATTGTGCTCTATTGTTGAAATGAATTTGTGTGAAAGAGATGAGACGTACAAGAGTAAAAGTAGGAACAGTATTTTGTGGCATAGAAGTAACCTCTGACCTATTCCATACAGCTGCAGTAAGAAAGCAGAAATTTTGCACATGCACGGACATGAGTGAAAAATACATATATACACACCTACAATTGTAATGAAGAACGTGCGAGAAAACGCCTTCCTATAAAAGGTCACAAGCCTAACAAGTTTCTCAAAGGGACCGGATATTTACAGGGATGGCAAAAATAGCAGGAGTTACTATACTTAGTAAATATACTTTTTGGGAGATCACATCTAAAGGCTATAGTAGTTTCACGCTGCCAGTGGTAGTCACGTAACCACTACTCATGCAGAATACAGTCTGGCAAGATCAGAGGTAGGTAGCAAAAGCCATCCATGCTGCACTGATTATACTCCTATTAAGGGCTGAAAAAAATTCATTCAAAGCCTGTTGGAGGTTTATCTTTTTAAGTGCAGTAGCTTATACTACATCAATCTCTATTAGTCAGGCCTTGTATTTATTATCAAGCCTTCTGGTCCCATATGCCTCTAACAAAACCCTAGAAACGAAGGTGGTCCTAATTGTCATTGTATTTCACCCTAAGCAACATGAGATCGAATGACACTAAAGCGAAAACTTCTGTATCAACCAGGTCTTTCACTTGTACGACTTCCTTGTTTTCACAAGAATTTTCATTCAAATTAAGGCTACTTTAATAATAAGAAAATAAATAATATGTGGGGGTGTTGGGGCAGATTATCCCACAACTACTGATAAGCATAACATCTTCATTGCAAGAAAGTGCATGTATGTTGGGGGGGTAAACATGGAAACCCCACTGTTTCTTAACATTGATCTTGCCTCCTGTTGTACTCACACAATAAACAGAATATCACACCATTTAGGAAAAAATCAAAGCTGACACTGTAAGGGGAAAGGTCAGTTCTTCTGCCTTTCTGCTTGCAACACTGATCCATTCAACAGTCCAGCAGGTAGAACACAATCTTACTCTCTACCTTGCTACAGTTCTTAGCTAAAAAAGAGGACCTTCTTGTTTCACATCTTTCTTCACATATTTTAATAAAACAAAGCAAACAAAAAAGCCACCCTGCAATCAGTGGAGGGAACTAAAAACAGCAACGCAAAGCATGAGGATGTGTTGGAGAGACAAAGTTACTGAATCTTACAATGAGAAGATGGTCCAAAAACCAAACTGATTGGGAAATCATCAGTTTCATTAAGAAACTAAGTTAAAAGCTACTGGGTAAAAGGGAAGGACTAAGAAAAACAAAAAGATCATTCAATGTGTTTGGTAGGAAGAATGTGTTTTGCAAATAAGCAGTATTTCACATAGTCCCGGAGAGGTCAATGTAGCCACTCGGAACCCTGCAAAGTGAAGCAGCTCATGACACAGACATAACAACCAAACTTTCCAGTGAGGAGGAAAGACTACTCAACTCTCATGCATTTTTTTCCCCTGTGGAATACAGAAGAAGCAGAGAAGAGAGCAGTGCCTTTACAAAGTCTGCCACCAGCAAAATCTATGCATAGCATTACTCTGTCTCTCAATAGTCAGTCAACTCCTACCCCTTTAATTACTCATGTTTAAATGAACAATAATCTGGCTTGAAAGACACACAAGGAGAAAGTCTCAATTTTATTTCACATGTTATTTCAAATGATAACATGGAATAGCAACTGCAGAATGTCAGTCACCTACAGAAAGAAACTGAAAAACTGAGCTGTAGTATAAGCAATCACTCTCTTCCTTTTTCTTCCCTAACTCATGTTCTTCCTTCTGCCAACTATATGGTTTTTTTAATCAATAACTTAATTGAAACTTCTATAACAATATTGCCATATTCGTTGCTAATTTTGCAAGGTCACAACTATATCCAGGGCTGTGAGTACAGTTATCATTGCTATCATTTGAGTTTATCCAGCCTATAGCATTAATAATGCAGATAAACTTAACCAAGACCCATAATTCCTTCATCCACTGCAAAAGCAAATGGTGCATTTACAGTTTGTCTGGAGCATTAATATAGTAAAAATGTCAAAAGCAGAGTTTTCTTCCAATTGAACAGACAGAAGAAAGCCTTCTATTTTTAATTACTCTTTTATATCTCTGATTGAAAAACAGAGCTGGAGATCAGTTCTGGAAACAGTATCAGCCTAATGAAAAAAAAAACCCCACCCTTAACAGCCATTGTCTTCATTCAGTCTCATCATATCCAAACTGGACTCTCCACCGTTTTTCACTTTTACTTTGAACAGCAAAATAGACCACTGATGAAAGAGGATTCATCCAATTCCTATGAGCAAAGTAGCTTTAACTTCCTTTAGATATCCACTAACTAGATATAAAATGACACTTCCCGAACACATCACCAGCACAATAGGGCCTTTATTGATTTTCATATCATGTTCTTCAGTCTGAGATGACTCTCTTGAGGACTCTGCTTCCCAGCAGGAAAAAAACTGCCTTTTCTATGTTTGAATTCAGACCTATTAACGCATCCCTTGCTGGAGACAGTGTAATTTAGTTCTTCCCCTCTGTAGTTGATATGTCTACACCTTGTTGGCTCAGTGTCCTAATGGATCCCAGGGTTACAGGTCAAAGTACGAAAACAAAAAATGAAATTGCTCAGCTTGGGAATCAATAGGAAAGAGATTCTTAACAATCTTTCTAAGGCAAAAATGTGCAACCAATGAGGTGTTCAACATTGTGCCAAAGCTATAAATAGAGTATCAAAGCCAAAAGAAGTTACACACAAAAAATAAAGACGAAAAGGAGTTAATATTATTGTTCAGCTTGCACTAGTGCCATCAGGAAATTCACAGTTGAAGGAACAGATATTACTCCTTTCATTTGTCATATGAAGGTTTCTGAAGTGCAACGCTGACATCATCTCTTCACCATACAGTTTAAAAGGCTAAAAGACGATCTCAATAGTCGAATTACTTCTGAGAGGTAAGTTTCACAGATCAGGATAAGTTAATTTTGGTCGTATGTCTGCATTTACCCATGATTACAAATTCCATCTTGGAAAAAGAAACAGTGACATGAACTCTCGGAATTGGCAGGAAGAAACCATGTGTTTCCCACAGCCTTTACTTGAATTTGAAAAGTACAGCAGATTAGCTACGTATGTGCAGTCTCTGGCTTGCAGAAAAGAATTAATTTGAAGAAACATTTAAATTTTGTAATATAAAAATAGCCATACCAAAATACAACACCTGATGTTTTGTACTGCCTTTTATATTATTTAATATAGCACTTAACAGCCAACATTTACAGAGCTTAGATCACTGAAAGATGGAAAAGGGAAAGTTAAAAGGCCCAGAATAATTGTATGGCTCAATTTTTACCAGTCTATCTTTGTAGAAGACATAAAATATAATTGCATGACAGTTCTGACAAGAGCTAGCTCCAGTTACAAAATGAGGAAATCACTTGACAGCTAAAGAAATACATTTTAATAATAGACACCACACATACTGAAAACAAAGCTCTCAAACCTGATCCCTACCACATTCACCCTTACGTAAATTCACTCCTCTGTATAAAGGTATATGAGAACATCAACATCCGGCCCGATAGGCTTAGCTGTCCTTCGTTCCTCATAAAGAATAGCTGTCCTGCATTTTAAAGGTACAGTGTGCACACAACCTACATTAGACAGTCCTGCTTGATCTTGGTCTGCAATTCTTCTGGCATATTACAGCCCTGGGTCACATAAGTGTTCCTCCTTGTCAACTGGGAGAAGAAAAGATCTGCTGCAGCATTCATAATCATCTAATACAGCAGAGTATCAGAGGATTCATTTTGGGGGGTTAAAGGGAAGATCACATCCACATGGACACCCAATGACATTTTACATGTACTCACAGAAAAAACTGACAGCTATTTTTCAGTTATCTCAACATTTAATGACAGCAAAATTCATGCAACCGATGGGCAGCTGTACACCTTGTTCTTTTCCATAGTACATTTAAAATAGTATACAACTAAGAAAGTGACAAAAACATCAGTTCTCATTTCCATGAGTCGCATTCTCTACCCTGCATTTTTAGGATGGAGGAGAGGCTGGGAGGAGTCAACTGGTCTTAGGATACAATAAGGAGTGGAGTGAGAAAGGTGGACTGGTAATTGGAAGCAATGGGGATACAATTCATCACTGAGCTATGAGAGTCCTGCACAGAACCCTGAAAACCAGCATGGCAAAAGCAGTTAAACACAATCTTTGCCTCTCCACTGCTCAGGAGTACTGGTCCACAGCCATCCTCAGGGTGTTGTTGTGTTCTTTGCCTGCCTGTGACCACAAGCAGACAATCTGGTAGACCGAGCACAGGAATGTTCTGTGCACATTCCTGCCTCCCTGGCAAGATTAACAAAGGACATAATATACAAACTGTCCAGGGAGAAAAACCAACCCTCCTCTCATTTGCCTCTCTTACCTGAAGTAATGCAGTCACCAAGATCAGCACTGTAAGAATTCAGGCTTGGAACCTTATTATGAAGACATCTGGTTTGTATCTTGACACACATACACCTGTACAGTTCCACTCCCCACCCCCAAATCTACTAAAAAATCAAGTGTAGCAAGCCATTACAAAGTGAGTCCATAGTAAACCAAGATAATGTGACATCTAACAGTGTAACTGTCTATGAATAGATACAAACATAATACCAGATACAAACATAAATACCATAATTTAAATGCCCATTTGCCACACACAAATGCCATGCCATACATCCAATCACACTGTAACTCAACACTGACAACCTAGAAGAATCAATCACAGTGGTAAAAAAAAAAAACATCAAGAGAAGAAATTTACCATCAAAATAAAGGGAGCCCTCTGCTTTTCTCCCATAGTGCTATGAGCATGAGCGATTTTTTTTTTTACTTATCTGATTAGCTACACTGCCTATACTGAAAGTTTCAAGGTGGTTCATTTTGCATTTTCTTGGTGGACCACAGCTATCTCGCAGATTTTATTGTGAAACTCCTAGTTTCTTAAAACAAAGGACCTTAATCTCAAAATTGCACTGCCTTCTTTATAAACATGTGGACATGGTGCACTGGTCTCTTTACATATAATTCAGAGCCAGTGATTTGTAGGGACTTTAATCTCCTCAGCCCTCCAGTTATCATTAGTAATCCTTTATCACCTGCAAACACTTTCCTCCACAGCATAACACGGTACACTAGCAGGGTGTCTCTCTCTGGCCCTGGTCTGATTCTCCATAAGCCAGGGAGTAATCTTTGTAGCAGAGGCTCTGAATTTAATTTCTAAGTGACTGAATTCCTTGGATCAAAAGAAAAGCTTTGTATGAATTCACATGTGCTCTACAGGGCACAGACCTCATATTGACCCACCACATATGTAACTTATACAGAAGCATAGTCAGCCTTACAAAGCCACATTTGTAGTAACTCAGTTGAAGGTCTATTGTGTTATTAGCACCAAATGATTAATTAACCATATCCATACATTATATGTCATTGACATTTACTAGGACATCTATGGCTTGCTTGAGGGGATATTTGCCATTCAGTTCTGCTGGCAAAACGCCTGCTGAGTGAAGACAATCCCAGTTTCGGCCAGGATGGTGTACAGAACGTGCAAACAGCAGGACCTCGGCAACAATGACTTGGCCAATTGATTAAATCTGAGCGCTGACCAGCGGGTGTCTTTTTAGTGTGCTTTCCATAAAGCCTTGTGCTTCACAGTAGCTGGATGCACATCAGTTTGGTCATACATCAGCATGTCAGGATTTTTTGCTGCAAGATGAAAGCATCACTCATTTGCAGATCTCAGAAATAACAGCTCCCCATGCCTCAACTTTTAGATATTTCCTCAGGAGATCTCTCAAAAATTAACAAGTTACAAAATAAAAGACAGCGGGAATCTACTCATTTGAGTCCACTTTGATGAGGCAAATGAAAATCAGTTTGATTTGGGGCTTTTCCTCCCTTTTCCTTCCTGTTTTACAACTGAAGGACCAGAGGAGTGTTGGCATACCAGTCAGCTCTTCACTGAAAACTGTCATTGGGCATCTGAAAACCATATGTTTCTCTGTTGTACCAATAGTTTTCAGAAAGCCACACTACAGATGTATACTTCTCTCACACTCTTCTGACATACAGTTTGTCAAGATTGCTAAGAAGCTCAAGGCAAAATCTTGCTGTGAAGAGGACCCATGGCATGTCAGCTCACCCCTGAAGTTTACTGAAGTCTTTCTAGATCCCCATGATAAAGACTTCCTATTCAAGTCCGTGAAAGACCTTTCAGTAGTATGTAACATGCAAAACCACAGAAAATTGAACTCTTCTTCAGCAAGAGTTCAGGAACAGTTCAGGAAATTCAACAGTGCAGGCATTCGCTGTTTGTGGCAGTGCATTCGCAAAAACTAACTTTTTATGCAATATGATTTTAAAAAATACCAGCAATATGCCACCCACCCAAATTAGAGTTTGGAATATCTGACTGAAATTACTATGGATAAAGAGGTTTTATTTGGAACTGGCATTAAAAAAAAAGGAATTACACAGCTGTAATCTCTGTACCTTTATAATGACAACACTCACAGTAAAGAGCCACAGTATTCTCAGTCCCACAGCAATACCAAAATCCCAGAAGAAAACCAAATCTCCACTCTAACTCCAGATTATTTCAATTACACAATTGTCTGTCCACACCTTAGTCTGATAAATTTGGTGCCTCTGTAAAGGCACTCGCTAAAACACTTTAAAACACTTCTTTCCTCTATACAGAAAAGACCTTGCACGCGATAACCTAACAATTTGTAAATGATAAAAAGAAACGTGCTTTCACTCAACATGTAGTTTGAACTCCCTGATACAGAAACAAGACCTTACCATTATTTAAAAGGGAATGACACATAGAAGAAATAACTGAACTATCCAGAGTTACAACTGATGCTAAAAATATCTCCCACATCACATGACAAAGCCATGCCTAGTTATTAGAGATCCAAGTGAGATATAACCACAGAGGCAGTTTTATCTTACATCTTTGTGATTTTTTTGTTGTTGTTGTTTTTTAATCTTTCTTCATAAATGTAGTACTAGCCACTACCAAAGACACAGCACTAAACTAAACTAACTTTGACTGTTGCCCTGTATGCAAATCACCATGATCTAAAGTTCAGGGATATCCTCAAAATATTTGCAATATGCAAATCAGATGACAAAGTAGCTCACAAATTGTGAGACAGTTGTTCAGGAAGAGATTGGCAGCTCTGTCAGTAGCACTGACCACCTTTGCACAGTCACATACTTCACCTCTTGTTTAAACCCTCAAATGCTAGAGTACCTTCATAGGAGGAACATGTCACTAGGGCAAAATCCAAAAGAAGGAATCTGCAGTGAAGTAAGAAGCTTTACTGATCAGATTAAGTTCTCTGAAGTGTTAGCATAAAAATACTTTACAATAGACCAAGTACACCAGTATTTTATGAGCAAGGTAGTGTGTACCATTGAAGTTGCAACAGTAATTACAGTACACACTTCTCTAAGGTAAGCACAGCCATCATCTGTGGGCTGAATAAACAAGCCATTACTCCGGATCAGCTCAAGGCTTCTCAGTCCTGCAAAGACAATGGAGTCCTTCCCAGGAAACTGCTCTCATCCTTGAGAAGGTAAAATTCAGCTTTGGCACAGGCAGCAGAAAAAAGGGAAAAGTCAGAGGGGGCTGACAGTGTTCACTGACCACCAGGAAAATGGAAGTAGCTGGGGCCAGAGTAGGAAGGGCATAAGACTGGAAACAAAAGCTCAGACAAGAGCTGCAAAATACAAAACTGGTGCTCAAGATATGCAAAAAAGTAGGGGGATAGTGATCACTGCTCCATATACTGAGTCCCCCAGTAGCAGCAGAGGTTCTGCAAGCATAAGACAGGCATTCTGGGCTATGACGCTGGCAAAGGTAACACCAGCAGAGGCAGCTGGCTACGAGGTTTACATGCAACTCCGACCCTGCTCTTATTCTCCCTCTTTTTAACTAGTGATGTAGCAGCCACTCTTCTCAAATGGGGATTATACTCAAGTGCATTTGAGATCCAAATTTTACACAGCTCTTCACTACTGTGGGGGCGGGGGGGAGGAAAAAAAAAATTAAGCTAAAAATCTTAACCTTGACAGGCACATCAAAGGCTTGTAATCTTCCAAATAACCAATTCTGTTTCTGTCTCAGGCACCAGGCATAGCAGCACTGAACCAGAGAGTCTGAAACGCACAAGCCTAAGGAAGCTGAGCGATTTTGACCCACCTCTTCCTCATGTAATTGCTACCTTTGAGTCCGGCTCTAACTCCAACTTCCAGTTTAAGATCTGGGCAGTCTCGCTACTCATTCAAAATATTCTCTAGCTTGAATGAGCTACTGTCCAAAAAACACTGGAAAGTACTATCTGGAATATCATTATAAATACAGCCAGAAGTATTTCCACCAACACAGAAGGCTGAAAATATCCTTGAGGTTACAGTTTCCGTAACTAACTGACTCACATCAGCAGTCTTATTTATAAGCTGGGAAAGGATTTAGAAATGCTTGACCTTCAGGAGTCAAAGAAAGATGCAGCTGTCCTTGTTACCATTTGAAACTTCACTGCCACTTGCTGAGGCAGATTTAATGCATCCTTCCAGCTTATCAGCAGAAATGGTAAATAGTCCACATTAATCAGAACATACCCATCTCATCCCAGTCTTTTGGGGATAGAGGTCCATTAGGGAATCAAAAACAGATAAAGCAGAACTTCAATTACTTGAAGCTTCTACTCCAATTCTGCCTGAATTATCCTTGTGTTCCTCATAGAAAACGTGTGGAGGAACTGATTTATTTTCTGAGATATTCCCATTAAAAAACAAGAGCAGCACAATAAATTCCCATTTCCTTATCCAATTTTTAAAGCACATAAGGGCAGGCAGATGTCAACAGGACTGACAACTCAGTGTTTCTTGGATTTTCAGCAAGCAAACTCTGCTCTTTACTCTGCACTTCCAAGATCAGAACAGGTGAAGATGCTTTCAGGTAAATTAAGAAAGAAGAAAAAAAATACAAGGGTTTCGAGCTTTTATTCCATGTCTTTTTGAATGAATTTGACAACCACTGTAATTTCCAATTCTCAAAATTAGCTGAAGTTTAGAACATAAACAGCCTAGATGCGGTATGTAACAAGCCATTAGCAAAGATGTAGTAAGTTCCTAATATAAAAATTGGTTTGAATCTCAGTGACCTGGCACTGAAGATCAGGGCAAACACTTATAATCCAAACACATTACGGTGAGTTTTTTCCTGATTATAAGACTTTAGGCATAAATAAGATTTCATCAATGCACATTTCCCAAGAAACTGCAACTACGTTATTTCAGAAAACTCAGTGCAGGCATGCAATATTGTTTAAGGCAGCCAGAAAACAACTGGAAAACCATGGCTTTAAGTTCCTTGCATCTCACATGTTTTTACTTGCAACAATGCAGTACAATAAGGACTACAGAACACTCCTTTTCACATTTAAAAAAACTTCAATAAAAATAGACAGTTTGGCTTCTCTCCCTGTACCTGATAACATTCTGCAATTCTTACTCATCTCTGCTATCTTACTTAAGCAAAAGTCTAGATAACCTCACCTGAAACCCTCCAGGCTAAGATACTTTTATGACTCATAATGAAGCAGCAAAACATGGAAGAAAAAGCATGGAAATAAAAAGACTAGCGGTGTGTGATATTGTCTGTAGAATCATACTCCTACTTTAACCACCACCCACTACTTCCCAGGTACTAAGCAAACAGCAAGGAGCCAAATTCCAAAGAAAGTCGTATCAAGTGACTCCATGCAGCCACTCAGCATTCAGAGTAGCAACATGTTCATTTCTTACATGTCATGACATGCTATGAATGCTTGCAGTATCAGGATTTGTTTTTATTAAATCCAAAATAGTAAAGTTCATTTCCACAGAAACTCATTACAACACATATCACAACCATTGCAACATTTCTTGATAGGAACAGAACAGAATGAATTTGTGTCCCCCTCCCAGAGGGGAGGAACAATTCCTGAAAAAGGTCACAACATATGAAATTGTCCAGAAAGCCTAACAGCGTGTCAGGCTGTTTACCCAGCAGTTCACATGCTTCCTCAAAAGTATAACTTCTTCAGAAGGATACAATGTGCAACTTCCACAATGCTTTTTTTCGATTGATATTTCTGAACAGCAAGGAGAACAGAGGCCTACCTCTAAAATCAACAGTTCTCTCAGACTGAATCTAGTCTGAAGAAGCTGACATCACGTAAGTCCATCCAGGAGACACAGTAAAGTCACATCAAGTAACACTGTGATCTTCTGATAAAATATTGTACAAGTATACACATTACACATTGAGAAAAAGTATTTCTTTACAAATGGCCTTTTCCTTACAGTGGGAAATACTCATGCTCGCATTTTACAAAGTGTTCTGCTTCACACAGAACACTTATGGAAAAGACAAATGCATGTATTGGATTGTGAGTTCTGTCGTTAAAAAATCAGTTATTCCTTGGAAAAAAATGCTATCTGAATTTCCAGCTTGTATGTGCAATTTAAATTTCCACAGCTAGACTCTTTGTGAAATAATAAACCTCAAGACTGATCACACCTGAGGAAGGACACATCCAATATCAAGAGTTTCGCTCTACCACTGTGGATCCAGGCATTGAGAGGGAAAACTCAAGAACGTAAGCCTAGGGGAGGGAGCATTTATGATGCTGCATGCAAAAGCGGACTGCGCACTGGAAGGCAGCACTCGGGAGTGTGACCAATTCAGCTATTTACATCCAGAAAGTAAATCTGTCATTCTTAGAAGAAAGCTGTTTTCAGAGCTTGCTTTGTGTATTTGCAGGGCTATTCTTCAGGTTTTGTTTTCTTATAGTCTGATGTTCTTTTTTAGGCTGTGACAGTTTTACTTGCAAAGGGTCAATCACGTGTCCCCAGCCTATACTGAAACAGTTACGGCCACTATTACCAGTAATAGATGTTTCTGCTTATTACTTATCTGGCCACTGCAGGTGAAACAGGGCACACAGAGTATAAAATTGTTTTCGTTTTAATCCTCTGTATTTAACACAGATACAGCCTCAATACCAAAAAAAGTCTGTAGATACTCAAATGGACTAGGATGGAAGTAACTACAGTTCTCCTTTCTTCCTTAGAGTAGAGCTGTATGGCAGAACATACAAGTGAGATGGGACAGAAGCTGCACTCTGTCTGCCTTGTGAGGAATTCTGCCCCTCTACGGAGACTGCCTCTGAAAGCATCCCTACACACAGTGCTTCTGCACTCCTTACGAAGATCTTTGCTTTACAGCCGTCATCACCAAGTCTCCTGACAGATGACTAGAGCCTGGAAAAAATTATTTACTGAAAGCAATTTATCTGACAAATATTGACATTTGCTTCAAAGACCTTTTAGCAGTTCATTATTCGACCAGCTCCACAGACTGTCCAAATTCAGCAAATAACTCTTCCAACACGTTCTTTTCACAACTCCTGAACTCCTGTTTAGGAATAATTTTTATGATTTGACAAGCACACCTGTCAAACAAGTATTTTGTCCCCACCTTTGGTGTAGCAGTACTACAGAAGCAGAGGGAAACGAACACATGACTGCAGCTCTACAGGATGTCTCCCTTCATTTTGTATTCAGGAAGGGCTATAAACCTTGTAAGGATGTAAGCAAACACCAGAAATACTGATGCAGACATGCTCTAGTTAAAATGAAGACCACAGGGTAAGTTTGATATAGGATCCACTAGCCAAAACCAACCTCTGCCATCACTCACACAGAAAAAAGGAACACAAGTCACTATTCTCCACTCAAAGATAATGTGCTTGTGTTGTAAACTTACATCCTGCTTCCAACCTGGAAGTGGATTCCATCACACGCATCAACCTATGACACTATTCAAGTTGTATAGACCTAGGGCCTGAAAGTAACATACATTCAATCCTTACCTCTACTGGATGTAATCCTATAGTCCTACCCCTTGTGTCATCACTTATCACGGTACCAACTATGAGCAACACACAAGCAACAAAATAGGACAGCTTTTAATTTAAAACAGTCATATAAGTTGAAGCAATTGCAAAAGCAGCAGGTGACCAGAGCATTTGCACCACTATTTTTAACAGGGAGTTTTTCCTAATGTCACAAGGAGATACTATTAGGGTAAACAAGAAGCAAGCACACTTTTCACTACAGACATCCAAGACCAACTAATGTATACTATAAAGAAAATATTAAAATATAAATAAATATAAAAACCAAAAGCAAACTTACTGTTTTGTATTGCTCTGCTCTTTCACCACTCTACTACTACTACAACTCTAATGTAAAGAAGAGCTGGAAAAGCAGAGAGACACATTTTTCTGGGTTGTTACTTCCTTCACCCCTCCTTGTAACAAGTCAGCAAAAACAAACTGGTGTACCAGAGTACAAACTAAAGCACTCTTCCTTGTACTTTCAAGTTCAACCCTTTTTGCCTGAGGAATTCTCTGGGCTCACGGGTTTGATGTCAGCCTTTGATTGTGTTTTGATGTTTCTGCAGATCTACGATTGAGTTCAATTCTCAGCAGTCAAAACAGACATTGTCATCCTGTATGCATCAAATTTCCTGTGGCACACTGCCCACTTAATCAGGCAAGGGGAGCTTTGACAAAGCAAGGGGCTGTCTGCAAGCCACTGTGACCTGGCATGTGTGGAGTCATATGTAATTACCACTACTTATAAGGATCACTCAAGGCTTTCTGGTGTTGCTGCACACCAATTCAGCCATGCCAGAGCGTTTGAGTAAATATTTGCACGCAACAAGGAGCTGTTGAGAGGGTTTTGCCTACAGCCACAGCCCCCAGTACATGAAATATTCACGACATGAAATGTCTCCACTGATGCAGAGTGGTGGGTTTTCACTCTGATTTGATTAGCAGTGATGATTCTTTCATGAGGTGTGACTGTCCTTCTAGATTAGCATCAGTCCAGATTCCATGCAGCAGTCATGGAAAAAAGGAGATGGGAAAAGTACAATCTGACACATTACAAGGGTTACTTTGCAGAGTCTCTATCAATGCTGAGATTTCTTGCTTAAAAGAAAATGCTGGAGCCTAAAACTTAATTTAAAAAAGCATTACTATGTAGAACTCTAAATTTAAACACAAATGTGAAACTCAAATCTCAATACTAGTAAGATTTAACCAGGGAAAAAAAAAAAACAAACCCAACACCACAGGTTTAACTCAGGGAATGTCTTAACATGCCACAAAAGAGACATCAGTTCTTTACTCATAAAAAGTTAGAAACTTTACACAGGAAGATATGCTTCCATATTAAGCATAATGATCATCTCCTAACGAACACTGTAGAACTTATTATTTATACTGAGTCAACATTTAGTTGCATCGCTTCTAAAACTTTTTCACCTAAGTGCATCTCATCACTATGCAAGCAATTGGCAATTTTCAATAATGATAATGTGACTTTGGTGGCGTACTTTTAATATCAGCAATTTAAACTATTCCCCCATGGTAACATTCCCATATTATTTCTATACTGTAGCAGTGAAGTTCTGAACCTGCATCTAACGGAAGCAAGCAAATTCTGCACTTTATTGGACCAAGTGACATAGCTGGAACAGACAAAAAAGGGCTGGTATTCCTGAAAGCTATTTTTGTTTGCCAATCTGATCAGCTGCCTTTCAACTGATCAGTTGCCTTTACAAACCTTGGTTTACACACATCTCTGACTTAAACAAACCAGCTTTGGAAAGATTTGAAACTATGTAGCAAGTATTCTGCCTTAATATGAAAAGCTGAATATGCACCCACTCAAAAAAAAAGAAAACACTAACCTCCTAAGTTAAATCTTGGTATGTATGCTATATATATGTATGGCTGTACTAGAGCCAAATGTAAAGTCTCTACACAACTTCACAGGCACAGAAAAGAGAAATTCTGAGGGCTATCGGACACCGAATTTTCACAGTACATCAACAGCAGTTATTTAGCAGAACACGTTTCAGTATGGGAAAACTCACAGTATGCAATAAGCTTCTGTTCTTTGCTTCCTCTGTGTGGGCTTGTATTAAAAAAATAAACAGAGAAGGATATCAGTTTCTGAGACCAACTACCTTCCACTTGAAACAGGTTTAGAAACTGGAGGTCTCAGAATCTACTTCAAACCATAAAAAAAGTTTTAAAACAACCAAAAGCTGGTTTTGAATTTGGAAGACTTCCCTTTCCATGGGCAAGTTCATCAACACGGTACTACAAAAGCAGAAACCAGGAGAGCAAGGGGTAGGGCAGCGAGGACCCCATCATGCTACTAAATTGAACTTCTTTTCTCTGCACTGCAGGCCCTAGACATGATTCCAGTTTTACATTTATCTCCCCTTTAAACCAAGGTGACAGGATGCTGCAAGTTACATCCATGAAAGATACTGCACCTGCCTAGTACTCCAACCAGCAATTTTATTTTCCTAATTAGGCCAGCAATGACAATGTGGAAAACTGAATGACATAGGGCTAAAACTAAGAGATCAATGATGGTAGACATCAGGTGCTATGCTTAAAAGCATTTCAAAACACTATTATTATCACTAGTGCTGACTGTTGCATAGTAAACTCCAAGACAAATAAACAATAATATTTCTTGCACTTTCCTAAGTTCAAGTATTACAGTTTATACTTACTGCTATGCATACAGTAAGGTTACCTACATACAGACAACTAATGAGATTCTTATTATGTCCTTCGGCCAAAGACACAGAAAGAAGGAATAAAGCTATACGCATTGGCTCTCAGCCACACGCAGACTTCACTACACTCCATATATAAAGTGTCATTTACTTCTCTCTGTATTTCCAGTCAATTCTTTCAGGAGAGAGAAAGTACCAGGAGCCATTGTTCACCCTGTCCTCAACAATGGAAATGGGGATAAGTATATTCTCTTCTGATTACACTAAATGAAGTTTGCTGGCCACAGTGGCAGAGTTCATGGAAATATCATGAAACCTGCTATGCCAGAGCAGAATCTTGACCCTTAATTACCCAAAGCATGATCTAAAGGACTACTATAGTAAAAGCTCCTTAGGTAAGGAGTGTAACCAAAATCCTGAATCAAATGTTTCCACCAAGATGAAACCTGTGTGTATAAAACCCACTTTTCTCTAAAACGCACCTGAAATCTGTGGCAGACTTCAGAGCACTTGGTTCACCCATTCTCAGTGCTCTCCATCCTTGGTACCAGTGGTGCAGGGATAGCAGTATATCTGTGAACAGTATCNGGCTCTGAGCACCCTGATCTAGTTGAAGATGTCCCTGCCCACGGCAGGGGGGTTGGACTAGATGAGCTTTGAAAGTCCCTTCCAACCCAAACTAATCTGTGATTCTATTCTATAATATCCATAGCTACTCCATACAAACTAGCAGAAGAGTGAGCACTTAGATGCATCACCACGCACACAAGAAGCTTCTTAAACCACAGAAGAACATAGAGTTTGCTTTGTAGAAATAGCTATAGGAGTGCTGTCAGCAACATCAGAAATCACTAAAGTGACAACAAATGCCAGGCCTGGAAATTCTACGAGATGCCAGTTTTTCAAAAACTGCTGAGTCTCCACTCTCTGATAAGCCTGGCCTCTTGAGCTGTCTCCAAAAAGCAACATGCAAAGACAAAGATAACTTAAAATTGCTGAAGAAAAGTAGGGAACAGAGTAAATAGCTTGGGTCACTGGAGCAGAAACAGACAAATACTGCCTGGCAGAATGAATGAGGAAATGAAACTAAACCGAGTGAATCACCCAGAACAAACTTCCCAAAGATTTTGTGCTCTGGAACATATCAATCTCTCAAAAAGATTGTGTGAACATTATTGGTGGTTTGATAAAATTTGTACCAATTATTTTCTAAGTTTTTGTAAACAACAATTTCTACCAAACTTGTACAGTTTTGCAGCTTGGTTATGAAGGATACAGTACCTGCAGAAACTTTTCATATCCTTCTCATTGCTATACCTGGATTTACCTTATGTTGCTCTGAAAATTAATTTCTAACTGATAGGTTGAATTCTCAACTTCTACTGGGACAAGTACCTCACCTTGAACAGCTGTTTAATTAAAATGCAACACTCCAATGATAAAATGCTAATAAATAAATCATCTGCTTTCCAACATTACCTAAACTTCAGCACAGGTTTGCATTTTATACAGTCTGAATAGGTTGAGCATGTGGATTACAGAGAGGTCAGACTCCATAAACCAGCAAGTTAATTCTAGCTTTGTCCCACCCCGTTCTCATAAGCAGAGGTACACATGAACTCCAACAGCATTAAAAGCCACAACAGATAAAAGAGCATTTTCTGGAAAGCAATATCCAGATGTTGAAGTATTAAAAAAAACCAAAACCAAACAAAAAACCCACAAAAAAAAAAACAAAAACAAAAAACCACTAACCACCACAAAATAAACTACAGCTGGAAAAGAGTGAATCCTGTCCTGATTTTGCTGTTACTATTTTATGTTGAGTCAAAAACCCAAACCAAATCAAGCAAATAGGTTTATAATCAAATTAACAGGCACACTGAATGCATCCCTTGTCCCCGAAGTATGAGACAGTTATCATATAATCCTCCCCTGCCATAAAATGCTCTTGAATTAAAAACAAACAAACCAACAAAAAACCCCAAAACAAGCCAACAGCAACAAAAAACACCCCCACAAACCACACACGTTACAAACAACCTAGCTGTAAACAATCTTAATGCTTCGATACATTTTGATCTGAAGTTTGTGGCTTGGTCTATTACAAATAGGAGTCACTCAGAAAATATTAATTGGAAAATTTGTTTCAAAGGGCAAAGACAAACAAGTTCATCTCTACTCTCAGCCTCCCTGCCAAGTTTAAAAACCTGATGTCTTTGCCTCTTTGTGAGATTTCAAATATAAATATTAAAAAATAAAATAATTTTATTAAGCTGGTATCATAGGATGGTTTCATTAACAGAGATTTTAAAAACCAGTTTTTAAAAATCCTTTTAAATATTTTAAACTAAGTCTTTTAAAACAGTATAACTAGCTCTGTAATACAAATACATAAACAAGTGTTTCCACTGGCATAAGCCCAAGCTCAAAGATCCAAGACAGAAAAGGTCATTTTGCCTGTACCCCATCAAAGCAATTTTTTTCTCCATAGTGTGTTTACAAATACTCTCTGTAGTTCCTAATAACAAGCAATGTAGTTCACTCTCCATCAGCAAAAGTTACTCTGCAGACTATGCACACATTAAAATAACCTCTAGAAAAAACTGTATGTATCCTTTCGCAAATGAGTATTTAGAAAAAGAACAACAAATTAATGATTAAAATTAAGACAGGAAAAATACAGCTACTCTGATCATATTAGCATCTGGGAGCTTCTTTAAGATTCCTTCTGTGTATTACCCAACTAGGATCTTAACTCAGACACAAACCTATAAATTAATTATTGGCTAGCCAAGGCTGGCAACTATTGAGTCAGAAAAAGTGCATGGAAATTTTCCAAAAGAGGAAGAGTGTGTACTGAACAACTGCAGGTAACAGCATGCAAACTGATTCAGTCACTTAACCTGGCCTGTCAGGCTTCAAGATTTAGCTTGATCTCTTTAATTAATTTCTTAACTACACACAGGTTTTTGACAGCAGAAGTGAATCACAGTTTTCCTTTATGTTGAAACACCTCAATTATTGTAAACTCAGAAGTTCATCTTCCAATTTCACACTATTTCAATTAAAAATACTAAAAACCACAAAAAAGTGAAAGCTAACAAGCTGAGTAGAAATGCCAGCACAAGGGCCAAAAGACTTGAAAGTCAGAAATGAAGATCAAAAAACAGAGAGGAAGAAAACAAAACAAAACATCAAATCAGCCAACCCAAACTGCACTACTACTGTACAGCAGGAACCTCGCTGTTGGGCCAGCTTAACTTCTGAGGTTTCCTAAGCCTTCATAATTAATACAGGCCTAAGAGACCTAATATAATTTTACTTTATTTTGCATTGAGTCTTCACTGAGAAACTTTGCAAATGGAGAAGTATGAAAGCAGTTAAAAAAAAAAAAACAAAGCATTTGGGTTTAAACCTTGTGAAAAATACAGGTTGAAAACTCAGATAATTCTTGGAACCCTCTGAACATGAAAGGTTTGATGTTTGCAAGATACCAGACACTGCAGGGCTAGCCTATTTCCCCAGTAATTTACAGCAAATTTAACCTTATCAGTATTCAGAACCAAATGTAGTAGGGAGAAGAAAAACAATACCGTAGAAGTATAAGGAGGGGAGATAAAAGGAGAGCAGTGAGGAGGAAAAGCATATCATGTCTTAATTGAACAGAGGATAAGATAGAGAAGGATGATATGGCCTGCAGTTATGGGAGAACACTTCTGATCTAGCATGCCTGCCGAGCAAGGATGGAGGCTCCCCAATACATGTCACTTTCAGAGGAAGTCACTGAAGAACAGGTTTAGCAGCATGCAAAGTACAGCAGCTGCTGTATGCTTGTTAAAGTTGAATGAATAATTTGCCATGAATAATATGTTTGACAAACTTAGTCTCTTGCTTTTCATCATGTTCCTAGAATACTATGCATGGAATTGCATTATTCAAATGTATCTGAATCTCTTTGCAGCATTTCCCTACATAGGGCTCAGTCGTCAATATTCAGAGGGTTGCTGAGCTGTGTTCAAAAAAAAGATAATCTGGTATTTTTCCATTTCCTGACTGGATGAACAAACATAACCTACTTCTGAGAACAGACATGCACAAGTATTTAAAAATTGATTTCCATGAGTAACTGGCTATGTGACACATTCCATGATGGGGAAAAAAAAGGGGATATGATAAACATGAGTAGGACTGTCTTGCACACCAATAGTTTATTGACAGAAAGTTTACTATACAAACTTAACTACACCAAAACCAACACACATTACCAGGTGCTGAAGGCAGATCTTTCTAGTAAAATTCCCATGTCCTGGCTGTTCGTGAACTCCAAAAATGAATAAAAGTTTAAGCAATTAAATTTAAATATTTGAGTCAACAGTTAAGGTTGCTTACATTCATTTCATTGTATAATACTAATCCAGATCCCACTAGCATCCCTGGGATTAAGTATTAAATTGTATTATCTTTCTTGGTGCACCACTTAGTCATTTATACCTACCTAAAAAAAAAAAAAAAAGAAAAAAAAAACCAACTTCCCTCTCAGTGTCCCCAGGATCTGTTTCTTGTATTTCTTGTATAGTACAGCAATCACCGAGAGTGCAATTATTGAGATGAAGATGTTGGCAGCCATCCAGATGTCAGTAAGCATACAATGGGTATTACTCACAAGTTTCTCATGTGCTGTTCTGGGCTGTAATCTGCGAGTTCTAAAAACAGTGAGCTCCCAGCAGTGCTTGTTCCCTCCTTTTGATGCCAGATTCTTTTGTAAAACACTGTCATCTTAGATTAGCAGGAACATTATTTATTTTTTAATTCCCCATTGGTATTTATTTTTCCTATTCTCTAATGCATACCCTTGAGATGGCTGTCCCACCACAAGAGCCTAGATTACAGCATATGCATGTAATGACTACCTACAATTGCTGCCACCTTTAATTTAGCTGAGTGAAAACACGGCCTAGGAGCCAATCTTTGACCTGCCTGTAATATGGCAGCTTTTTAAAACCATGTCTGAGCAACCAGAATTGCCAAAAAAATGTTCTAGGCGTTAACAGGAGCGCTATCACTTTTTATGATCATTTGATTGTAGGTATCAGTTTTGCACTCCCCAAGACAAGAACAGTGAGGCAAAACGCTGAGGTTTTTTCGAGAAGCTGCCAGATACCAGCCAAAGATAAGTCAATCAGAGAAAAGAATATGGAATAAGCATGCTGGTTTTATGGGCCTGTTTACACAGAAGAAGCTCAGTTCTGTTCCTGAACACAAGCCCACCCCTAGCAAAAGCACTTCTATTGCCTTGTAGCCTCTCTTATGTACGGATATGTCTGGTCACCTACACCCATTCCAAACTCCAAAGTCAGTTTTTAACTGGAAGATTCCAGTGCAGGAACAACAATAGCTGGTCCATAGTGAGCAAAATCCTCATACAACAAATGCTTAGGACACCATGTATCTAAATAATGTCTATATGCAGAAGGGCCTTATTACTACCACTAATTATTAGCCACCTGCATTTCTCTTTTTCCTGCCCTCCGACTAGTGAGCATATAATTAAGTCATATAAGTAAACACAGATTTTTTCCACTTTTTACGCGGCTCTCAGAAAAAGCTATGCTAGCAAAACTAGGCCATTTTTAGTGCATTGAATATTCTCTTTCCTAGGGCACTGAGACCATCTATTACTTGAAATGTTAAATCTGGAAAAAAGGGGGTCATATGAGGAACAGGCTTTTCTGCATGCACAGTTTCATCTGCTAGGACTCTGGTAGATCACTATCTGGTTTATTAAGTTATTGAGTCCACAAGGCCGGCAAAACTGCAGCTTTGGAGGCTGCAGTAATACCTCTGACTTTCAGTAACAGTATTTTTCCATTTATCTGTACACCTGCATATATTCAGAAATTGACTCTTCAAAAAGCCATTGTTTTTCAATAATGTGATATATATTTTAAATATTAATTGCTACCTTTCCCTTGAATATCTATGGAATACAGTGAGAAAGTGACCACACTATTTACATTTGGCCTGTTCACTTCAATAGTAACGAGTGCTTCCTGGAAGACAGAAATGTGACACTGTAATGTGTCACTGCGCTTGAAACACAGGAATGTCAGCTGGAAACGTGCCTTCACCCCCTAAAGCCTTCATCAAGTTCTGGATAGTGATTTCAGTTTTGAACAACGTGTTATATGACAAGGGTCACTGCCCTGTGACACCCATGGCTGCTGTTACCATTGCTGCCCACTTAAACTCTATACAGAATCAAGTCAGAGACACCAGATCCTCCCCCTCCCATATATACACACCCATATATGTTACTCTTCAACTCTATGAATGCATAAATTTGAATATGAAGAACTAAAGTTCGGTTCCAAGTTCTGCAGCATAAACACAGGTAATTTCTTAACTTTTCACACTATAGAGTGACTTTCAAGTTATCACAAACCTTAAGGAAAACAGTTTTCATAATACAGTGTCAAAAAAAAAAAAAGGCATTAGATACTACAAGGCTTACAATATGTCACTTTCAATAAACTAGCAATAAAGCGTCTAAGTTGTGGTGACTCCTTTCCCTTCAGTATTTTCCATTGATTTCCTCTAGTGTTTTGCATGTTTTCACTAAATAGGTTGGAGACAAATAAAATATAAATGAGGTTTTGCTACAGCCATAAGGACCTCACATTGAAGACAGCTCGGTATGAACTCCAAGAGCTCTGGCAGGACATACTCTGTAAGTAATGTCACTTCATCTGCTCTGGACTGAAAATCTATTTCCTCATCCTTTGTAGTTTTGTCAATTACACTTGTCAATGGCATTCAAGTGGTGATCGGGAAAGTGGAAAAGGACCAGATCAAGCACTGGGGTGAAATCTCAGAAAACACCCGTCAGCCCTGCTTCAGTCTCGATCCACCCAGGGGCCCAGCACAGCCCCTCTGCAAAACTCACCCCCTCGCAGTGCTCATTTCTGAGTTAGAAATTAATTACTGAAAATTAACTTCAATGCATAATGAGCGTAACCTATTGCCAGCACAAAAAAAGTTACTGCCACACATCCTAAAGCAATATGAAGTGATGAGAAGCCGCAGCCGCCGCCCAGCAGTCACGGCCACCCCGGGCCGGGGCCTCGCCCCGCACCAGGAACGCCCCCCGCCGCTTCCCGGCTCTGCGCACCCGCCTGCCCCGCGCCTCGCCTTCGGATGGACACCCGACGTAAACGCTCAAAAAACAGAACTCAGCCGTACGACGGCTTGAGGAACCACCGCGGACACGCGTGAGGGGCTGCCCGCAGGCACGGAGTCCGCGAAGGACACCCGCACCGCCTCGCAAACCCCCCACGGAGCTCCCCGACGGAAACGTCACACACTCCAGTGCGGCGGCACCGCAGCTCGCAGCTCGCCGCTCCCGCCTCCTCCCCTCGCCCTCCTTCTAGAAGCTTCTCCCGCGCATGCGCTCTGCGCCTTTCCTACCGCCGCCGCGGACAGCAGAGGGCGGCCGGGTGCTGAGGTCGCCGTTGCCCTCGGCTTGTCCGCAGTGCCAGGGCGGGCCCCGCCCAGTAACGGGGGCGAATAAAGCGGGCGCTGCCCGGTGTAAACGTTATCGAGCAGCAAGGGGGTGGAGAGTGGGGGAGGCGGCTTTGGCTGATACTGTGTGCCCCTCAGGGCCGTGAGGAAGGGCCGGTTGAGCCCGGCACTGCCCGACGTTTTAAGTCATTACGCTGAGAAAATTGAGCCTGGGCAGTGGGCTTGTTCTTTGGCATGTTTCCATTATTAAAAAAAGTAATCTCTTGCATCGTTAACATGCATGCTACAATCTTGAGCTGGGGAAATACGCTGCACCTTGCTGTAATATTTTGATGGGTTTGGGTCTCAATCCAAGGAAGCAAGCTGGCATTGCTGTTACATGGCACAGCCTTCCACAGACTGATGTGTGCTGTTGCTAATAAAATCCCAGCGGGTATAATGATAAAACAGTTTCAACTATAACTCTAGCTTGGACTGACAATGGTTCACTAAGACATAATTCCCAACCAAATTTCTTGTATGCAATCATATATCTGACAATGGCTTACTGTGTTTCAAGTACTAATTATGCAGGAGTCCGAACTCAGTCCTTTGGAGAAGGTTAAGAGATAGCCACGGAGCCTTGCAGTTCCCACACAGCTGTGCAAACATCATCGTTTTCATCCTTAAGTCGCTAATCAGATTGTATAAGGTTGCACTCAACTGCTACAGCATGCAGACTTAAGAAAAAAACAAAAATATGTTATCATGCCCAGAACTCAGGAAAGACTTTGAGGGCTGGTATAAAATCTCTCTATTTTCCGACGCTTGTATTGTCTTTTAAAGTACATACTGACCCACTAAACTGGGGCGCCTCAAATACCTCATGATAACTAGCTTTACAATGTGTTGTCATTATTTTGAGATATGGCAATAAAAAAACATGAATGAAGACTTCATTCTAAAGACTACCACTTCAGACTGCAAGTTACAACAGCAAGTTCAAAACCCTTTAAAAGCACAACCAAGCTTGTTCTTTTCTACCTTTGTATTTATAAAAGTAAAGCAGAAGCTATCCATGGAATAAGAACTATTAAATTGTTTTTCATGTAAAAAAAAATTCAAGAGAACAATGTGTTTTTCTATCATCCACAGAAGAAACAGTAAACCCAGAGGCTCACTCTGTTGCGAAATTCAGTGAGAAATCAGAAATTATTTTGTTTTGATTTGGAAAAGCTGCTGTGGTGGTCTTTTGGACCACAGTTTTGACCTTTTTGTCTAACAGTCTTAGACCTGTGCACCTCAGACTTCACTGTTCACACAGATCACTTCCAAGATAACATGTTTTTAGCCCACAGATCCCAGTTTTCATAAATGAAACTGTTGTGCCCCTTTTTTTCTTTCTTGGTTTTCTTTTTTAAGACTTGGTGGGGTTCCAGAGATGCATTGAAATTATGGAATGAAAGTAATACGTAACTAAAAGCTATATTTTCTTCCAGAGGTTGGATTAGCATGCAAAATAGACCTTGTAAGATTAAGACACACTGCTTGAAAGGGTATTCTCTCTGCATCAGTCCTGTAAGGAAAGACTGTGATCCAGTTTTCTGGGTTATGTACTGAGATAGCTTCGCTTCTTTGACCTCAGTAGGCTTCAAAAAGACCACATATAGACAGACATTGGCCATCCATAGGGATGTGGGTTTAGATGTAAGTTTTCTCAAATGATGAGTTGTCTTTTTGAGAGAGGGAGTGGTGGTGTTACTGAAGAGAAGTTGTAAAGCTAATGGGTTTTTTTACCATTTTTTTAGAAAACAGTCTTTGGAAGACCAGAAATCATGCTGTACTGCCAATAAGATCACATATGTTCAAACAGCATTTAGTGCAGTCCAGCGGCAAATTCAGTATCATAAATAGTAGCCATAGTTTATAAAGCCATTTTTTCCGTTTTCCCAGTTCATCTGGATAGCCATCTACAGGTCTAGAGATCTCAGTAGTGTAACAGTAGGTACACCAAACTGGAGTTATTTGCCAGATGCAAAATTTTCAACTTGCATGTCTATAGCTCATAAAGTGACACATGCCTCTGCCATCACTGTATCATTCCTTGTTTATTATGGTTTGCTGTCACTGTCAAGTAAGAAGTGTATTTTTTTTTTATTTCACTCTACTGACATTTGAATAGATTAGCCTCCAGTTAGTTTCTGTGGCCATACCTTCTGGCATATTGGAAATGCTTTACTATGAGAGATCAAATGTGTGTCTAAATTCACTAACCAGTTAATTCTAGATTAAGAAATAAAATCTGACAATAGAAATTGGAAGAGTACTGAGTAAATAATTTTTCATAAATGTAGGGGATAAATTTACATATATTATTTAACACAAGAAGAATCAAGAAAATGATTGCAGGAAATTTCTATCAATTACAGCTAATTTTGTTCTATACTGAAAGTCATGACATGGTGCTCAAGTCTGCTATTCTGGTAAGATTAGTCTTTTCTGGAAAAATATCTAGCTGTGCATATGGTCAATAAGAGATAAGTCATTAGCCCTTCCATAGGATATTCAGTCTTAGGATCTCCTAGTGTTTTGCAAACTTTAATTAATTCTTGCATTACTTCAGCAAGATAGAAAATACAATACTGTCTCCAGATTGCCACCTCATCTGTAATTATAGTGTCTCTTCCAAGGCTGCACACCAAAAGTGTTCCCAAATCAGGAGCTGAACCCAGACTTTCCAGCTGAGACTTCCTGCTCTAACAACTAGCTGAGCTCTCACAGCAATAGCAAAGCAAAGTTAAAAGTCTTGCCAATGTCTGGTTGCACTTTACTGAAAAAGAATAGATAACCTACAAAAAGCGGGACATCAATAAACTGCTGTCAAGGCCTCTGGCTTCTGCATTTGTAAATTCTACTCCAAGCTCCCTTTATCTAGCATTTTAAAGCAGTTTAAAACTCTGAACTTTGGTTTTGAATTCCTTTGTATAATACATAAACGTATCTATTTTGTGGGATGGTGATAAGGAAGATTGCATTGTTTTCATTGTCAGCTGCCATTGTCAGAACTTTCTTAGCTACATGATCAGGCTATAAAGTGTGGTTGTTATTTTTTTCAATGCTTTCAGAGGTCAAATAAAAAAGAGCAAAACCCTATTAGTATAGCATTTATTGTTTCGGTTTCTTTCACCTACTACTCCCTTTCAAATCATTACTGGCTCAGACTTGAGAGAGAATTTTCCTTTTAGAATTATTTTGCTGATTAGCATTTGGACATGATATTCCTTATATTTTGAGGCTGAATTCTGACAGTAGGTATACTTGCTAAAATTATGAGCTTTGTTCTAAGATGCAATGTGTATGAAATACTCTCAATTCCTTACTCAACTAATCATAAGATGCTTTGACAGAACTGTGTTTCACAGGACTGAGATGTGGTCTTACTATACCAGGACTTACAAAGCAAAGCAGTCGTGGTGGGGGCCCATATTTCAGACAAAGGTGGCAAAATTTATTCCTTTTCATTCTTCGTAGATATTCCTGCACTGATGCCACCCAATGTATAAAACAATGAAACGGGCAATTTGACATTTTTAATAGAGTTGTATGATTTCATAACTTTTTCCTTGCCCTTATTTACACTAGAGTTTTTTTTAAATAGATCTTACTTTACACAGTTGTTTTCCCTTAACCGCTTACTGGCACAATAGCATAAAATCTTTTATAAGTACTTATGAACTTGATCTAGATCTGATGGCACCTGGCAAGCAGCCCTGGAGTGCAACAGTTTTCCAGGTGATAATTAACAACATTTTATCACATAAATCTCAGTCAAATTAGCTGATTTTGGCCTGTGGAATTTTTCACAGAAGCTTCCATCGTTACATCTGAACTGGCTTCTGTAAATACCAGTGTGGACTACAGAGGGAAGGCAAGCCTTGATCTGGCTGCATACTGGCCCACAATGAACTAACCTTCGCAGCGGAAATGACAAGATTTTATTGCTTGGTGGGATCTTCCCTGCTCCCTCTCTGCCTTTTCAACTGAAGCCACTGCCAGGGCCTTTTTTGTGTGAGTGCTGAGCAGCACTATAAGCATTTCAAAATGAGTGAATCAACCTGGTATGTTTGCTGCTGTCCTGTATACCAAAAGTGTGCACTTGTCTGGAGCTATACTGTCCTTCCCCACTCCATTCCGTGCAAGCGCATTTTCTAGAATAATGTCTACACAATATAACCAATTAATAACTGTTGTATTCAATTTCTTTCCTCTTATTTCTATTTCACCTTTCACAAATGTAGATGATGACAGCAGAACATAGAGAAAGTAGGCATGCTTCTAGTGGAGCAGGGAAAGGCTAAGTATCCTCTCCACGTTAACTTTAAGCATCCACCTTATGAGTTAAAAAAATTTGTATTGTTTGAAAAAGTGTGAAAAAAGTGTTTAGCTTCCATTTCTATCATCTTCTGCTACCATAGCATAGAGAAGTTATGTGCCCTTTCACAGAAATCGTGGTCTTCATTAACACTGTCACTTAAGTAATTTAGTGAAATTGATACAGTCACTCCTCCATCACCTTGTTTAAAAAGAAAACTGGTTGCAAGAGGAGCCGCTGCAGCTGAGGTGCAAAAACTTTAAGTTATCTACTCTTTCTGAAGGAGTGAGAAGACCCAGTGTTTGTATGCTACCCTCCCGGAGCTGGTGCTGTTTTGCAATTACAGTAGTAATTACAACCCAATGACCAAGCAAGGTTCTTTCCTAAGAAGGGGTTAGCGTCACAGCGCAAATGTTGCTAGTCTGCAGTTAAACCCATACCGTTTTACAAAAGTAAGGATTAAAATCTAAAAGTCACTAGAATTCAGACATTCGTAAATGCCCAGGTAAGAGAACCTGGCAGCACTCCTTATCTTTTGCATACTCCACAGCTGCTTTCTCTTTGGGTTGACACTGGTTGCAGAAGTTTTGGAAAGTATTTGGAACGTTATTCCCCTGTGTAGGCAACTGATGTCGATTGCTTGTACAAAATACACTAAACAGAGATGTACATTTTTAAATATGCTATGTCATTCCTGCTTAATCTTCTATTTTAAACCGTTAATTCACTCAGGAAAGTTGTTGTGGTTTTCCCGATTCTAGCAGAGACCAACAATTTACATGAGACATTGTCTCCTTTCTGAAAAGGCAATTCTAGACCTTAGTTTGTCAGTGCTTGATTATTAATTTTTAAATATCATTTAAGTGGAAAGTTCCCTGGAGTATCAGCAAGGTTTTCTCATCTTGGTGACATCTGCTGTCTCTCTTACTTCTACTTGTGTAATCTATGGTGTATTTTCACCTATTTCTTCTCACTAATGTAGTCTTTAGCCATGCTGCTTAAAAATGTGGAGGATGTGCCAATGGGTTGGCAGAATCAGGTATTTGTACAATGTTGTTTTTATGTTAATGTGAAGTTTGACAAATATTCTATTTACATTCAGTAGTGCCTTTGTGTAACAATATTTGTCTGTACATACATGGATATTTTTGGCTAAATGGAGTACAGAATAAAGGTATGATTTATGAATGGTGCCAGATTTTTTTAATGTAATGTGCGATATTCTATAGCTAACAAATATAAACAGTTCCATTATAATGCATTAACCACTGAATAATCTGCCAGGGGGAGAGGCAGGTGCATATATGTGTATTATATTATAGATACGCCCCCTCATCTCTTCTATTTCAAGCTCAAAATAAAAAATCAGTCCCCAAATTGCTAATGTGCAGGCACACAGCAATTGTTGTACCAAGTCCAAGCAATCAAAGGACTTACGCAATGTAGAGGGGTTCAGATGCTGGAGAGGCAGGTATTAACTTTTCATAAAGGACAAATTGCCCAGTAACGTAATGTTGAGGATTGGGAAAGAGTAGACTTTAATTAGTTTGTAGTCTGAAATAAGTCCCCTGTAAGCTAAATAGCAAAAGTCCT
This sequence comes from Pelecanoides urinatrix, assembly GCA_013400755.1. Lineage (NCBI taxonomy): Eukaryota > Metazoa > Chordata > Aves > Procellariiformes > Procellariidae > Pelecanoides > Pelecanoides urinatrix. The sequence continues at coordinate 193,899 of VZTQ01010257.1, read as the reverse complement.
TCTGTGCCTGTGATAATTTTCATTGTTCATCCTTGGATCTATATCTATTTCTAATACAGTTTCTTTAAGAAGGATAAATGAAGTGAATAGGATATTTGTGGTGAGACTACCATTAATATGATACGGCTTTACAGTAGTTTCATCATTATTCTTGAATCATTTCTTCAGTGGTTACCAGGCAGATGAAAATGCCTTGGGATGTTGCATTCTGTAAACTGGACCCCTACAAGAATCCAGATTTAAAAGTAAAAATTTAAAACTGCTGTTCAATCCTTTTTTTTCTTTTTTTTTTCTGAATTGCAGTCATTTCTGCCATTTGGCTCACCCTGCAGTCCCACAGGCTCTGGGATGGGAGAAGGAACAGGAGTGACTGGCTGAGAGCTGTGGGAGAGGGAACAGTAAGTGGAAGGAACACAAAGAGAAGGTAGTTCTTAAGCTGAAGAAACTCTGAAAAGCCCTGCAAACAAGTTTAATTTCTGATTAAAGTTTTCATGAAACAAAATTATTCATCTGCCTAATCATGCTGCTCTGATGATGTCAGAATGTTTCCTGATTTTTTAATTAACGTCAGTTGGAGAAAGAGGCACATGACTGTGGCTGAGGTGAGGGCCGGAAAGGGAAAGCATCTTGGAAGAGACAGGTGTGGCCGGAATTACTGCTCTTTGGGAAGTCTCCGTTCCTTAGGGCTCTTGTGGACAAAAAGAGCAGCCTCAGGGAAATTATGCTGCCTAGTTAATTATCAGTTATATGGTGAATGCTGATAGCTTCTGCTTGTTATTCAAAGTATTATCAGCGTAATGACAATTGTTACTGGATGTGTTTTTGCCCTTCATATTCGTCTTGAGTAAGGCAATGCTCACCTCTCCATTACTTGTTTACAAACTAATAAATGGGAGGGAATGGTCCAGTACACATACTTGTGAACAATTGGCAAATGGGAATAGTTGCTTGGATTTCACTGTGCATCCATACTTAGGCCTATAAAATTAACCTCCTTAAATGACATGTTATGTCATTTCTGGGTAGTGAAAAGGGGTGGGTTCAGTCTCAATTGATTCCAGCTTAAAAAGTGTGAAAAAATTGGGTGATACTGATTGAAGCACCCAACGAGAAATCTGAGAAACAAAACTAGACCACACAGGGCTCAATGAGTGATACTTGCCTACCCACCGGCAGTGATTTTAAACAAACAGAACTTTGCAGGACAAGAAAGAGGGAAGGCAGTGGAGAAGGTGGGGAAAAAGAGTAAAATACTGATTTGGAAAACCTGATAGGCAATGGGAACTTTTTTCCCCTGGGCCAGAGTGCATTGGCATCCCAAGTCAGTCTTCCTCCATTTGAAAGATGCTCAGAGTTAGTTAGCTGCCACCTTTTTCCAGCAGCTATCACCTAATCACAATTTGCAGTCCGTGCTCAGGACCCCCAGATTTTAGGCAGCCCCAATTTATCATTCCTGAGGGATGTAGAGTTTATTATCCTTGCTGTACCTGGACCACAGCTCAAATGCCTTCTCAAGGCTGGTGCAGCTGATGACCCCAGCCTGAAGATCTTTTACCCCAGTCATTTGTAAAATGCTGTCAGCACTCCCGCTTTTCATTGGACCGCCTCTTTCAGCAACTCCAGCAGCATTTTGGGTCTGTTGGACAAAGTCAGTGCATTACAGGTTTCCTCTGCTGAATGTTTTCACTGAGGCTTTATCCACAGGAGACAGGCTTTTTCTCCCCTCTGTGGTCTCACAAGGTTCTGTGCCCTCTCACTGGTGGTCAGGGTGATGCTTTCTGCATGCACAATAAAAATAATTCTATGGCCGATGCATTTTTAAACATGAATGCAAGTGTTAGAGACATCTCAGCTTTAAAAATACATTTGTGTGGTGGGTTTTGTTGCCTTCTTTTAAACAAAACTCCCCAATTCTTGTATAACATAGGCAAAGGAGTCCTGGCCTTTCTGATCATATCTTTTAGCTCTTCAAAAAGGTAATTTGGAGAGGAAAGGAAGGAAAGATGAAAAGAGGTTTGAGTGTGCAATGAGAAGAAAGTACAGCAACTGATGTACGGTTAGGCCTAGGAAAGGAGGGTTGTAACAAAGAGCCAGGTCATTGTCACAGGGGAGAGAAATTCCAGTCTAAAAAAGCCAAAAGTTCCCTTCAGTGGCAGTGGATGCACACTAAAAATTGCAGCTGCTGCCCAACTTCAATTCCTAGCTGATTTTGCTCTACCATCTTTGGTAAAGGCATTAGGAAACAGCTATTGCTCTCAGTATCCTGAATCAGAGCCTCCTGTACAGATCTGCCCCAATTTTGGTATTGCTCTTGTACCTCCTAAACTGGCCGTCATGCGACTGGTTCCTTCCAGTTCTGATCCAGAGACAGCACACTCCTTAAATTAGACTTCCATTTATCTTAGTTATCTTGATTTATGCAGTGTTCTGTGGAACATTCATCATAGAGCTAATCTTGAGTAACCTTGAGTAATATTTTAATCTTGCTGCCCCTAATTTTACCCTTTTATTTTCTCAGCCTTAGCCTTGAAGACTTCTCTTGCTGCCCTTGAAAAAATACCTGTAAAAGCTTAGCAGATATCTACCTCATACTTTCCTCCTAAATTTTTCTTCCAGAGTCTTTCCTTCTCCTTAGTAGGTCTATTTCCCCACCACGATTAAAACTGTTGGAAGATTTGAGGTGTTTAAAGGGGCACTTTGCTGGTGTGATAGTGACTGCCTACAAAATTTTTGGGCTAATTTCACAGCACAAAGTGTTGAACTACTGGTTCTTGCCAGTTCTCAATATATGCTTTATTGAATTTGGGGTTACAGAGGCATTTTTATTATGAGTTTTATTTTGCTTTTCTAGAAACTTCAAAATGTTTAAAACTTGGTTAAATTTTTTAACAAACACTTCTTTTGTGCCTCTAGACCAGATTGCTAACCGAGGCATCAAACAACACCTCCCAGCCGTTCTATTTCAGATTCTTTTCTTCAGGGACTAGGTCTTATTTATTTAAAGTTTAATACATTTTAAACCTCAGTCATGTCCTCTGTTATAATTCTCCCGTACTCCCACGACCTCTGAGCTTCTGAGGGCATGTCTTTAGCCAGGCTTCTTTCCAACCAGATCCCCTCCAGACTGCATTCTGCAGACTCTCCTGCCCTTCAGAGACAAATATGATAAACCAGGATCTTTCCATATCCAGGCTCTCTTGCAACAGCTCTGCAGTAATCCCTGGCAGCAGAACTAGTAGCCTTCTCTCATGGTGATGATCTCAAAACTGTCTTCTGGTCTGGAGCCACATAAGCCTGAAATCAAACCTGCCTCCCTCGGAAATGGGTCATTCTACTCAATCTCAATGATTCACATTGATTGACTAGAAGAGTACTCTCAAACCTATCGCTACTTTTGCACTCCTCCTTCTATTTCCTTTCTCCTCCCTGTACATGCTTATTTTTATTTAGAAAAAAACTGGAACAATAAAAGGAATCACTCTGTATTTAGTTAACAAGTTTATGCAAACTGAAGCATGAAAAATTCAGAGGCCATGGTAGAAATCTGTTCTGTAGCTCAACATAATGTATGAGGATCTGAAAGGTCTCCAAACAGCAAGTGGTTTCACAAACCTTACTCTATGCACAGTAGTGCAGAGTGTACTAAGGACAGAATTGCAGCCTTAATGAGTTTTGTGCCTTGATTTCTGCATAGTTTCCTGCTTTAATCGGAAAAACAGCCACAGACAGCCAAATTTTGTAGGTCTTACCATCTCTATGAAGCCATTTGATAAGAGTTTAGAATGGGACTTTGCTTTCTCTTGAGCTCACTTCTGAGCACTTTAATGAATCCAACTCGAACACACCAAAGGTGCAGCTTTGTTGCCTCCATGTTGATAAGTTCCTGCTCTGGGCTTCTGCTGAAAACAAAAGAGTTAGGAAAGTTTTTATTGTGAGATTTCCCATGGGAATATTTTATGTAGGGTGGGATGTTTGCCAGCAGTACAATATACAACAAATACCACTCCTTGGTTAAAGGCCTGAATATGTTACTAATGACTAAATGTTTCTAACGCGTAATGTATGCTCAGGGATGTATGTGAAGCAAAAAGGATGCTCTTGTACCAGTTTCCCAGGAAGTACATGTTTACTTCCCAAGTAACTACCACCACAGCTGGCACATTCATGGGTAACTCTAGCAAAGAAGCAGCGTGACAGTGACAACCTCCCTTGCCAGCCATGGCACACGTCTTCCTGATCATGAATGAAATATGTTGGTGGGGTTGCACAGAGAGGTTTGTCTGGGCAGCACTCTTTTCTGGACTGCAGTCTGCAGAGGTGGAAATCTAATAGGCATTGAATTCACATACATGTCTATAAAATATTTCTGAACATTGCAAAAGGTCTCCTAGTGGGAGGCAGGAAACAATGTTCCTGGAGACATTCTGGCAGTCAAAAAAACTACCGCTCCCCCAGAGTCTTATTGCTCTAGCGGCAAGCCACTGCACTCACTTGCCTTCTACCTGATAGCTTGGGAATGTAACTATTCCTTGCCTCCAAATGCATTAGGTAGACTCAGATACCCATTTTAATTGTCAATTGTAATCACACTGGAAAAAGTAAATTGTGAGAATTTCCAAGTGCCTGTTGCAGGACACTTGAGTTTGTTCACTTTTTCCCTCATTTTCCAAAAGCCTTTTTTTAAAAAAAAAAGAAGGTACTGGAGATCCTGAATTTTCCTTTTTTTTCCTACTGGGAAAGGAAGCAAAGAAGATGAACATACATAAAGAAAGAAAAGCTGCTACACGAATAATACTTGGGTTTGTCCTGGGATAAAGCAAGTAAACAAAAACTTCTTCGTGGACCAAATTTTAGTATATTTCTAATAGAAAAATTTCTATTTGAGAAAGGTTATGTATTTAAGAAACATATAGGATTGGTCAAATAGTGTTTTGACCAACAATGTTGTGTCATCTTTTTGGAAAAGATCCTCCTTTTACATCAGGTAGTTCAGAAATAATAAATATTAAGAGAACTTAAATGCCTGTTCAGCAAACAGAAGCCTTGAGTAGAAAACTTTACCGACCTTATAAATTGGATCAGTTTGAATATGAAAAAGTAGATTTATATTCTTTGCAGAAGAGATGAAAGACATTTGAACTGTTTATCAATAATTAAAGTAGTAGTGAATATGGTAGTACTTTCCCATCTCACTATGTGGTAGATAGTTGAATAAATCCACCTTATTTTCATTGCCTTTTCATCCAACAAGGGTTCTGCTCTTTGTGTCCAATAATTGGCAGCCTGACCAGAAGGAAAAACTATGCTACAGTCACATAACTCCAATGAATAGTTTTATGACTTTCCTATCTTTTGAATGTGCCAGAGGATTAGAATAGCAGCTAAAAGTGGGTAGCGCAATGTCCCACTCAATCAAATAGGCTGGACAAAAGTAAGAATCTGCTATGCAGCTAAGCAAGAAAATACTGCTACTTCCAGTGATCTCTGTATTAACGGTGAATTATTCAGTTCATTTCACAATGCCCGTAGCATGGTGTATCACTAAAAAGCTGTTCAACATAAATAAATTTATGCATTTATTGTAAACCTAAAAAGTATGTATTTAGGTTTACATTGAGACTTATGTTCAGTCTAAATGACTTTTCCATAAAAAGTGAAATCATACAAGTAAAAATATAAATGTATGATATGAAAAAGCAGTAACTTCTGTACTCTCAAGGAGACTTTTTATTGAGATGCTGAGGAGTGCTCATATTTGGGGAAACTGAGATTCTGTTATAACAGTTTGTGTCAGCTGTTGATGGTGTAGTGAAGGATGCGTAGTGTGGGTGTCATGCGGGAGATGACCATACTGAAACCGTTACTGATTCAGCTCCATTGATTTTGGCAGGAATCTTCCTGATGTAGACCTTGATCTTGAAGGATGCTGAACTACTCTCTCATTATCCCAGAGGATGGGGTCTCAAAAGCTTCACTGGAGACAATTTCTTATTGATTTTAAGTCTGCTTGTTGTAACGTGTATCACATAAATCTTGCAGGATGAAGCCAGCGGAGGCAGCACCATAGCAGATACGATGGCCCTGTGCTCATCATGGGTGGTGGTACACTGCCTTCACAGCAGTTGTGTGCGATCCAGTCTCCCAGGTTCACAGCCTGCCTGCGCGCAGGAATGGGGCCAAACTACGCACCTCTTCCAAAAGGTCCCCTCTTCCCAGGGACTGGAGGATGAGAGCTGCAGGGTGCACGGCACACACCACCCGTGTACTTGACACACGATTCGCTCTGCACCAGTAATACACAGTCTGGAAAATAATTGGGCATGAAAAGGACTGAAGATCTCTAATTCTCTTTAAACAGACTGCTGCTCTTCTGTGAAGAAACTGAGGTAAAAAAAGTCTCTATGACTCCAGCATGTTTCCATGAGAGATAATGTTTTGTATATTTATATCACATTTTTAATCTTTAAGGTAGCATTTTTAAGGTGCCAAAAGCCAAAAATAAACCCTGGAACTAATTGCTAAAATTAAAATAGCAACAAGGAACTATCTATGGTTTGGAAAAAGACATACATATACGTAACATAATATGTATTTTTGATTTTATATACTTGTACACATCACTTCCATCAAGTCAATCCCATTTATTTAGCACACGTGTATGTTTTTCTGTGTGTATAACCCTCCCAGACCAAGACAAGTATTTGCTAGATAAAGTCTTACTATATTTATGCAGCCAAAGATTAGTTTCTGTATCTTTCATTATGTAATTATTTAGCTATCCCAAGATTTTTTCTTGAAAAATCAGAATTTTGTGTTCCTGAGCACAACAGCAAGTTATCTGCCACACTCACAATGGATCAAATCTGTCTTTGTGGTCATGCATCAGTGCTACTGTAACTCTTTATATTAAAATTGGTTTAGATCTCCAGATGGTTTTTTAATGTTCCATTACTTTGTGACTCTAATGGAGTTTCCTGTAAGCATTTCAAGGGAAAAAAAAAAAAAGAAAAAAAGGAAAAAGAAAGAAGCTAGCTGAAAAATTAATACCATTTCAATCTCTTCCATTAGTGTAATGCTTGTGCCTGGTAAAAAAGTTTGGAAGGCAACCCTACAAGAGGGTGGCATTCTGGCACTGCCCAGGGCATGGAAAGGCATGGGGCGAGGGGACGCCACAAGGGCTGATGACCCCAGCGGTGCAGTGCTGACCACCCCACAATGCTGTGCTTACCTTTGCCCTGTCAGAGCCCCTCATCAGCCACTCAGACAAAATGGAAAATCGGATCAGTTTTTCTCATCTGCACCTGTGACACACCTGTGGACACAGCTGAGTTAGCTGCCATCATGAGTAGGGGGAAAAAGAAAAGAACAGACAAATTTTTTTTTTTTTTTTTGTTCCAAGCTTGAAAAACAATATGTCTGCAAGTGTTAAGCTAATTTGGTTAAGAACCATGTGCCTGTTATAGTAATTTTTTTTTTGTTCTGTCCTGAACCTGGCTGGACCCCCAGGGAAAACAGCCCCAGCGCCATTTGGTAGTCCCTCACTGGGACTAGAAGTCCTTGTAAAGTTCAGGAGCGGGAGTAGCATGCAACGCTGAGCAGGCCTCCCGAGCCTTTTAATCAACAGCTAATAAGTCACCTAACAATGCCTTGGAGCCATCATCTGCAGAAGATACAGAAAAATGGGGAAAACCAGGTAGAGGGAAATAGGGAATGCTCTCTGGTAGCTCATAGCTCTGGACTGTAGCAAAGTCCTGCGCCCAGGTCTGCCAGGTACCTGAACGGGTCCCTAATTCAACCACCAGACTTTGCTTACAACCATGAACGATGCTCCACGTGCTCTTGGAGCAAAGTACTTTAACAGAATGGATCTGGAAGAAGTTGGTCCCTTGTCACGATCAAATCCAGCAAATCCCAAACCACTCGTGCTGAAGTCAACTGGAACAGTTAATCCTATGCTGCAAAAGAAATACCAAAACAAGATCTATTTCAGGTGTTACCGAAGAATCGGCCAGTGTCTGATTTGCTACTTTCACATTACAATTAAGCTTTCCGCTGTAACGTATTTCATACATGGATTTTTCTGCCAGCGTGAATTTTTGCTAAGAACAAAAAAAAATCTGACATTCTCAATTAGGTATTAAATGAAGGCAATGTGAAACTAATAATTTTGATATAGTAAGAGGAAATTAAAATGACAACTGAGCATTTCTTCCTCATAAAGTTTCAGCCACAGTGGCTTTTCTGCAGAATATTATGTTATGTATCCACTGCAATATTCTTAACCTCACTTATTTTCAAATAACCAGTGGTTGTCAGACCAGAAATAAAACACCGTTGTTTCATGCTATGCAAAACTAAATTTTCTTTATCCAAATGAAATGAAAACAAGTTGAACAGAAGTGCACAGAGTAACATTTGGCAAAAAGGAAGAAAAAAAGCACAGACTAAAATATCTGACAGGCTATACTAACCATGAAGCAAAGGAAGTATTTGGAGAGACACCTCTGCATCTTTTCTACGGATGCTATTTAGCTACGTGAGAATGACTATTAATTGAAACAAGGACTTAACACTGAGTGAATAATACTTGGATAAAAATTTCCCCCCTGTAGTGGGTAGGACTGGTGGTTAGGGCACTCACCCGGGTTCAGGCCATACTCCAGCGGACGCTGAAGTGTGGCAGCATTGACAGGAAGACCTGGGAGCTCCTTCTGAGAATAACCTTGTCATGGAGGTGGAGGAAGGAGGAGATGCAGAGTTGAAGCCCCTCGGAGAGTGGAGTGATGGAATTGAGGATTCCCTGCACCCCAGGGAACACGCCCAACCCTTAGCTATTGAGCAAAAGGCTGAGTCCAATGATACTGTCTTCTAACCTCTACATTCAATTAGTTCTTACCACCCAATAAATTTGAGTTATCTTTCTGACTGGTTTAGGCACAACAGAGTCCACATAGTTTGGACAACTATCATAAGCCAAAAATATAAACATATTTCACAGGTCTAATTGGCATTAATTACTCTTGCTGGGTGTGTGGGGGATTGGATATGTGCCAATTCATCTTGAAGGTTGTTTACTTGTTTGGTGTGTTAGAACCTTTTATCAGATTAATTAATTATGCCATCAGCTGGAGGAAAAAATAATTGTAAGTAAATGCTTACCAACTATTGAGCCAGTTGTAAAAAAAACTCAACAAGCTTGGATCCTAACAAAAAAAGAAACTGTCTTCAAATTCTTCTACAGATTTATTAGTATGCTCAGGAAATGATTTTGTACAAACTGTTGTTGCACTTCTTTAATTAGATAAAAATATATGTCACCAGGAACTTGCACACTCCCTACTCCTTAATTCTGCTAATAGAGAGTAAAAGTATCAAGAAATCTATCTGGAATCCTTTTCCCATCACTAATAATAAAGATGATGTTTGTTAGCTAGCTTAAATGAAGAAATAAAAAGCAGATCCTGCACACAAATGCAGCCGGTGGAAGTTCCTGCCTGTAGGCAGTACATCCATGGAAATGTATTGGTTTGAAAAAAAACCCACACCTGCTATACGCTAATTAAGTGGTGATAAGGTGAAAACCAAAGGCAATACATTTAACAAAAAGGGAAAACCTAGAAAAAATGTTAAGAAATTACAGCTTTACAGCTTTTTATGATTTAAATTATTGACCAAGAACAAAATTTTCAAACCTGTTGATCAATTTTAAGGAGGTTTTTTTATGTTTCTCATTCCCATCAAATGATTTTTGAGGTGTTCTTCATTTCTGAAAAGAAAGTTGCATTAATCTGAGATGCCTAAATGTAAACTCATCTAGCCAGATACGAAAATGTAAGTCAAAAGAGCACATCATTCTTTAGTGTTTTGACAGACAAAATATACTGTTTCAGATAAAAATTAATAGCACAAGTAACTTTTTGGTGGAGTGTTGGGAAAATAGGGAGAAAATGTCTTTCCAATCAAACATAACAAAACCCATCACTCAAAGAAAAATGCCATTGGAAATACAGATACTGCATATTATTACATGTAAATGCAAACTTGAATAGGAACCGTCAAAACAAGCCAAGTACTCAGTTCTAACTTCTTCCCTACAGTGCACATTCCACTAAAATACTTTGGGCCATATTTTTATCCTGCTTCATTTTTTAGATTTTTGTAAAGCAAATCAGATTTCGGAGAACACGCCACATGAGGTGTCCTGGCCAGTCCTCTAGTGACAACCATGTGTAGCAGCTTAATGGTACGGTAGTGAAAATCAAACCTGTATATTTAGTAAACCAATTTTAAAGTTCCCTCTGTACAAAACCTCTTGTAAACAATCAGTAACAATTCCTGTATTATAGACTTCAAAGCTACAAAAGCTTACAGTCTTTTATAACTCTTTTTACATTGTGTTCCCTTTTACTTTGATATGGATCAGAGACTAATCTACACCCTAAGCTAAGAGATAGCAGCAATATTCTCAGTTTTATCATTTGGGACTGAGACATGCCTTCCATTTCTGTGTAATCTACTTTTCCATCAGATTTTTACTTAGCTTTTAAAAAGGTATAATATTCATAAGTTATTTGAACTTTTCAGTACATGACCCTGTGTGTAAGTCCTGTTCTGCTGTACTCTCAGCTCCATTGAAATTAGGGCTCTTCTGAGAGTTCAAATACATAGGCTTTGAATTTGAAGACCATTAGAAGATTTCAAACACAGCATTGCTATTACCAGAGGGAGTGGGCAATTTTTGGCAATGCTGCAGAATTCCATAAAAATCAGGCCCTGCAAAAAAAAAAAAAAAAAGTAATATATGAAGTACAAAATAAATGTCTCCAAGCCAGAAGCCGAGGAACTATGAACATGAGTACGGACTAAAACTGCACAGGAGAATGGTTAATTTGAAAATTAAATTGCTGTGTTCAGAAGGCAAAAATGTTTCTTTTCCTCACAGAGCACATGGATACAAATTTCAGTTTGGCACAGTAAATGAGAATAATGTATAAGAAAGGTGAAGTGATATTAATCTTCCAGCTGAGAGGAATGTTATTGCATGTCCAACTGTGACAGTTTATTTTGCAGAGAACAGCAAAAATCTTTTGCTAAAGGACATCAGCTGTTTTTTCCCCTTAATTGAGAATACTTTAGATGATGAGACAACTCAGTTTGTTCTTTGACTAGTTTTTGACTTCATATGATCTAAGTAGCAATTTGAATTCAGATCCTTCCGTATGTATGAAACATTTTCTTCTGTCTATAAGTGAATTATAGTCTCACAAAAATCAACTAACCAACTCAAAACCAGTCCCACCTCAGCTCTTCGCACCAAAATTACACAATTAAAAAAAATGTGGAAAAGAGAATGAGGAAGAAGATGCCAAACTGTAATCAGAAGCAAAAAAGCATTTGGAATTAGTTTGCATGGACATGCAGCCACAACAGAAAAATTGGTCCATACCAACACTTCGCTGCTGTGCTGTGTTCAGATTTGGTGTGAAGGGTGAGTGCCAAACCGAAGTGGTGTGTTGTGCTGGGAAGGAGCCTTCTGAGCTGCTGCATCGCTGTGGCTTCTGTGGGAAAGCACAGAAATTTAACTTTGCAGCCAGTTTTTAAAATAAACAGCAGAATTAATTTTCACTTGACAGGAAACACACACTGCAGACTACTAATTGAAAAACAATGTTTCGAGGATCTTAAACATTGCCATCCCAAACCGTAGCTTAGTGTAGCAGTCATTGTATGAGAAAAGAATGACTTATTCTAAATTCAGTGCTTTTTAAAAATCATTTTAATTACATTATTGAGTCTAAAAAACCTTATTTCTAGTGGATCTATAGCTTTTCCTCTCTGAGTCTATGGCAACAGTTAAGTATGGCTCTGTACTGACATCAATTAGTTATGCTATTGAACATTAATGCTGTAGAAAAATGAAGCTGTTGACAATCAAAAGCTGAAGCTGTTGACAACTTAAAAACTGCTGTGTTAATTTCAGATTAATTCAAAACAAATCCTGTTTACCAAATGGAAACTTAAGAGTTTTAAACAAAATAATAAGGGCCTGAGATTTTGTTTGTTTGTTCTCTGGGGCTTTTTGCCCAAAGAACAAACAGTGGTGGTCTCAATAAGAGATGTTCTAAATAATACCTAAATATTCAGACTAAAAATTGGAGTCAAAAACTGCATGAAACAAAGTAACCCAAAGGGATCTGGAGTTAAACTGTGGACATTTCTCCTCTTTTCTGTTTGCTTTTGCCCTATTTTTCCACAATTTTTCAGGGTAGATTTAATGTTCGGTGAACAAAAAGATAATCTAAACAAAGAATATAACTTTTAACAGTGTTAAGTTAGCCTGTGGAGTGGTGCTAAATGCAGTATCTTAACATCCCTTTTAGAATTGTGGCCTTCAAACAAATGCACCATCGCGGTTCACCAGTTTTCATTTGTTTTCATAATGCTGTTTTCTGCAAAAAAATGCACACACTGTTGGTGTTGGCTGTCCCTAAATGAATGGTCAGGATGAACTCTTGAGGAAAGGCCACTGTGTACGATCTCATCCTTACTCTCTAGTTTCCTTTTCTATTGATGAGAACGCCCTTATTTCACAAGAGCACTAGATAATTTTATTTCTTCTGCAGTCTTTGACCACGTTAGGGGACTAGCTTGGATTCCCTTACAAGCTACCCAGTTATAGAATTGGGAATTATACACCAGGCCATGCTAACTGGGTTATTTAGGTCCTTTGTACTTTTCCTGGACCACTGATCTGGCAGCAACGCTAGACTGACAGGCACCGTGCAGGGAGCTTCTCTGACTGGGGAATCTCCAGGAGGATTTAAATGACAAGGTGGAGTCTGGCAGTCGCTGCTGTGGTGCCCTTTGTGATAAGCTATAGTTACAGCAGTGGCTCTTAAGAAGTAATCAGTTCCTATTAAGCAGCTTCACCTTGCTATTCCGAAACCTGACCCTTGGTCAAGGCGGGGACGGCTTTAAGCAACTTCTTCACTCAACTGAGAAGTTTCCATAACCCTCACTCAGTGCAGCCAGGCTGCGGGAAGCATGGGGCGGCGAAGGTGCTTGGCCCTAAGGGTGCATTAAAAAACACTCAGGAAGAGCAAATTCTCTGAGGTTCATAGTGCCACCCTGAGACTATCACAGCTTGGAGTACCTGGTGCTCAGGATTTTATGAAGGGATTTTATTCAATACAAATGTATGCTAGATTTTCCCCTGCTAAAGTCCTTTGGGAAGAGCTATTGCAAAGCGGTTAGTCTTCCTGCAAGATATAAAAGTTTATTAGCGCATTTCAGTGTCCTTTGGGAGGTTGGTTCAGTCACAAGCACACTGAGAAAGCTTCTCCCTGTCTCTGCAGATCCGCATTTGAACCCCAAGAAAAAGGGCTGGGCAGGGTGGCTCTCAGGTGATGTCTAGTTCACAGTGCCCAAGAACAACGTGCAGCTGAAGCCAGAAAACTGACTCTCCAGATATGTAGAGAGTTATTTCTACAACTTGTTGATTATTTTGTTCTTCCTAACGTCCTCTTAACATATTGGTATTCTCAAGACTTGGGCTCACTGCTGTTTTGTCTGTGTGTCTACCAAAAAAACATGCTCCCAGCTTCTATTCAAAAGTTGTGTGTATTTTAGGCACCCTCTATTGCTGACCCTGATCTAAGGCTGGTTCTTTTCAACATATGACCAGGAAGGCTTTATGTGCCTGATATATTTCATCCAAGATAAATGTATCTGTATTTCAGCTGGAGGCTGATTTGACAAAGGGAACCCAGAAGAACAGATTTGTTTACACTGTTGAGCTGGCAGCCTGCGGACTGCTTGACTTTTGGTAAAAAAAAAAAAAAAAAAGTTACTCCATGAAGTGGTTTGCAAAACTACTGATATCAAGATTCAGAAAGTTAGTCTTTTTTACCATTAAAGAAATGTGGCATTTATAGCTTGCTTGCTGAAATATATATTTTTTTCTAGTGTAAGAGTAGCTCTCAGCACATTCTGCAAAAGGAGAACTTGAAACATCCATTAAAAATAATTGAAGCTGGGAAAAGAATCTGAACAGATAAAATTACTAGTTTTTTACTTTCATAGAAAAAGGCCAACAAGGACATCGCATTACAACAGCCAAAGGAAAGTTTTTAAACATAAAAATTCTGGAGAGTTTGGGATGAGTGTCCCACAGTTCAGCCAGATAACCAGATCACATGCACAAACACTTCTAGTTTGGAGCAACGATAGTTAGGTTCTGCACTCCAAGTCAGTTTTCCTTGGGATTTTTATTACTGATCTATATACTTAACTGATTTATAACATTGAATATTAGTTCAATCGCCATGCTGAGTCTTTGAATTCAGATTATTTTACTTCAAATTATTTTATTGCTATGTCTGTAAATCCAATTACCAAAAATATCTTTTTATAAATAATTCTTCTCAAACACTTCTTTGTCCTGTGCATATAGCATTGCAGTCCAGTGGGCCATGTACAATATTTCTTGTTTCATACACACAATCTACCTTTTAATGGCCAATGTGGTATTTCTCTCAATGTGCTGTCTAGGAGCATGGCTGCAACGTGGTGTGTAGGACAAGTCGTGGGCTTAAACTGCAGCAGATTCAGGTGAGGAAAAGCTTCACAAAGAGAAGGCCAGCAAAGCCTGGAAGAGACTCTCTAAGAAGGCTGTGGAGACTCAGTTGGAGATGTTCAGGGACAGATCAACAAGCCGCTGTGAGGATAGTGGATCCCCTCAGGGACCTCCTGGCGCGTGTTCTGCTCTTCTTGTTCAGCAATTTCCTATGGCAAAACTACCTTGGGTTTGTGCTGACGAAGTAGAGTGCGGAGATGAGAGTTACCTCATGACTGAGGTTTAAGACAGACACAAGTGTGACATCCTCACATGGCTGTTGTTCCTCCATCCTCTTGTCTTCCTCCTACACCCCCCCATGACCAGCCTCCAGATAATCCTTTGAGCTCCAAATACCTACTCCTCCCCATTCCTGCCTCTCCAGATCAAGTGTTTTCCATCCACACCTTCCCCCAGGCACACCAGCCGTCTCTCACAGCCCCTTACTGGTCTTTCTGCTTTTCAGCTTCATATACCTCCTCCTAAATGCTCCCCATGCCTCCCCGCTGGGGAGTGCCAGCCCCCGTTTCAAGCCCAATCACCCCCCCAGAAGGGCTAAACCAGTTATTTAAACCAGTGCTCATGGGGAGAGCCTGGCCCAAGGCTGCCAGCAGTCAGGCAGTGCACAGGCATCTCCATGTTGTTGTTTTCCAGGCCATGTCCTTTGTCCTCCATCCTTCTGTTTCTCGTGGCAGTGTGAACTTCCAGGGGGCTGCAGAGGAGAAAAAGAAGGCAGCAGGACAGGGGAGAAAACAACATGCCCCAGTTGGAAGTGGTTGCTTTTCTTCAGTTTTCCTGTGAGTAGAGCATTCTTCCTGCAAGTCCAGGTTGTCTTTTTATTTCCACTGGACGTTTCTCTGAAAGCTCTGGCTTGAAGGTGATTAATTTTTAATTGTTCATGGGATTTTGTTTCCTAATACTTTGCATTTTTATAGCCAGCTCTGTGAAAGGATCTTAAAGCACTTTCTAAATGATAAATTAAGGCTCTTGAAAACTGCATGAGGTGGAAAACAAAATAATGAGGAAAGGGAGACCAATTCACTTACCTCTAGCTGAACAGTTAGTCCTCAAAATACCCAGGAGGAGGACCCCAGCTTTCACTTCTTACTCTTCTACTTTAATGTTGGTACAGTGTACTTTACAGTGGTTATGAAACTGCCATCAAATATTCTTCTCCAATAATTGTCTTGAATCATGGGCTGGTACTCATTATACTATCATTGAGAAGGCTTCATGCATCCACTGGAGCAGGTCTACAGGCCAAATATCCTCGTCTAGTCTTTTCTCCATTATTTCTTTCAAAACAAAAACCTGCGAAAGTATCTCACTCTCATGAAATGTGTGTATAAATATATATATGTATACTAGATATATAAAATAAAAACTATGTTTTCTACTACTTCAGTGAGAATACAATGTGAAAAATAGACTTTTCTAAAAAGGTGTTCTGCAGGAAAAATTAATAGGCCTATATCTTACTTTACAGCAAAACTGTGTTAGGGAAGATCAGATTCAAATCCCAACTATGTGGCTTGGGAGGCTCTTTTTAGGATAAGAGCAAACATGCATGACGATCAGTTCTGCTCTAACAGATTAAAGTGCAGGACATTTGCTGGTCTTGTCTCCAGGGCACCTGAACCACTGGTCTTCTCCTTTCCCAGCAGAGGCAGAGCTACCATTGCATACAAGCTAATTGCTGTCATTAAGGGGGCACTTGTAGCTAACTCTTAATTAGAGCTGGGATAGAGAACAACGTGCTGTATATAAATTAAATGGAAACGCCAATAATGAAGCAATGAACAAAATTTGCGTGGTGCCTCCTGTAAACAACATGAACCTGACTGAAGTCAGCAGGAGATGTTGTAGTGAAAGCCAAATATGAAACATCAGTTCAGTTGTTTGCTAGATGTTTTAGGCAGCAAATCTAGTCAAGATTCAGGTGTACTCCCAGGTATTTCTTTTTGCCTTTGCTTTCTCAATTCATCAGTTTCACAAATGAAAAGTTTCTTTTTAATATATTTGAGCGGCTTAGGAAAGCTTGGAAGGAGAAGTTAGCCTGAGAAGCTATTAGAGCTGCATTTTTACTTCATTTGGTATTTAAAAAATTAGTAAATGAAGCAGAGAATTAAACACACAATTGAGCTTTAGCAAGAAAAGCCAAGCAGCCACACCTTTCTGCAGGAAAGAAGTAACAAATATAAGACAGAGAAGCCAAAATTAGAAGAGTACATCAGGGTGGATTCAGTCATGTTCATCTGCTGCAAGTCAGAAAGGTCCTTTGGGCACCAGGTAGCTGCTACTCAGCTGCTAGTGACAGCTCTTCCAACACCAGTCCTGCTGGCTCTGCCCTGATGCCAACTCAGACAGTCTTATCAGTCTTCTGAAGGATGCAAAAACTGCCCCAGCACCAAGGTAGCACAGAAGGAAGTTTACCAGCAAGCACAGTCACAAAAAACCTTACTCCTTAGTCTGAGGCTGCCCACTCCCTGATAATAATCCTCTGCAAAGGAAGGCTCCAAGCAGTGCCACAGTCTCCCTGCTTTTAGACTCGCATCATCCAAGCAGTTACTGCCCTGTAGAGTTTGCTAGACTGTACTGGTGGTTTTAATCTGCTGACAGATTGCACCAAAGTGGACAGCTTTCGAATTGCAGCCCAGGCAGGATTTTGTGGTGGTCGTAGCACAGTGTGCAAGGTTTATGAGCCACAACACCGGGATGCCTAATGTTGGAGGAAGCTGAAGTCCAGCACCACGTGTCATCAGCAGGGTACAGCACTCCTGCCCTGCTAGTGGAGTCATCTAAAATGTTCTTTAGCTGGTTTGCTTGCACTAAGAAACTTCTTTTACCTAGCTGCCATTTCAGAGTCCGTGCATATAAGATGAGCCTTTTTAAGCAGAAAACCCAATTCAATTATCTTCCTCAGAATTTTAATGCTGACTCTTAAAATGCATATTGCGTATGCATATGTGAAGCAGGAATGTTGTATATTTGGAGGAACAAAATGCCATGCCACTGCTGGCAAGCACACTTCCCTGGAGAGTTTTATTCCTAGTAAAGCTCTTGATCAAAAAGCAGCAGCTTGTACACAAATCACTGCTGAAGCACTACGCACGCCACTGACACTGGCAGGACCTGTTGCAAGTTTAGAAGCATAATCTGAAGCTGTCACAAATGTGACCCCGTTGCAATTCCTTCTGCTGTTCACAAGGTTAATTCAACACTCTGGAAATGCACTCCTCCATGGTAATAAAATATACTGCTTCATTATCTCACATAAACCAGCATAAAATACATTAATTTTTTATCATGTTTATTATTAACATTGAGTTACAATGAAACCTGTATTTGGCCAAGGGAGTGTTGTGTAAATACAAGGACAAGCTGCAGGACACAAATAGATCTGATGACAAAGATCTATCAGCAATGGTAAATGACAGTGCCTTCTGAGAAACATAACACATGAGTTGTTGAAAGTCTGATCACAAGAACCATGCACGTTAAGAGTGTATTTTTCATTTTGTAAGAATCAAAGGATTTCTGTTGTGTCGTAATTAGGTAAAGGTCTGCCTCTCAGAGATACCCGTTAACCATGAAGCAGAATAGATTCTCCATATGTGTGAATTGCTGCAAGCCACCAGAGCTGTCGTCTGCTGCACATCACCTGTGGTTAGCACTTAACAGGAGATTATTAAAAGGGCAATTTTATTTTGATATTGCAACAGCCATTGCTAAAGCATGTGACAGAAACATAACTGTTTATCTATAATTGTCGATTTTCTTTTAATTTTGTAATAGAACAACTTTTTTTTTTTCAAAAGCAAGTGGATGGTTTGGTCCGTGCATGACTACAGGGGAAAGAGCTTGCTAGTCACTGGCAATATAAGTCATATTTAAAATCTGGTGCCAATCTGACCTTCTTGGTAAGGTCTATTTCTATAAGAAATAGAAGCAGAAGCAGCACAGAGTGAAATGAAATTGAATGCAATCAAGCAAGCAAAAAAGGCAGATGCTGCTTATGTTCCTGTCTTCTAATGTATGCAAGTGCCATAGATGTACTGATGATATTATTTCTACAGGCCAGAAAAGATCAGCATAAGTTAAGAAATAACGCATATATAATAAATATAATAGACATATAATAAAGCCTAAAATGAACCACTGCCTTCAAATACTGAGAGATCAATTTTGAAATATTTTGCTAAAATAGTATTTTCTCCTCAAGAAGAACTGACAACAAACGTGAGCCTCAGCGAACCGTTTGGGGCACTCAGATGTTGGATGAGGAGGCAGGAGCCCCAAGCTCTGCCACTGCAGCATGATGTTGAACAAGTCGTTCCTCCTCATCTGACTTCTGTTCCCTTGGGCGTTTGCACTGGGAGTCCTTGGGGACAGAGACTGTCTTTTACTATGTAATACAAAGATAGGTTTATCAAAACAACCCCTTTCCCTCTCAGCCCTATCCCCCTCCAGTAATCCCACCAGTCTTTAGCTATTATTTGTATCTGTATTTCTGTTTCCAAGTTTCTTTTTAGGCTCCTCTTAGGTTATTCCTGTGCCTCTTCCTTAGCTCTTCTGAAGGGAATGAAAATTCAAATGTAAATTATTGAAAAAAGCAGCCAGCCAGGGATCTTTACCGAAATGTATTTGTGTGGATTTGCACTGGCAGAAGGATGTGCCTGGAAGTGTAGAGTGCCAAAGGGAATTTGGCTCACAGGATAGAAACCCCGAGGAGGTTTGCTTTAGCAGTGAGTAGTTCACCCTGCTGGAAGTATGCAATCTGTATGAGGGTGTACACATATATATTTATGTCTCTTTTTTATGCATTCACATAAAGATAGCTTTCTAGCAGCTGTTTCAAATAAAAAACCAGAAAGTCTCTGGAGCTGACAAGTTGGTAAAGAACATTTGTAAAGAAAAGATCTTACTACACTAGTGATCTGTGTCCTACAGAGAACACTTGCCTCAGTTACAGTAGTTCTGGATTGCAAGGTAGAGAAAATAAATTATAAAAAATATATTTTTTAAAAAGATCTCTTTTTTTTATGGCTGAGCTGAGACAAATGGTTTAGAAGAAAATAAAAGAATGCTGAAACCGGAGCCTTCAATAAGAAACTCTTGATCTCGAGAGCAGAACAGTTTGGGGTTTAGTCCCCAGATGTGAACTTGGATTTGCATGTTTTGTTGTCAGAATAGTATTTTTAGCTCAAAGGCAGGTCAAAAACAATGTAATAACTTTATTGAAATTTCATAAAATCAATTTCTAAGCCTTCTTGAGCCTCGTATTTAGTCAAATTCAATTTGCTTTAAGCCACAAACCGTACAGATTTTTAATGTTTTTTGGTGGGCAGGCAGGCAATAGTTTGTATTTGACAAAGGCTTTTCTTCTATGTGCATTTTCTGAGCTTCTGGCATTCCCTGCCTTTTTCCTCTTTTCTGGATTATTTGAAAGAAATGCAGACTCCCAACCCACTGCTGAAGTTCTAACTCCACCCAGGCTCCTCTTTGTGTACACAGAACTGGTGGAAAGGGACAGAAAACACCTAATTCTGCAGTGAAGCTGTTAACAGTCTTCAGCCTTTCTGAGCTGAAAACTTCCACAGCCTCTGGACTTTGAATTCATTAACACATGATGACTTGGTAAAATTATGCTGGTTTGAATATTTATTTTTCAAAGGCTGTGGCAGTGAATATTCTACAAAGCAAGCAGGTTTTTTGCTCATAGTCTACTTTAAAAAGGGGCTGGGGGGAGGCAGTACTTGTCCAAGACACTGCATGTGATGTGACTGCAATCACATTAAAAAGAGAGATATTTTCTCTAGTATCAGAAAATAGGAAATAAAAGAAATACATTGTTACAACACTGCAAATTATTTCAGTAGAGTTACTCTAGAGTCACCCTTATTTAACTTGAATCAGAAATGGGAACAGAAGTTGACTTTCAGTACTTCTCAGGGAAGATTCATGATGACGACTGAAATATGTAGAAAATTCCCACATAAGTGTGATGAGACAAAATCCTGCCAACTTGTGCTGTATCTAAAAGTGTAAACATGTCATGGCAGAGAGACAAAACTACTTTGATTGGAATGAGTCACCGCTTGTTTCTTCCAAATCGTTTCATTTTTCAGAAACCTGTTGTGCACATTGAACCCACTTTTGCTACTTGTGTGGGAACAGAGACAGATCCTACCCCTCTGCAAGAAGTTATTTCTTTTTCAAAACTCCAGGTGTGGGTTTAGGTGATATTTTCAATTTTGTCAGCATGTTATTCTGAAAAGGATGAATGGTGAAGCAGGCTCTGGCTCCAGTGGCACATTCTCAGATGTGATGCTTGTGGGGAATGAGGGAGTGACCAAATACATTGGAGTGTAGGGAAAAAGAGAATGTAGGGAAAACATTTAATTATTCAGGCCATTTCAAAAAAAGTTTGTCATGATTTTGAAAGGCTTGTCCACCAATGTGGATTTATTGCATAGGCGTGCCCTTCATTGCCTGATAGAGTGCTGGTCATGTGGCTATGTTTCTCTACATACTCCCGAAGTGTTAGAGCTACTCTGATTTCTGCACAGGAGCTTGGATGGCTTAGAAAGCAGAAAATAAGAAATAAATAAGTAGCCACTGAATATAACTCATTATTTACCCAAAGATTTAAAAAAGGTATGTGAGAGAGAGACAGAGAGAGAAACATCATGGCTTTGGGGTTACAAGCTAAGACCGGTTTTCATTTTTCTGTGAGATACAAATGTGTTCAACTAAACCCTCATTCATTTTTGTCAAGTATTACAAATGTTGTTGCAAGCAGCAATGCCTAAGTCCACATGACATGAATATTTCACTAAGGACTGGTAAAAGCTGAGAAAGGTGTAATCATTATCTTGAAAAAAGACAGTGACAGAGCTTCCTTTTGACCAAGCAACAGGTGACCCCAGCTCACTATCTTCTGAGCAGTGAAAATCTAGTAAAATCCAATCAATCTTCTCCCAAAGTCCACTGGAGCCAGAGGAAAAAACTCCTGTTGATTTCAGCAGGTTGTGAGTCAGGCAATTCTCAGGTAGGAAGAGAGGTGACCAGGAAGAAATCTCTATCCAATTTTACCATTAAGGACTGAACCCTAGAATAAGGTCACTGAAAATTACAAAGAAAAAGGTATTTTAAAAAAAGATGTTGCTGGTTTGCTGAAGATGATAAAAATTACAAAGGTGTGGAAAATAAATAATGGTATAAATAGGTGTAGACTTCTTTTCTTAGAATTTATTCCACGATATCTTCCTTGTTACAACAAATTTCTGTGTAAAAATAAGACTTATATTTTTATTCCCTTGGGAGTTAAATTATTTTTAGAGGAAAGTTTCTTTCTGTTCTCTCACTGCCGCCTAATGATAAAACAAGTTGCATGATTTGTAATGAATACTGCAGGTTGAAGAGAATACAATGAAATAAAAAAAAAAAATAAAAAAAAAAAGAAAGAAAAAGAAACTTAACAGACTGCATCAGCTACTGCTGTGAAGTGGAACACTATCCTCTTAGTGCTTTATCTCCAGAAGCTGGCTAGCTCTCATTGTGGTTTTAGTTGATAGGGTGACATTGCAGGCGATGTCCCTAAACCCTAGGATAGGCTGAAAGAGAGCAAGTTGACAGACAGTTCACAAATGCCTATTTGTACCCATCTATAAATATGTTTGATATTTGCAGTGGTCACTGACTTCAAAGTAAGGTTGCTCTATTAACACATGAAGTTTAAAATAAGAATCCCTTTTGAGCCACAGTAAAGGGCATATTATCATTCCTTTCAGAAATACATGCAATGGCTGATTGGACAATCATTTTCATTAACATAAGACCTTTAATAAACCTCTCTTAAACACAAGAAAACATGCACAGCATGTGGAAGGCTTTTCTCTGGGTCTCAAACATTTTCCCTCCTTTCATCTCCTGTTTTCCCAGAGGCATTGGTGGCATTGTGAGAAGGAAGCCTTCCGTCTGCTTCAGAGCAACGTGAAATCTTGACTAGAACAGCTGCCTGAAGGCAGATCTCAGCATTGGTGTCTCCTCTCTGAAATATGTGGCAGTGCTAGTTAAAAATTGGCAGGAGAGTTGATAAAGCTGGCAAATTAAATCTAAAGTAACATCACCTACTAACTTTCTAACAGCAGACCAAGCGGCAATGTTGCCTGCACCCGTGTGCTGGCTTCCACGTAAGGACCAGCTCCACCTGACAGGGTTCCCCGGTCAGGTTCACAGTTACTAGTTGTGCAAAATGGTTCCTTTCTGTGAAACAAACTAACTGAAGGATATCGTATCAATTTTCCTTCCATTTAAAGACAATGAAGAAAACAGGCTAACTCAAAAACATTCAAACTCTTCTTTTAAGAAGCTTTTACACTAATTAGTTTAGAAGTCTGGACAAATTCAAAAACAATGATCTTGTGATAAAAACTGATAATTCACATAACAAGGAGAAAGGAAACAAAAATCATCTATCTAGTCTAGTTTTGCCCATCGGAGCACTTAGGCAGAACCTGGTACCCTCAGCTGCTGGTGCTCTAGATTAGCAGAAATCTCTGGGTTTAGTTTTACCTTGGTGCCTACTATAAGTTTCCTTTTTCACTTCAGGAGCAAAACTGCTTCTCTCTTACTACTTTTTGTCACAGATCTTATAATATCTGACTTCAGTTATAGCACACACAGCTTTTAGAGCAGAATCTAGTGAAAGGATGTGAAATACATGGTAAAATAACGTGAAAGTAGGTGAAAAGGGAAAGAGTTTAATGGAGGGCTATTTAAAATGCAGGGTGAGAGCGATTCACTGCCAATAAACCTTAGTTTTAATGAAGATGATTGTTGTCTGAATCCCAGTTCTTCCAGTTCTGAAGACTCCTGAGGGACATGAGCAGCTTACAGAAGATGGAAGGCCAAAATCAAATCAAACTTTTAGAAGAGGAACCATGACTGTATCCTCAAAACAGATTTATTTTCCTCAGAACAGATGCTGAATACTGTTCCAGCATTTCCCAGCAGTTTCCATAAAATATCAGTATTTCCCTACAGGATTCTGAATTTATTTCCAGTTATAGCATCTAGATCTTCAGGGATAAAAAGGGATACTATTAAAATTGCCTTCAGGCTGTATTTTCCACCAGAGTACTTTGCCTGGCTCCATTCATCACCTTTCAGGTGCTTAGCTAGAATACCCACTTTCAGCATTACAATTTCTACTTCCCACTGTTAAAACCCTACCCTACCATCTTCTTTTCCACACTTTTCCCACTTGGTTTTTTTTGAATCTTCACACTTCTAGCTTCATGCCTCCTTCCTTGACACCTCTCATGTTTGCCAGATCCAAGGAAGTTTCAGGTCATGTCCCCATACTCATCGGGAGTGTTTTGTTTCAGCTCTTTCAGCTTCTGAAGGGGGCCCTGGTGGCTCCTTGACCCGTGTGTAAGGTGTACGCAGGCCTTTACTGTTAAAAGATGCAAACTACTGCAAGCTCCAAGGCTGACGTGAATGCTTTAAGCTTCTTAATATACTTATGAATTAGGTGGGGTTTTTTTCTTATCCAGAACTGCTGCACAAATATGTGTCTTGTTTCATTGCTGTTGTGATGACGAGCAATGAATTGAGAGCAATCGGTTTGTCGCTCACTTTCATCCTAAATTACTGTCTATTGTGCCTCTTTCAGTATTTGTCTCCAAACAGATCAGGCTTCGATGCAGGTAACTCATCAACTCTGTGGCTAGAAGATGAAGAAAAAGAATCTGGACTTTTTTCTCATCCCCAACAAAGTCCACCATTTTCAACAAGGAATGAAAAGGATAATTTTTTAACCCTGGACTGGATCTTCAAAGATCTGTTTTTCAACAGACTTTGTAAATTTCTGCAAGTTATTTTAATTTTCTGCCTTGATTTCCCTATCCAGAAAAAAACCCCAACCAGATGTTATATCTTAGTCTACATTTTTTCTCCCTGGTCTGTTTAGCAATGAAGCTTTGTGTGGCAAGGTTTTATTTTTTGCTTTGGAGGAGAGGGGATAGGGATGTTGCTGTTCATGTACATATTACATAAAGTTTAATGAGGTCATAATCTCAGTTGGGCTAAATTACAAACAACTCCTGTGAGTGATATGAGTAAATCTACTAGGCAAGTCCGTTTTATTATAAGAATCATTATACAGTTATGTTGTCCAAATCAGACAGTGAAAAAGAAACAACTTTAAACACCTTCTCCAGAAAGAGAAATCATAACAATTTGAGAACATATGATGTTCTTTTACTGTCACTAATCCCCAGGATGTTATATACCTGTCTAAAATGCAGAAAATTATCAGTCAAATCCAAACTGGTTTGCTGTGTTGCGTAAAATAGAATTACTCACTGAACTAAAAATAATATTTGCCAAAGTTGAATGGTTTAGCAAGGCCAGTTTCTTGAAGCTGGTAAAGTATAATGAAGAAAACTGAGAGATGGAAATAAGAAGAGCTCTTTTAAAAATATGCTATTAGATGCCAGACAGAGCAGCCACACAATTACATGGAGAGTGTCTTCAGTCAGTAAGTAATCGCAAATATGAAATACGAAACTGCTTACCAGAAAAAGCACAAAACTTTGTGCTAGAGTAGAATATTCATTAACACGAATATCGTTGCCTTCCCTAACCTTGAATAATCTCCAAAATACACAGGGACTACTGATACAAACTTCTCTCTGTTATGCTGCGTAGAAGAAATCCCCTGGGGACCGAAGCAGTCAGTGGCTACAGGTGCTCCATGTGCTCCCATGCAAAAGGGATATTCAGTGTTCAGTATGAACCCTCCACCACCTTTATGAAACCTGGTGGCCCTTCAGTGGACCACAGCTCAAATCCTGGGTAGGTTCAGTCTTAAATATGCAACAGAAGTGTAACCCAGCTCAGGTCTTGGCTGGCAATTTGCTCTACTCTGCTGGGACTTGCCAGCTAATGTCTTGGCAGTTCTTGCCTGCTTTTCCCCTGCTATCGCTCTGGTCTGTTGGGTCACCTCTCTCAACGGTATGTTACTGTGCTGACTCCATTCTCAGGAAACATACGGTGCCAAGCAAGGATTAGTCATGCTCCTTGAGCTCTACAGTAAACCTTTCCTTCTTTTCCACATTCTGCACTATCCAGAACTTCTTCACAACAACTTTATGAGTTAAAGAATTAACAAGTAACTCTTGTCAGCCAGGCACACTGTATATAACTGAACCTAAACCATCCTTCTGACAGCATTTTAATTAAAAAAAAAATCATTATTCCTTCAAGTTTAGAGCATAGACATTTTTAACAGACATGCCATAAGTTTGCCAAGTAGAAAGATAATTTAACAGATCCAGGCCTGCTCCATGGGCTTCTCCTACAAAGAGATCGTAAAACACTCCTATTGTCCTGACCTTTATCTTTCTGGTGCTGCATGTGGCCAAAGCCTCAGGCTACCAGATTAGGAAGCCAAATAGCGTCCAGACAGAGATGAAGAATGACAGTAATATTTGTGGCTTACTAATAATCAGTAAAAGGAAGGGCAGAAGATACTTTGACTGGCTAACACAACTTAAATTCCCACTTGGACAAAAGGTATTGCAGCTAAAACAAGGTAGATGCGATGAAGAAAAGATACTGTGTTTTTAGGATATCATTTAAGAGCATGAACGTTGATTTGTCCGTTGGGAACTGCTGAAGGCCTTGAATTGGTCATTCCTGTATTTAAGCATGTAGGCTCTGACACCAAAGACTTCAGTAAATAGCGATGGATTTAGGCTGTGATTTTCAGTATCTGTATTCCATGGGGACTGGGTACTGCAGGTCTCATAGCAGGTCTGTTATCTCATCCCCAAGATAATTTTTCATTAGTATTTTTATTAATTTAAATCAGATATGTGCTGTGGAGGAAGCTCTTTTTAATCCCCCTGCTCTCATAAAGCTGGTTATATTACAATCTAAAGAGAGTACTCAGTTTACAGCCTTGTTAACATGCTAACAAGCAAGATTTTACATTCTACAAGCTCCTTATTAAAGTGCTAAATTAATTAGCTTGCCCAGACAATAAAGGTCCATGACCATCAGCTAATATGAACTTAATTTTTCTTGTGTTTCAAACATAGCCACACCAATCCCATGACAAAGCTTTCAAGGTGAGGTTAATGGGTGCCAGGACTAGGTTTCTGCTTAGCCTCTCTTCAGAAAAGTAGAACTTGTCCTGCCTCCCTTTCTCTGTCTGCTCAGTAGGAAGAACAGTTTCGGAAGAAATGATATAATATGGGCTAGTTCAGGAGTGAACTATTTTTGCTAGTATTGTTAGCAGATCATTAGTAGTATTTATTCTTTTCTTATTACACACCCTCTTTCATTATGATTTTTCAGTCTGTGTTCATCACTGTGACTGGCATTGCCATTTCCAGTTGTCGTTTACAAGTAAATGACCATCACAGCCACCACTGGAGTCATTCTTTGCTGCTATAAAACCACTAGTAAGTAATAATCGTCTTCTGTAGGAGAGAAAGTTCCTGTAAGTATTTGTCTCTCAGTAATCTGTGACTTTATTAATCTTTTATCTGCTTCCACACTTTTTATTCCATTGGAGAGAAGGTTGCCCACTTGTAATGAGTGAAATACGAGATTGATCTACTTCTATTCCTGTCTGGAATTTCAGAAGTTTATCCTTGCTTCTGCTCTGCCCGTATCTATTACTAGAATTTCTCCTGCATCTTCTGAAGCACAAGATTGTTTGCCCCACTGTTCTGGCCTATACACTCCCACCCCTTTTCCCACCCTTCCTTCCCCAATTTTTATTTCTTTATCTCTGCATTTTTTTCAAAATCTGTTGTTAAGAACATAAAACTCAGAGCACAGCCTGAACCTTGCACTTGCAAACCAACTCTGTTCATTGGCTTCACGGAAACACATTTTTCATGCAATGCAGGGAAACCAAGCAGCCGTGCAGCCCAGGCTTGGAATGGGACACGGCTGGATTATTGGCAACTGGCAAAGAGAGAAGCGGGATTATAGAAATGCAATCTATTCTATGTGAAATAGAGGCATGATATATTATAACCTATTAGCATTAGCATCTGAAACATCCATAAAGCTGAGAAAACCTATTGGAATCCTGCTCATTTAAAATTTAATTATGTTTTCCTGTATTGCAGCTATTGTATAGATAAATTGGAGTTAAATGCATTATAGGATTCTAAACTATAGACATTAGTGGAAACAGGCACTAAAATCCAGAAGGGGGTATCATTTCCTAAATGAGGATAAGAGCTAATCAATCCATGTCTTTCTAAAATCTAATTATAAAGTCTAAATACTTTATGGATAAGAGATTCAGATAATGCCCAAGCTGTTTAGCGATTGGAAACATACCTCAGGTGATAGCTTTACTAATGGGTTTTCAGCTGCACACAGTCCAATTGTGGCTACAAAGTTCTAGGACTTTGTTTATTCAATGTTTGTTTATTCAAGGACAGAAATATGGGGGCAAGGTTTTCTTGTTTTTAATAGAGGTCTTAAGCCATTTATGGTAACACATGAAAATTTCCTTCTTCATCTAAAAGGCAGGCAAATAAATAAGAAGACCTTCCCGCCCTAACCATTTATTGTTTACAAATATACTGGGGCAAGAAATCATTGTCTACTTGCTGACAAATTCAGTTCTCTAAGCAGCTAAACCGGGTTTGGTACGAAAAGTTTGTTCAAGCCCTTTCTTACATCCATCTTTTTTTTCCTTCAATGTCAAATTAAGTACTTGTAGTGAGAATTGCAAGAACTAAAATCTGGTTATGTCAACAGAGAGTCTTTCAGTCTTGAGAAATTCTGCAGGGCCAGCCCAGGAAGTCACATGCATGTACTTCAAAAAATATGAGCAAGGTCCCCAAGAGCACCAACGGGCTCTGCAGCCTCTTCCCTGATCACTGGCCCACGGCTGATCAGGTTATTGTCACCCTAGTTCGGGTGCTGCGAGCCATCACTACCGGCTCCCACTCGCCTTCCCCTGCAGAGCAGCCAGCCCTTGCTGCTCTCTGGCAATGCGATTTGCAATCACTTTTCCCTCGGGTTTGCTACACGATAGATCTGTGTTATCAATTAATTCATAACTTCTCTACATGTTCCTTGAATGCTCATAGCAGACAGTTCAGGATTTGGTGTTACATATTTCTTCAAACACCTTCGACTCTAAAGCCTGGAGAAGTTGGACAGCACAAAACAATGTAGATTTTTCAAGACTGTCATTCTCAGGGGGAACAACCAACTTGCCTCTTGGGATGCCAGTCTCTTCTCTTCAAACATCTTAATGTAACAAACAGATTTCTGTGGCTGCCCAGCATTGAGATATAACACACGCAAGGTTGGAAGAAAATAGCATGGACTGCCTCAAATATTTTTGCTAAGATTGCCCTGTATGTCTTAACAAGTGTCTGCCCAGGAGGATTGGCACTGAGCATCATCTCTTTAGGTGACACACAAATGCCACAGATCTCCACACTGTCAGAAGCGGGGCAAGAGTCCCATAAGTTAAGAGGAACAGAAGTCACTGAAGGCTGAGTTTTAAACTTCTTGTAACCCTTTATTTTTAAATACTTTCCAAAAGCTAATTAAATAGCCAGTGAAGACATAAGAACTAGGATGAAAAGCAAAATGCAATTAAATGTTGAGATAACCACCATGTTGCATCTGAACTGGAAAGAATTTATGTTGATTGTTCTATTTGTCAGACAAGGTTCAGAAATGGATTTTTACTATATTGAAAGGAGAAAATTGTAGACTGAGTGGGCAGTAGGTGGATGTGCTTGGAGGAGTTTGGCTTGGGTGAGGAAATAAATACATTTGAACCTTGAATAATGAGAATAAAAGAGGCAAGAACAAGTGATTGAAAGGTAGCACTTGTTTAACAAATACTTTAGAGGTTGGGGGCATATATCAACATAATTGCAACTGTAACATCAAGAAAAGAGAGGCTTAAGTTTAGAATTATTTTTTTCTTCAATCAAGAGAAGAAAAATCCTTTTAAAGGAAGCATTAGTCATGAAACACTGTACAAGTGAGAAATGAGAAAGGAAGGTCGTGTCAGATTCTTACAGTCAGTGCATGTTAACAAAGAAAGCCATTCTTACACATTTTTCAAATCTATCTTTTTTTTCCTTCAATGTCAAATTAAGTACTTGTAGTGAGAATTGCAAGAACTAAAATCTGGTTATGTCAACGGAGAGTCTTTCAGCTTTGGTGCACTTTGCTCCACGATCAGGTTTTTTGCTTTCAGTGAGAGCTTTGGTTTCTTTATGATGCTCTGCACATATCTTGACACCACTTTGGCAATATATACCCTCTAAGGTCAAGAAGGCAGTTTCAATTCTGCATGCAGTGTATACTCAACCTGTGTTTTTCAGCAGAGCTGGACTTCTGTATTTTATTAGTGTGGACATCTGTCCGCCGGGAATTGGTGTAGGCACTTGTCTGACATTGTAGGTCACTTGACAGTGTTGTGGGCAGAAAGGGGAGGAAAGAACAGTTGCTATTAGAGTAGAATTTATAAGTGATCTGAAGGTATCTTTTCTCATTTCATCTGAGGTACCCCTTTTTATCAAAGGTAGATAAGGTTTTTTTAAAGTTTTTGGCTTGTTGGCCATCTTGAGGGACAGCAATGTTTTCAATGCATAATCAGTCTAGATCAGACTAATTTTCTTTTCTTCAAAATTTCCAGTGATCTGTAAGTTCCCACACTTGGGATGTTTCAGTGAAACTCTTTCGTGATTGCCAGGGATGGAGCACCCACTTCCCCTGAAGAAATGTCAGGCCCTTCATCGTCCTTAGCGCAGGCCACGATGGTACTGTCAGGAGCCTCCAGTGAGGATAGATACCTGGGCAAAAGCTCAGACCTTAGCTCTGAATTTGGGGAACGTTTGTCAAACATGAGTCATTCCAAATCAAGTGTTTTGGCATTAGAGAGCTGATGGTTTTTCATAGGCAAAACTGCACTAGAATACTAAGCATGCATAAAACACAGGCCACAAGGAACTGCAAGTACTTCAGAAGACAAGATTGAATTCTAGGCCTGTCTCAACATATTAGAGGTATGGTCTGAAAAATCATATAATGATATTTCAGAGGATCAACATATTATATTCAAGAAGAAATAACCACCAACACAAATGCAGTTGACTATAGAAATGGTTCAAGAGCTATACCATAGCTAATAACGTCATGATGTTGGTAAAAGGAAAATAAAACCATCCTCGGAAATATGACCAGGCTAAATAAGACACAGACCAATACCCTGTTCTGCTCAGCCTTAGCGAGACCTTGGCTAGAGTAATGCCTCTGTGTAATTTGGGATATTTGAACAGACATTGACCACTTCATGTTCACAGAAAAACAAAAGCAATGATCCAAGCTCTAGAAAGCATGATGTGTGAGGCAAGATCGAACCAACTGGGTTTGTTCAGTTAAAAGAAGAGACAGAATTAGGGAGAGTCATCTCTTAAAGTGCATAAAAGGCTGCTGCATAGAGGTAGGAGATAGTCTGTTTTCCATAAAGTTGGATGGAAAACAGTCAGTTTACATTTGAGCTAGATTTGAGCTAGGTAGTGGGAAGAGTAGCACAGTAACAGGATAGACATCAGAAGATGTTACAGACTTTTCACTGCAGGAGCTATTTTTAAAAAAAGGCTAGGCAAAAATCTGTTAGGAATGGCAGCGGTATTTCTCACCATGCTGGGAGTTGGGGCTGGGAAAGAGCTAGACAGTTCCTGTCATCTAGTCCCTCATCCCTCCCAGCCTCTGATTCCCAACCAGCTCTCTGTGTAAGATAAATAAATTCATTCAAGGCTTCTGCAGAAAATATTCTTGCCCTTAATTGAAAGAGCCAGATAAGCTATCATCAGAGCTGCAAAGAGCAGCCTGAGAGAAAGAGAAAGGAAGAAGAGGCAGGTGAGCTCCGTGCGGCCTGGCTGGCAGGGATGACAGGGAGGCAGAACGCAATTCTGCCTCTCCTTACTCATCCTAGTTTTGATGAGTAACGGGTAGATGCTTAACTGCCTTCCTCTCGTCCCCATTCCCTTGTCTAACAAGCAGTCTAGACATTAAGCCGTTGGGTAACACTAAGATTTAGATTTTCTGGAAAAAATTTGCTCCTTTTTATCAGCATACGGTAAGGTGAGAAGATTTGATGTACAAAAAAAGAAAAAGTAATTGATGTTTTATCTACGGATAGTTATCTGTCTTTCATGTTGCTTCTTCCTACGTAGAAGTTCAGCTGAAAAAGCTGGTTTACTTTTCAATTGTATTTGTTCTGGAAGACCTTTTGCTTGTTAAAGCTTTTGAAAATGTGAAACAGAATCTACACAGTAGGTCTAATAAAAAAAAGGCTCTATTAATCATAATCAGAAATTACGATCAACTCCACTACAGGTATAATCTCTCTCTCAAAATATGATAAAAGATAGGATCAATCATCTAACAAGATAGTCATTGCAGTATTTGTCTTCTTAGGCACATTCTCTTAGCTGGATATGCTGAATATCACGAAAAAAACCCCCCGTATTTATGGTTTTGAAAGAAAAAAAATATATTATTTAGTTGATGGAAATGACTGAAAAGAAATCTGACTTAGTTTTGTTTTCCTCCTTAACTTCTATCACATTTTAGCCTTATACTAGAAATTAACAAGCCCCAAATCTGCCTGTTGAAGTTCCTAACTTATGGATGTTGAGATCTTAGAAGGGGATCCTTACCAAAATATCAAATTTGTTCATTCTACAAATGTCATGAGGGACATAAATAAAAAGCAGGGTTTTCTGAAAGGCTTCTGTCTCTGTAATACATGGAACCAAAATCCCAGATTTACACCCCCCTCTGTGTAGATTTGTTAAACTGTGGCTAAACCCCAACTATTCTGTAGAGTCCATATATTAAAAATATATGAAAAAAAGAAATTAAACATGTTAAGATACTAATGTTACATCCATGATGGGCAACCCTTTATACAAAGGCACCCAAATTTCTGCCTGATTGAGTAGTCTGTGGATACACATAGTCATAACAGTAATCATCTATGCTATATAAATTTGCTATTAAAACTATTTATTATAACTTTTCCTTTGAAAATAAAAAAACATGCTAATTAATTTAACCTGAAACCAATCATTAGGGTATTCTATGATCTTGTCAACTTGTGTGTCAGCAGTTTTGCTGGCCTCAAAACATTTGAGTTTCATTTAAACAGAAACTAAAAAATTTACACTGATCGCTCAGGGAATATGTTAAAAAATGCCTTGATTTGGAAGGAGAATTTAGTCTAATAAAGGATCCATCTGGAACTTCTGTGGAGCTTCTTAATTGAGAAATACTGACATCAAGGAAAGAAGAAGGGTGAAGGGATCACTCAGTTCTTCACAGCACTTGTCATACCAGGAATACTGTGTCCAGTTTTGGTCCCACCAAGTTCAATGGAGACATGGGAAAAATTGGAGATGGTCCAGTGGAGAGTCACCAAGATGATCAGAGGGTTGGAAAGGTGGCATGTGAAGACAAAGTGAAGGAATTGGTTTTGTTCACCCTGAAGAAGAGAAGTCTCGGAGCATAGGTTATCACAGTCTTTCACTACCTAAAAGGTGTATATAGAGGATGAAGGTGCTCTCTTTACAAGGATGCACAGTGACAGGACAACTGGCAGTGGGTATAAGTTGCTTCAGTGGAAATTTTGCTGGGATATAAGCAAATAATTTTTTACCACAAAAATAATTAAACATTGGAAAAGGCTGCCCAGAGAAGTGCTAGAATTCCTATCACTGCAAATATTCAGGCCTCGGCCAGCAGGACCCTATATAACCTAATCTAAGGCACTGCTTTCAACAGCTGGTTGGACTGGATGATTTTCAGAGTTCCCTTCCAGTCTAGACTTTTCTATGGTTATCTATCAGCATGCTGAAGGAATAAAACTGAATGCTTAGAAAATTAAGAAGCAGATACTGTTCTTATCTATAAACAGGCAAATAAGTCACTTAGCACCAAACAACAAATTTCCATTTCCGTGTTTTTGGAGACATGGTGTCTAGTAAGAGTAGAGGAAGATTTAAGAATGAATAGTCATCAAATGGAAATAATTAAGAAATGAGGGATGGCAAAAGCTGCATTTTTCAACTACTCTGCAGAGGTCTTGAACGAGAGGAAATTGTGCATCTGCTGAAGGAGAGGAAAAAAAAGAGAAAAAGGAGAGAGAACAGAGAGGAGAGCGAATGGGGTGGGGGGGTAGGAAGAAGACATAGATTCTGGATTGTCTTTCACCTATCTGACAGATGAAGACACACAGCTGTCAATTGTGGTGCCAGATCATGAGCAAATTGCTGGGACTGAGAGAATTTGGAAAGTATTTTATTTATGCCAATTTTGCTAGTTATTTGCAGAAAGACACTTATCGCCAGTGTGACATCCTTGGGCGATTTCACAAGATTCTTGTGGGAAAAAATCCTCATATATATCTATCCTATTTATAATTGGCAATAGGTACCTGCTCCTGCCTGAATAAAAGAGCCAAGGTGGTATAAATGACTCCAATTTAATTTCTGATTTCAAAGGCAAGCTCCCTTTTTTTTTTTTAAAAGGAACATGACCTCAGTTTTCTAAGTGATCAATCAATGTGGGTGCCTGTGTTCTGACTATTCTAGAGGCATCTTAAATGGAGCAGCCAAAAACCTGTCAAAACACTTTTTTAAGAATTCAGGCCTAGATATTTATGAACTTACGAGGATGAATTCATATCTTCAATGTAATGTATCATCAGTTACACTGATATTATTGTGTACGTCTACTATGTATGCACACAATCTATTTATTTAAACTCAGGAAATTTATTTTGCTGTCTATTTTTACCCACTGACATTTTGGGATCACATGCTGGAATGACATCAGAAGACATAGATGGATGTAGTAGTGCCCACGTGCTCCACTTCTGAGGAGTGCAGTGGTGTTTCGGCAGAGGTTTTTTTCCCAGCTGAGAAGAAATAGAGGACACGCATTCCTAGTGTTACAGTGTGGGGGCAAGAAGTGATGTTGTATGGGAAGAAACTGAGTTTTAATCCCAGTAATCTTGTCCCTGATGGAGCTGTGCTCAATTCCCAATTCAGATCGCCAGAGAAAGTGACTGAAGACAACATTCTAGTTCACAACTATTCCAGCACCAGGTAAAAACATTAAATGTGTTGCAAATATTCTCATCTACATGTAGACTACTACAACCAAAAACATTATTGAAGGCGTTATTTCCATTTTTGACAATAAGGTTGTACCTTATATGTATTCTAAATGCACTACAGAATGTACTTCTCTGTATAACATCCTAGACGTGGGCTCTGTAAAGAATTTGTTTTCTGCTTGGGTGAATTTTTTCTGTATCAAGTATCATTTTTTCCTTTTTTATTTACAGTTTTTCTCTGACATCCAAAGGCAAAATTAACCAATAAAATGTGTTTATTTATTACAGTAGACTGTAAGTGTATCTGTTAACAAATAAAAAAATCTATACAGCAATGTCCTGTTTCAGTGATCAACTGGTGTACATTGCCTCTGCCAAAAGTCAAAAAGTCAATCTTAATAAGCCAAAACTGAATTTAAAATTTTATCCTTGATAATACTACAAAACTGCATTTTGTCAGGTTCAGAACTCAAAACCATCACACTGCAGGATGTTTTCATGAAAATCCCGTCACACGGAGGATGCACAGTTGTCACAGCCAGCCAGTGACATAGCAGAGCAATAGGCATGTTGTATTGTCTCTTGGTCCTAGCAGAGGATTGATTTGTGGAGAACAAACTGTAAAGTCTTTAGACCCGATTCATCTCACCAGACTTTAGACACCCAACTGAAGCACCTACAGTTTAGCTCACAGGTATATTTCTACATTTATGCCCAGGAGTATTTAAGGGGAGCTTGCTTTCTGAGCCAGTGTTTTACTTAACAAAGTCTTCCCTGATAAGTTTTTAGGGTGTGACAGATTCTAGGCAACACTCGTATTCCTACAGGGTTTCCCTGGCTTGGAGTTTGCCACGTTCTCCTTTTCACCTAATGTCCTTACAGGTTCACCATACCATCTTTTGTTAAAGTGTAGATGCAACAGAGGGCAGTAGAAGGAGACTGGGAAAAAATGTTCATGCAGAGTTAAGGGAATCTATACCTGGTGAGCTAGAAAGATACCTTAATAGATAAAGAGATTATTGCATCACCTGATTTTGATGGAAATTGCTAGTTTACAACATTACAACAGCTTGAAATAAAACTTATTAAAAATAAAAGATACCTAGAGGGCCTCACTGCTGTAGGATCAGAGTGACTCACAGTCCTGAATGCATCCCTCTCCTCCTATCCTCTGTGGGACACGAAAATGCATTTATCTCCATTTTCACAAATAGCAGTCTGAGTTCTAGAAAGACCAAAGGGATCTCCCTGTTACCACACAGAGAAACTGGTGACAAAACAAAACAAAACAAAACAAAACAAAACAAAACAAAACAAAACAAAACAAAACAAAGACCTTGAGACTTTATCACCAAGGAAGTGCCCTTCCTCACTTATTGCTAAGCTGCAGAGGATGGAGACAGATGTTCAAAGTTAAATCAACCCAAATGTCCCTTGAAAAATCATATGAAAGACTCAAATGATTTGGTATTCCTAAAGAAAATAGAAAAAAGAGACTAAATTACTTTATATTAGGGTTGTCCTATAAATCAAAAAATTTAGATCTACTCTTGGAGCTCAAAATGACCACTCACAACCAGCACATTAGGGTTATTTAGATCCATGCACCGTATAATTGAGTGCTGAATTTGAATACATACACATATCTAACAATTCGTGAATCCAGTAAGTTAGTCTTGATCAGATTTTTTGGCAAAATGCTTATAACAAATGGTTTCACATTTTAAAATATGGGAAAAAACAAAATACAGTTTAGAATTTCCATTTTTTTGCTTACAATTACTGTGGTACTTCACACCAAAAATTTCTCATACAAATATCAGTTAATGTTTAAATCTACAATCTCTATACCCTCTAAAAACTGCAATTCCTATTTATGCAGATAGTCAGAATTCTTCAGTAAGACTATCACTTGCAGAACTCATTGCCACTGGAGATGAAAATGTAATTTTTGTCTTCCTTTTAGCTAAAACCAATGATAAACATAGATGAGTTCTGTTCAGTATTGTTTTTACACATACCTTAGTGTCTGATAAAATCTTGATTTGGAGATGTTGAGAATAACTTGCAAAGTGTTCTCTTTGCAAATTAAATTAATTTCACGGAGCTGATAATTGAGAAGGTTGGACAAACTTGTGTAGTATTATTTTCTTCAGTTAATCAAATAGAAGAATCAATGGCAGTTTCACAGGCTTTAAATAAAAAGAAATCTATTGTTCAAATAGCTTCTTGGGTAAGGTGGATACTATGGAAGTTTCTTTCTCACCTCTTGTAAAACGTCCAAGCACAGTGAGAAGATGTGGGTTGAAATTAAACATACGAGTAAAGCAATTAATAGACACTTACGACCTCTGATCCGGATATTTTTTCTTAAGTAATATGTACAAAACACTTGATTTCTAAAACAGGGTATAAGAGATTAGAGTTATGCCTTTCTTACATAGCCCTTCTGGAACTGCTCACTGACAGATGGCCTTGCTGTCAGTAGTAAGGCAGATTTTTATTTTTCTTTTCAGGCCTGGTGATGAATATTAAGGCCTTGTAAAAAGAATGGACACGTAGGTAAAATGCACTACTGATTGTATTAATTGCCTGAAAGCCTTGATTAAAATTTAGAATTTTTAAAGAATGGTCATTGCTCTAAATTGGAAGGAAAGAGAGAAACATTCTAGGCATTGATTGATAATGCTTCATACAGCCATGTAATTAGATCTATGCATGCTTTAAGCTTTACAATATGTTATTTGGCAACTGGCACATCATTATCTAAATTTAAGGATATGTACAGATTCTGGGTTTCAGCACAAACATTTACAAAGAAAAGGGTGAGACAGTGGCTGCAATTACCTTCCCAAAATCTTTCATTTTTAATTCTGTGGTTTGTTTTGTGTGGGTTTTTTTTTTTTCTTCTCTCTGTGCTATTTAAGCAAATAGTTATGGAATATCCAAACAAATTACAAAACAAGCTCCACATCAAATTTAACCTCACTGCAGAAGAAATGTAACTATGTCTGTGAATATCAGAAAGCAAGTCAAGCCCAGGCAGACTTCCAAAGGACCTCAGTCCAGCTCTTCCAGAGTTAGCGGAAGTCCTCAGGCATGAGTCCTCAGGCACTGACTTTGTCAGTTAAGGAGACAGGTGTGAAGTAAAAACACCATTCTCCCTCAGGTCATGTGATTTTTTTTATACTACAACCTCAACCAAAGGTGTCAGATGACATCTTTACACATGAAGTAATAGATTTTCTTTCTTAAAGGCCCTACAATTGAAATGGGCAAAATAGATTGTTATCTCTATTTTACGCCTGGGTACAAATGTGGAGAGAAGTTAAAGGATTTGACCAAGAATACTGTGGTAGAACCAAGATTTGAATGTGCAGCAGAGTCCAGTCTCCTCTGGTGCAATAGTCCTCTGCTTGAAAAAGCCCATCAACATGACAGCATCAGTTTTTAAATCTACATACTTCTTAAAGTGCCACTGCTTCTGTTTACTCAAACATATCCAATAAACCTGTTCCTACCCCCTACCTAACACTCCCATCCTTACAGCGACCCAATACAATTGATATATGAGGATTATAAAAATGAACTTATCAAACTGCATCCAAGAAGCAATATTAGGGAGGACCGTCAAAGCATCTTTTTCTCTTCCACGGGGAGACAGATGCCTAGACCTGTCTAGTTAACAGTGTCTCAGTGTGAACTCTCTAGGACGAGGCAGACACCTGACAGACACACTTTTTCCTCATAGCAGTCGGAGCTTGAAGTACTTAACATTACATGTTAGAAAACTAGTACCTCTGACTTCAAAATTGGCATTGCCTGTCCATTGATTTCTGGGTGGAGCAGCTATACTATTCCTTATTAAATCCTACTTATAGCATCACCCGCTGTGTTTTGTGCAAACCATGGCTTACAAATTCCTTAATCTGTAATCCTACTCAGCAATTCATCTTTTGAATGACAAATGCATGGGTAACTTTTACATGTTTCTTCTATTTTGACGGATTTGGTGGTGTTCCTTGGTGCTTGTAAATACAAGTACAGGGAATCTCTCCCAAATCAATAGATCCTGTCAAAATAGGGGAAAAAAAACCCTTAATTCATCCATTGTCCTGGATATACAGAAATAGTCCAGGGAGCTAATGAGATCGTCAGGTCAGGAACCTTAAATTGAAAAGGCAGAAAAAAAAATCTGTCAATCAGGAGTAAAGACATAATACCTTCTTTTTCTCATATCATATACTTAAACCATTCTTAGTTGCATCCAGGTTGATTCTCAGTCTGTGAGCTCTCATCTGCTGCAGCAAGGCAGTAAGTGTCTCTTCATGAGTGAATCCACTAAAATTTAACGAAATATAAAGACTTATACTCAACACAGAGGCTAGAATACATTGTGGTATATGTGTGGTTATAATTATACACATAGAATTTTCTCATGGTTAGTGAAAATGAAAAATAAAGATGAATGTTGGCACCCCAAAGACATTTGGTTTCATGCATATGTGAGTTCTTATAAAGTCTTATTATGTCTTTATTCAGACAGAAGTGCAATGAATTATTCTTTCATGCTATTGGGCTTAGATTTTTCGGTCACCTTCTTCTTGCCCCTGGCCTCCTCTCTCTGTGCATGATACAGTCACAGACAAGTCTGCAAGGTCAGATACTATAAAAATGTAGCAAATATTAAATATATAACAAGTATTAAATATTTACTCAACAGCTGTCCTCAATGCCAGAAGCAGGTTGGCTGTCTGCACAGTCTCTGTAGGTAATCTGCGGTCAAACTGATCTGAGTAACTGAATCTTTCTGAAGCTTTCCAAACTCTTCCTCCCCAGTTCCCCAGCTTTGTCAGCATCTTCTCTGAGGGCAAAGAGAAATATGCTCATTTAAATATCCCACATCTGTGTGTTCAAGTTAACCTGCGTGACTTTGCGCCGGGAGCTCTACCAGTCTATTAACAAGTCTTGGCTGAGAAGCGTGGGCGTGAGATGGCAGGTACCTTGTGAGCTGTACCTGGCTATTTGCGTGTGTTTATAGCATGTCTCAGCAAACAGTTGAAGAGAGCTTGAGTGCACACACGGGTTCAGCACGTGCTGTCGTGTCGTCCAGGGACGCCCAAACCTCGTGTTAGCAGGTGGCCTGTGACAGGGCTGGAGGAAGCAGTCACTGACAGTGCACACGTAACCTTCCTTCCCCCTTTACAGGTCACGATATGTTTATATGATCACAAGGACTTCATTGCTCAAGACTGCTGCATAGTGAGTAGGGGGTGACAGCTAATTATTTTCTCCCCAAACAAGCTCATGCAAACAGAAGTTTGGTCGAGGAAGGAAGCTCTTTGGTTGCACACTAGAGGAGCCAGCAGCCAGCCTGCTCCCTGTGTACAGGGGAATGGACACAACCGTGACAAATTCCCGGAGCTTCTTCTGCCTGC
This sequence comes from Pelecanoides urinatrix, assembly GCA_013400755.1. NCBI lineage: Eukaryota > Metazoa > Chordata > Aves > Procellariiformes > Procellariidae > Pelecanoides > Pelecanoides urinatrix. The sequence continues at coordinate 153,653 of VZTQ01010257.1, read as the reverse complement.
TGGCTTCAGCCCGGATTTATTTGGATTAAGTTTCCATTCATAAGGAATGAAATAACACCACTTAAGAACAAACGTATCCATTCTTACGAGTAACTCCAGCTGTCCTGACAAAACTACGGGGTTATTCTATGAAATCAGCACTTATTTCATTCTTATTTATAGCCACAGCAGATAGCAATCTCCTCCTAAGACGGTTCTCATTCAAAAGCAATGGACTGAGATCCAGAAAATCTGGGGTTTTCAGAAACCACAACAGTTGTTCAGCTGCAGTCTTCCTCAAAGTGCATGCTATCTATAAACTGCAGTTGCAGTTGTAATTCATGGGATCTGTCTGTATAGAAATCGAATGACTATAGCTAGTTGTTAATATATTTTAGAAACATATTTCCCACCTGGTTTTCTTTAGGGCATTCTAGTTTTCAACTCTATGACATTAAAGAGTCTACAGAGAGACTGTCAGGATACTTTGGAGACTGTGAAATATGATGGACAACACAATGATGGAAATTACCAATGCCTTGGGAACATAAGTAACATAAGATTTTCTCTTCAATAAAATATATCTTTGCAAAAAAATCTTAAAATAGTTTTAAAGCATTCTTGTACTAGAAATGTTAGGCTTGAAGTTTCATAAAAACTCAGAGGAAAGTTCAGTGTCTTTAGAAGTCAATGGAAACAGTGTTATTCATTAAGTCTAATTGCCTACTTTTAGTTAATAAAAGATATTTCATTTGTGGGCTAACCCCTGTCTCAGATATTTCAGGCGGACTTTCAACTTCATATTGATCCTATTCCTGGATTATCCTTACAGCTATTAGCGTTCTGGTGTTTCATTTTTCTTACATTCATGACACTGGAAGTGGAAGTTGCATCTGCAAGAAAACTTATTGAGGTTTCCTGGCAGAGGCAAGATTTCAGGGATGGTGACAAGTATCTCTGTGCTGTTATCAGCATCCACTTGCTTGTGAAGTGTTGGGGGAAAGAAATAGAGCCACAGCCTGATTGCACACATAAACCTTCTGCACCCAAAAAAGCAAAAAGCGGGGAGCACATGCCTACCATAGGAAATGATATTCAGCCCAGCTTTCCTGGTAGTCCTGCAAAGTTTGAATGCTACTCACCTCTTACACATTTGCCTTTGAAAGTGTCCTAATACTGGTCTGCAGATCGCCACAGGGATACACTCCTAAAATTAAATGTATGCCCATCAGGGCATCAGTGATGACTTTGTGATTTATTCAGAGGGCACTAAAATAGTTGGACTAAAAGAAACCTAACAGCTCATGCATTCAAAAATTCAGTATTCAAACTTAATACCTTGTTAAATATCCAGGCAAACAGGCTTCGTGAACATCACGGAAGACAGTGGCAATGAAAACATCAGTGAATTGAGTGACAAGTGGATAAGTTAGTTTGCAATGGTTGGAGACAATCAGACATCAATATCTTTATATCTTAGCTGCAAATTACTGACTGTCAACTATTTGTTTTATGATTGTGATGTTTCAGTTGCTGTTGGCAACTGCTTGTTGCTCAAAATTGCATGGAAGTCTTTACTTAAAATATGATATAGCAACTTTTTCAAATAATTCCTTCTTTCTCTAGTAATAAATTTATTCAAAGTTATATAGAGATCTCTGTATTTTTGTTAACAATATAAGAAGCCCATTTTAGCATTGACCTGTTTTCCCCTCTTAGCGAGGTTATTCTCTTTTAGGAGGAGTTTAAGATTAGCAGAATAATCCCAACACATAATATTCAGCTATGCTTTCCCTGTCATATATTTCCTGTGGAAGCAGTATCTTCTGAACAAACTGGTTGAATAATTAGATGGCAGTGTAATGCAACATGGCAACACAATACCTGATCAGCAGGGTCTATTTTTAAATCTACTTTCATCTTTAGTCATTTGTCCTATTAGCTGCCCGGTATGGGATCTGGGGAACACCTCCTCCTCTCACATTTAACCAGAAGGCAGCAAGTGCAGAGCTCCCGTGCCCTGACAGACGAGAAAATTTGGCAGCAGGTATAACAAGCAGTGCCTCAAAATCAAACAGTGGTTATCAAGAAAAACAGGTGCTTTTTTTTCAACAACCACTCCATCACCACTGCTTCTCCGCCCTGCTTCTGAGCCCTGCCTTCCCTGCGGTCACTATAGGTGATCAAGCTGCAGACTAGCGAACAGTGGAGCTGCTTTTATCCTGTCTCGATATCTATTTGAGATATCTACTATCATCAATAAATTCAATAGCAGAGAAATAAAATGAGAACTGAAGGGGTTAGCCCACTTACTACATAATGTGGCAGCTGGTGTAAATCTGATGTAACGTGTTCATGCCTGTCTCACTCCTAGGTAATTTGTAATAGCCTCAAGTTCCAATATAAAAAGCACATAGCTGCAGGGAGACATGTCAACTTCCCTTACATGGGCTGTCATTCCCTTGGAAACATAATAATTAAGATGTCTGATGTAACTGCTTCTGCCAGAAATATTTTTAGGTTTCAGCCCATTTCAAGAAACTCAGAATTCAAGGGAAAAATTATTAAATGCTGCATGACAAACTAAGGAAAGTATTCCTACTGTCAGGAGAAAAACATGAACAGATACCCAAAATTCCTTGCCAATAATATGAAAACTATATTGTCCAGAAAATATATAAATTATAACAAAATAAAATAAAAATAACAACAATAGTAAAAATCAGTATTAACTTGACAAGGAACAAGGGCAGCTGAAAAGAAATTTAAATAGTTGTTACTGATAGGAGAGGTCCCTGTCTGCTTAGGTATTTTCACAGGTCTGGAGGTGCTGGTGTGACCCACCAGCTGCCTCTCCGATGACCTATGTATTGGCCAAAGCATGTTGGTTGCTCAAGAGCATGTGCTCTTACAGCTGGGGATTCAGAGGCTCTTACCTATCTGAGAAGGGGCCACAGCACATGAAACAAATGCAGTGAAACAGTTGCACGGTATTTAGCATACTGCTAGGCTGTCAGAAATAGTTAATTCTTATTTAGCATTAATCAGTGAAATAAGACTCAATTAAACAAGTTGTAACTAGGATTAACAAGTGACATTAATTTGCCAGTTAGGAAAGGAATATTTTTCCGCCCAGTTAGACATTCATCACGTAGGGTTCCATCTGTGGAGCTATTTAAAGGGAGATAAGTCTGCTTGTGTTGTGTTCCTAGGCTTTTCCCTCTAAACTTCGCCACTGAAAGGCTCCTAAATTATAAAGGCTTATATTCTAACATACATTAAAAGCCAGAGAAAAGATCTGACTGCTCAGTACTGAGGAAAGACCCCTTAGCTGCAAGTGCAGAAACATCACCTGCTTTTAAAGCTGATCAGACAAAGCATTGAGCAAGGAAGGATCCTGCAGGAATCACAACATTTCTGAATCAATGAGACTACATTATATTAATTGCTATGGGCTCACAGGGTTTGGTGGGCAGATAGGGCTGGGTCCTGGAGTAGCCAAAGAAACAAGCGTGTCCATTATTAAGTTGTAGACTGGGGGGGAAGTTAGAGAACAAAAGGTTAAGAAAGGAGAAAGGAGAGGAAAACTGGTAGTGTTTTCAGATTGAACAACCCCAACTCCACATCTTTCCAGGAAGGTGGACGCTGAACTCCAACTGAAGCTAAATATTTAGTGCTAAATGGAGCAAAATGATTATTTGCATGCCTTGCATAGGCAGTCCCATTTATGTACATCATTATAACATTTGTCCTTCTTGCAAGAGCATCATATTGTTCACTCATGTTCACTTGATAATTGTGCTTTTTTCTGCAAAACTGACTCCCAGTCATTCTCTCTGTATTGTTGCAGGTAATTGTTGCGAAGTTTTCTACCTCACACTGTCTTTATCGTACTGTGCACTGCTTGATCCCTTTCTCTACTTCAGCAAAGTCACTCTGAATCTGAATAGTATTCTCCATTGTGTTAGAAGGATACCTAGTTACATGTCATCGGCAAATTTGATAAGTATATCCCTATTCTGCTACCCAAGTCACTAATGAGAATTTCAAGGCATATTGAGATCTGTTGAACCTCACTCCGTGCATCCCTCCATTTTGACAGCAAACTTCAATGATTACCTCATTCTGGAGGTTGAAATACTTTTGCACAGAGCTTACTCTTTTTCCTGTTTGATTATGTTTCCCTATTTTGTGTATAAGAATGTCATCTGACGTGATGCCAAAAACATTGGCAGCTTTCTGACATCTATTTCTTCTTTCCAATGAGTTATGTTTCTGTCTTAGAAGGAAATTAAGTAGGTTTTTTTCTTGATAAATTAATATGGATTCTTATCTTCTTGTTGTCTTCTGGATGCTAACAAATATTTTGTTGAACCATGAATTTCAGCATATTTCTGGGAAAGGTAGGTCAATCAGTTTAACCCTTATGCCTTAACTCATTCTTCTTCTCCCTTATGAAAAATAACTGCTTTTTTCCTTTTTTTTCTTTCACTTTTTTTAGTGGAAGAATTGCCTGTACAACCTATTACAACCTGTTCCTATTTTTTAAATAATTATTTCAAGTTTTAAGTGGTTATCTTGAGGTTGCCAGTACTATACCTGCATTCAGCACGCTAAAGGATTTTTCTGTGAAGAAATGTTTATTTTACAATGAAAATTATAGGTCTGGGTGATGATAGAAGTAGCATGAAATTTTCTAAATTATTTTTTAAAACTTAGTCTTAAAGGGATTATTTTTATTTTTGCAAGCATGGTGAATCGCTGATTTTTAAAACATCTTTTTTTTTTTTTTGTAATGAGTTGTTCTCTGTTAAAGATTGGATACAAGTACCAGGAATATAAGTGCTTTGTTTCCTTTGATTGAAGTTTGGTGATATGTAGAAATGAGCTCATGACCCCATCACGGTTTTTAACTTTGGTGTAACCACATCATAACTTCATCAACACAGCTCATGCATTTTACAGCTCTCAGGAAGACCAAGAGGAGAATACTCTTAAGAAGGGTAGCAGTTGTTCACTATTTAGGAGCTACTTTGAGGAAGGCTGAGATAAAAATGGATGCGAGTAGATGTTGCTGCTGTCCATGCTGTGCTGTGTTTTTGTCTTTCTTGTAAATGTGACTTGGTGATTTTGCAAATACTGAAAATCTAGGAAAGAAAAGATCCCATCTTAGAGTGGGCCACAATCATGCCAAAATGTAGAATAACTGTGACAGGCTCTTATGAGTTAGTCCTCACTAAAACCAGACAACTATGAGGATGTACTTAAGGCAATTAGCACCAGTTACAGGCTAGTATAAAGAAATGCTTAGGAAGGACAATACTTGATAATTTGATGTTTCCTACTTAGTTGATCCTGAAAATATTCATCCTAGGACATTTAGAGAACTGACTGAAGCAATCTCAAAACTATTAACAGTTATTATAAATAGCTTGTGAAAAACAGAATATTTTGTACCTCAAATGTCTATGTTGCGAGACACATCTGTAGATAATGCAGAAAAGAAATTTTCTGCATAAAGGATCCAAATATTTTATCCACCACCAGAAGGAAACCTTGCAGAAGAGGGTGATTCATATGCTCACACTACTGAAAAATATCCTAGCTTTTAAAATGTTGACCCTGAAGTCTGGATCAGTCCCTGCAGGGTTGTGGACGCCTATGGAATTGCACCTGGACACAAAGATCTACCCATCCACAAATTCTTATAAAGTAACCTGAAATGCTTCTAAGGACTGGAGACCTTTGGATGAGATGATAATAAAAACTTTCTCCTACAATCTGGGACTCAAAGAGCTCTCCATCTTGCAAGACAGAAGAAGAAAGAATTTCATTAAGTAGACACCAAATTTTAGCAGATTAATATAATGTTATGTACCTTCTCCAATCATGGATCTCCATAATTAAAACATCCCTTTCAAAGTGACTGATACATTCAGTTTATTTTTGTCCTCAATCTCTCCATCTGTGGAATGTTTTTTTTTATTTAACCTTCTGTACTCCCATCTGCCTTTATATCATTATTCCAACTGAAAAATTCAATTCTATGAGCTGTCCATAAATAAATATTTTGTTGGGTGTATTTTGCAGCTGCCACAAGCTACTGAGCAACAGAGACTAATCTTGTAGCTGTAAGAATTCCATTTTCAACTATCTTGCAATTAATTTGTTTAGTTTTAACTACTGGAACGAATTCCCCAAACTTTGCATTTAAAACTAAATATGCACTAAATTATATTTATCTAAAATTTTCTTTCAACCGTGTATTCTGCCACACTGTTTTCTTACAGTTCTTGAGCTTGCTTAGTTTGTTGGTGATCTGACCTTGCCACTTCATGTCCAAAAACGTAGTAATTCCCAGAGTATCCAGTCTTTTTTTCCCTTGTGAATCCTCTTAGCTACATCAGAGATTGCCAGTCCTGTGAATAATGAATGAATAATTTAAGACTCAATTTCTTAATCTGGTGCATTCATTCATTTTACAATTACTTTGATGAGAAATGAAGGCACTAACCATCTTACAGGAATGAACATATCAGCTGTGATTTTTTTGAAGACTGGTTCTCAGAAAAAAAACCTAGATAGAATTCAAAGTAATAACTGAAAGTGAAAGCCATGGGCATACAAATATTAATTAAACCCCCTTTTTTCCTAACCCCAGCAGATTAAGCCTGTTGTTACAGTTTAACACAACACCCAGTGAGTTTCACATAGTGATACATTTCATTTTCACCACCTCAACAGTAAAACACTAAGGTATGCAAGGACAGCATCTGCATGTAAGTAATTTTCCACTCATTTCCAATCCTTGAGGAAATGAATATCTTACAAAATATATTTTAAAAATCACCAGTAGATGTATCTCAGAATTCTCTAGCTTTATTCAAAACAATCACCTGTATAATAAATTCCAATACAGAGGCACTTCTTTGTTTTGCTGTCTTGATCATTACAGTAATTTTTAATAGAAAGCATAGGATTTTTTAATATATCATTAAAAATTAATATTTCAAGGATAAAATCTCTTAAAAGTTCTTGTTTTAATTATGTTCTTTGGAGTTTCACAGAAAATCTAGAAGAGGCCAATTTACAGCAGTTAATGTGCCTGCTGGCAATGGATGGATTTCAGTTGTCTCACAGGGGGAAAAGGATTCTTGCGTATGAGTTGGCGGGGCTCATCGAGAGGGCTTTAAACTAGGTTCGAAGGGGGAAGGGGATAAAACCAGGCTCACTAGAGAAGAGCCTAGGGGCGGCACACCAATGTCGGGGCAGAAATCGGTAGCCCAGCTCAAGTGCATCTACACCAATGCACGCAGCATGGGC